>JARHVA010002485.1:455000-640000 GCA_037957365.1 Torreya grandis | reverse complement strand
TCTTGAGTTAAGATATCAAATGATGGAATATAATTTCATGCAAAATATTTACTTGTCAAAGATTGGCCCACCACCTCCTTTCTACACCAATTTTGAAGATCATGCAATTTTTGTAGAGTTTGAAGATTTTTAAAGAGTTGATTGAATATTGTAAAATAATTTTGTCTTTGTTTAACTAACCAAGACTAGTCCTTATGAAAAATCAAATCCACATTGGATATAGTTACGTTTTGAGACACATATATTGGCTTTTTCAAGCCATTTTTCATGATTTCTAGAACTAAAGAAGAAACTATATTTTGGACCATACATCAATAAAGGAGATTTTTTTAATTTTGAGTATGAGTTTTGATAGAGAATAAAGTTTAATTTATTTGGTATCAACACATAAGTTGGATTATATCTCCTTTTGGTAAGTCCCTTCCTCTCTTATTGCTTTCTATCTCACCTTCTACAGGTCATTTAAAGAGGTAAAAAAGGAATTTTGTAATCCAAAATTATTTAAATCCTTCATATTAAATACTTATGCTTAGGGGAAATATAGGACTTAAATTGACTTGTATGCATGCATTCGTTTCAAGAGCTTCTAGAGGATATAATAAATTTAGGTGCATCACCCCATTAGATAGGATTTCCCTTTTAGTTTCCCCTTCCCCTTTTCATCCCAAAATAATAGTAATTTAGTTTTAATAGATAAATCTTAGGGGAACCAACCCTCTCTATAGGTTATTCTTAGTACAGAGTCACCCACACTCTGAGAAGTTCTAATTGTATCATCCAAATTAAGGGTGTGCTTTACACATCTTCAAATAGGGTACTCTCTAGAGTGATAATAGTATCTAAATGAATTCATGTTATCCAAGAAGATTCTAATAAGATACTTCATTCTAACTAAAGAGAGATGAAAAAATGCAAAAATTAGAGAAAATAGGGAACTAGATTGATGAACAAAGAAAGAAAAAAATAGTACAGGGTTGGCTGGGTCAACCTAGCACAGGAAATAGGACCTATAAACTATATAGGGTTGACTAGGTTGATCTAGTACTATGAACAAAGATAGGAAAAGAATGAATAGGGTCTAAAAATAATACAAGGTTGACTAGGTCGATCTAGTATAGTGCATAGAGGCTAGAAAGAGGTACATGGTTAATTGGGTCAACCTAGTATAGTAGATAGGGAAAATAAGAATGTTGATAACAAGTTATGAATTGAAACAATATAGTTTTTGAAGCTAATATAGGAAAATAAGAAATAAAGGGAAACAAATAGTTAATTAGATCAATGTTGGCCAATCCAATTGAAACACACAATACAAAGCCTACATTAACATTGGTTAATGCATGTTTTTGTACACATAATTAAGTAAAGAGCAATAAATCAACTTGAAAAGTAAAGATAAAACTAATTGCTCAACTGATTAAGTTTATTAAATTATTAAGAATATGATTTGAAATGTGATGGGAAGTCGGCTGTAAGCAAAGAACTAGATAACAATCTAAGGATGGTTTCAAGTAGTTTAGGCTAAAAGGGATTATAGTGACAATAGTACAAGCTTGGTATTAGGGCCTACTCCCTTACTTTACACACTATAATGATACGGGTTTTAGGTGCTTAGCTAGAATATACCATTAACCATGCTTTATACTTGAGCAAAGTATCAGGTCAACTTCCCCCTTGGTGATGAAATCCAAGTAGGTTGGCCTTGGATAGACAAATGTTAAAATACTTGTTTAGATTATGTGATTTGGCCATGTGTGCATAAAAATAAATATTGAAATTAAATGGTTAATTAAAAACCCCCTAATTAGACTATGTGAACTATTCTAATCATACCAACAACAAGAAAAGAAAGTGTGAATTAATTACTAGCATATAAGGTTAATTCCAACTTTAATAAGGTATAGTGTTGACCTATATGTAAAAAATATAGAACAAGGTCAATAGGGTCAAACTTGTTTTATGAAATCAAGGATTTAAAATGAACAAGGTTAGCTAGGGTTGACCTAATTATTCAGATAGCACATAGAACAAAGAACTGGGTTGACAAGGTCAATCTAGTTGACTATGTAGGGGTAGTTTTGAAGACTGTAAACTATGAAAGGAAAGACACAAAAGAAAGAGATAGAGAGATAGAAATGAACCTTAGTGGATTATAGATGTTGAAAATAAATATTTCTAGGTAAAGACCTTGGAATATGATTGAAAACTCTGTTAATTGGGTTTATTAGGTTGATCAAGCTTTACATAATCCTACTACTAAGTGCTTGGAATGTATAGGTTTGATTGGGTCGATCTAGTAGTTAAATCTAGATGCCTAAAAGTGTATAGGGTTGACTAGGTTAACCTAATAGTTTAAATTGGAAGTATCTAAACCTATATTGGGTCATCTAAGTTGATCTAGTTCCATGTTCTTAAAAACCTACACATAGAGGTTAGTACTGGGTTGATAGAGTTGATCTAGTATGATAGATATATGATATAAATAATGCTCAAAATAATGAAAAAGAAGCGAAATAAATCCTATAAGGGTTATTTTCACATTGGGTTCACCATAATGTAATATGAAGGTGAAGCCAAAGTAATCCCAACTAGTGGTGGGATAGGATTCACGTTGGGTTCACTAGAATGTATGAAATCCAAAATTCATCATGTCTATAAATCATTCTTAGCTTAGAAAAGATAGAGAATACCTACACTCCTTATTGGGGATACCTTTGTTAAGCATGAGCAGGACCAATATGGGGATCTTCTAGACCTGATTAGGGGATCACTTATCACAATACACCATTTGAGGTAGGGTTATAAAGCTTATAGTCTAACACAATCATGCAATAAACCTAAAAGAGTCCTAGGTTTGATATTCAATCTATTTTAATAAACTAGAAAGTAAATCTAATCTTGTGCATGCCAAAACTTGTGGCACAATATGAGGGGTTAGTAAAGCAATCAAAAAATGTGTAATAGAATCTCAATTTATATAATTATGAGTAAGAATATAATACATGGAATATGAAGAGTAATATTATTCAAGCCAATACTTATGCTACTTCTATGTACTAAAGAGAGGAGAACAAATTTAGAATATACTTACCTAAATGTGAAATTATCAAGAATCAATCTCTCCCTTAACCAAAAGGTATTCACAAGAGGTTATTATGGTTTGTAAGGATAACTAACAAAGGCCAAAGCATACAAGACTTATCTATAAGACAATATTATCCAAGTAGAAACCCTAATCTAAGACTCCTCAAGTAGAATGGTGAAAGAGCATATTGTAAAGAATCATGAGTGAATAATAACTCTTGATTTAATATTGAAATAATGATGAAATGATCTTATATTTTAAAGTGGATCTTTCCTTAAATCTTCTCATAAATGTTGATTATACAGGGTTAAACTAGTCAACCCTGTATGTTTTTAGGGATAATTCACTAGGTCTGAGCTAGGTCGGTTGAAGGAATAACAAAATCAAAAAGTGAAAAATACCCCTAGACTATATAGGGTTGACCCAGTTGACCTAGTACAATTGACTATCCAAAAGGGAATTAAGGAAATAAAAGGAGGATGGAAAGAGGAAAAGGATTGGATAAGTGTGAAAGGGAGGGTTAATAATTTAGGGAATGCTTATAAGAGTTGGTTGGATTGGTAATAATGTGTCAATAAGGGGTAAAAATCTTATGAAGCACCAAAGGCCTACCCACCCCCTTTTTGGTGCATGCCTTAGGGTATGCACTTATAGAGATTGAGTTTTGATGGGTTCCTACAATATGTGAAGCATCACTATTTGATAAAATTTGAAAACATTATCTCTATAAAAGTTGTAAGTTGTGATAATCCTATTATCTATTGATGAAATAGAGGCAAAACAAGTGGAATTTTTCAAAATATTTATAATGTTTGATGGTTAAGAGCCACCATCGACAAATAGTTGATCTATGCAAAATATGAAGTATGGTATGATAAGAATGGTGAATTAGGATTAAAAAACTAATCTAAAGACTAATATAAGATGGATATTTACAATAAAAATTAATCTAAACTAATGTAGTTAAAAAGGGAACAAAATAAAAGGTAAGGTAGAGAGGAGATGTTGTTGATCTTCATTTCAAACATCATGACAAAGATCAAATATTATACAGGCATGTAATTAACCAATGTATTACTGAAGTAACATTAGATAAAATCATATCACACATTAGGAAAACATCTAAGGAATATGGGAAATAATGCAAATAATAACTAAGTTCACTTTAAATATTTACCTTGGAAAGAAAAAATCATTAGCCTAAATTCAAGAAGAGTAACAAGATGAAATGAACCTAAGAAATTTCAAACAACATAGCATTGACACAAGTTAACATATATACATTAAAATGTACACACCAAGAATTCACAAGAACCATTTAAATCTAGAAGTTAGAACAAACAACTGAGAGAGAAGCCAAGATAACAAAAGATAAGCAAATTTGGTCTCACTATTTTTGCAAAAGCCAAAAATAAACTTTCTTACAAAGTATATTTTATCGAAGAATGACTTCAATTACTTCCTCTTATTAGAGATATCTATATTAGATATTGCATCTACTCTTTCATGGTCTATAAATATTACCTCCTTGGTGATAGCATGTCCTAATAGTTTTCCCTTAGTAACACAAAAAATACTTTTCTTTGGGTTGAGAGAATTCCCATACCTTATACATTATTCAAATACCTATTATAGGTTCATAATATGATACTCACTATTTTTAAAAAAGATAGTCAGATCATCCATGTATATGATAATTAAATTACCTAAAATACCTTGGAAATCATGATCCATAGCCCTTTAACAAGTGGTTCCTACATTTATAAGTCTAAATGGCATTCTTTTGTAGGAAAAGGTGCCCCACTTAGTAGTAATTTCAGTTTTCATTTAGTCTTCTTGGATCACTAAAACCTATTTATACCCTAAAAACCCATTAAGAAAGGACATCATGGTAGAACCCAAAATAATTTGGATTACTTGATCAAGAGAAGGTAGGGGTAATTATCTTTCTCATATTCTCTATTCAAATTCTTGAAATCAATGCATAGTCTGATTTCACCATTTTTTTTCCTGACTGGTACTAAATTAGCTACCCAAGTGGAGTGCCTAATGGGAAACACAATCTTGGAATCTAATATATTTTTGACCTCTTTTTATATCAATGGTTCTAATAATAGGTTGATAAGCCTATGCTTTAATCTGAAAGGTTTGAAGTTTTCCTTTAAATTTATATTATGTGTTATGACCTTTGCATAAAGATATTCAGGTCATCATAGGACCATGATATGAATCTTTATATTTGACTAGAAATTATTTAGATCTTTTAGACTCAATGATTTTACATGATGTAATAATATTAACCATCTAAGGTTGACCTTGAAGTCTAATAACAATTGCATTATAATTTATCCCATTTACTTTAGAAATTTTGATAGTCTCAGATAGTCTACCTACATCAAATAGTCTCTCCAAGGCTATCATACATTTGGAGATCTTACTATCATTAAACTAAATGAACTTGTCATCATGCTTGTCTTCAAATTTGTTATCATCAAGGGTACTAGATTTTTCAATGATGTGATCCTCAAATACTCTTAAGCTAGTCATGAAGTCTATGATCTGCTAATCATCATTGAATACTTGTAAATGGTTGACATTATCTAGCACTGAGGGACATTTGATTAATTCAATTGTAAGTATTTGTAACTTTGAACTTTGATTGGGCATAAGGTTGGATAAAGCTGAATCAAATTCATCATCAACCTTATTTCCTTCCCTAGAGATTGACACAATGTTAAAAGCCTCAAAACATTCAATTAATTCCCACACTCTAAATCTATACTTCTTAAGATAGGACAACATGCATTGATATTCACTCTTAACATGATTAAATACTAGTCTGTAATCACCAAAAACTAATAGCTCCTTGACCTCATGTTTGATTGAAAATTATAATCCAAGAATAAGTGCTTCATACTCAACCAAATTATTGTTGCATGGGAACTAAAGTTTATAATAGGAATTATATTCTTTCCTAATGGGATTGATTAATACCACTCCTAATTTAGAACTTGATTTTCATCTAGCACCATCAAAATAGAGCTTCCATAATCCAAGCATAGCATGAATTTTTTTAGAGTTACATACCTTTGTGGTGTCAAGAGTGTAAACACCAAGAATTAAATTAATCATGTTGACCCTCTCATTAATTACATTATAATAGTGATCATATGATTCATATTAATCTCTCTTTATACCTTGATTTGTTTGGGGACTCCTTTCCAAGGAAACTACATATTTGAACAATCTATTGACATATAACCATTTAAACTCCTAGTCTAGTCTCTACTCAACATCATCCCATATGAATCAGGGATGTCCACCACTTAGATATCAGTGAATTATTGGATCCTTGGTTAAAAATTAATTTGCATGTGAAAATTTAACAAAACACCAATCACTTTGAATCTTGAATTATCTAATTGAGTTATAACTCTATGAGATTTAATGGGAGTTAAACCTAAAAGTTCACAAATACCCTTAGGCATAATATTTGTAGATGCACCAGAATCTAAAAATTAGTTATATAAATTCTTACAAAATATCCTAACTATAATTAGTAAAAGAGGACCATCTACCTTACTTTTGTGTATTACAACATTATTATGTATATAATTATGAGACTTACCAATGTTTTAAAATAAAGATTCCAATAATAGATCCCTTTATTTTATAATCTTAGTCAACTCATGCAAGGTAATTTTAGATTTTAACTTTTTTCATGTCCTCTAAATTAATATATCAATTAATATTTAAATAATTAGATACATTAGTATTATGCTTAGAAGTAAATCCTTTAAGAGGCTCTGAATTGTTGTCTAAGGTTGTATTGGGAGGAGTCATAAAGTTATTTGGAGGAATTAAAGTGGTCAATGTTTGATTCTACTCCCTATTTCTTAGAGGATAAGTCATATTCAAAAATTGTTGAAAAGCATGAATTTATTTAGGAATATCCTCAAGCTCATTGTCTTCTTGGAAAGGGAACTCAAATGTCCCTACCATGAGAGTTGAATCATATGATCTAGATGATCTTGAAGAACTAGATATACCTACATCATAATCCTTATTATGTAAAACTTAAAAAGTATCTAATTCTTCTTGAAAGGCTTCAAAAACATTAAAAAATTCATCACAATCTATTTACCCATTCTTAGAAGTGCAATGAACTCTACATTAGTTAGGTAAAGAAACATCATCAAGATTTATATCAGGAACATTTTTGCTAGTTGATGTCTCATCATTTTTTTTGTTATTGTAATTATCATTATAAAATTTGTTAGTGGGCCTATTGAACCTTTGAAAGGAAAAGTCCTACTAGAGCTCTTACCAGTTTTGCCTACTTGCTTTTTCAACTGAAGGAAGTTAGAGATAAACTTTTGAACCATTTTGAAGATAATGTCACTTTAATTCTTTGGTGTCTCATAATTATGAACTTGTGTATTGGTATTAGTTGTAGGCATTAAAGATTTTTGATCCTATGGATGAGATATATTGGTAACATTGTTCATGAATCTTGGGTTTTGAGTAAGATATGCATGACTCAAAGGTAGTTGGTTGAAGACTAGATGTTGGTTCAAGGCAGGCACATTTTAGTTAGCATTGGGAATGATATTTAAAATGGATAAATGTGGATTGACATTAGGAATGAGTATGCCAATTATCCTTAGGGTTGTATCTAGTCATTAATGATCACAAGTTCAACATAAGATAAACCTAATGTATTTATGGGCCTAATAGCTCTCTTTATAAACATAGAAGTCATGGGATCCAAGGAATCCTTATATATTTCTAAAGCAAAGGCTTCTTCAAGTTTATAAGGAGATACAGTCATACTGAACATCTTTTGTAATATATCATTGAAGGATATTATGGTCTAATTTGCATCTCTTTTCAATATGGTGAATTTATGGTATAGGACACAATGTCTAATGATTTTACCAAATTAATCAATGAAAACATTGTTAAAATAAACTCAATTGGTAATGTAGTGTTCAGAAAAGTTTATAAACCATTCATATGCAACATCTTGAAAAGTAAAATGAAATAGTCTACATGCTTTATCTTCATGAGTCACATTCAACAATCTTAAAGTAACATTGAAACACTTATTATGTTCTTCAGTAGTTATAATGCCACTAGGACTAAATGTTGGAAAATACTTTTTAGGATTATGAAGAAGGTTATGTACCACACTTGGAACATTAATTAAAGAACCACCTACCAAGCCATACCTTGATAGGGATTGAACTCAAGATCACCCTAAATTGGTGAAGTTGGTAAACACTTTTAAGGTCTATGTTTACCTTTGTCTCGCCTAGTCCTCTTATGAACTTCTAATGAAAGCAAAGGTTCTCTAGTCTCTGAATGTGACTTTCTCCTAATTATTGGTAATTATAGTTTTAAGTCTTTGAATCCTATTTTAAATATGATGTGTCAAATTTATCTTTGTATGGACAATGATCAGACCTACACATTAAGTAAATTTTGTAAATATTTATATAAAATATGACAAAGGACAATAATATTTAACTAAGTTATCTCAAATATGTATCCAAACACATAAATATGATTGATATTTACATGTTTAAGCTCAAGTAAACTCAAATTTTAAAATAATATATCAATATTTGATCAAAACAACTATTACTAACCTCAATCTTATTGATTTGACAAAAATTAAGCCATCTTTACCATAATTAAGCATATACATTCAAAGAACATCGATATTTGTCTAAAGGAAGCACAAATTGGTCTAAAACCACAAATATCAATTATATTTACACAATTGAGAAAATAATGAGATAATATTGGAAAGGTGACACCAATATTTGAACACAATTCAAAAGAATGAGCAAAGATACTTGAAATCTACAAAGATCTAGCGAGGCCCTCCTTTTAACACCACTAAATCCCCTCGTTAATGCCTAAATATGTATCATAGGTGACTAGAGTATTCAAGAACACTTCTCATTTTATAATTTTAATAATTTAGTACATGATTTGTAGGTTGTGATAATCCTATTATTTATTGATGAAATATAGGCAAAACAAGTGGATTATTTCACAATATTTATAATGTTTGATGGTTAGGAGCCACCATGGCCAAATAGTTGATCTATGCAAAATATGAAGTATGATATACTAATAATGGTGAATTATGATCAATAAATAATCTAAATACTAATCTAAGATGGATATTTATAATTAAAATTAAGATACAATGATTTGGTTAAAAAAAGAGGAAAAGGAAAGGTAAGGCAAAGAAGTGATGTTTTTGATCTTCATTCCAAACATCATGACAAAGCTCAAATATCATCTAGGAATGTACTTAACCAATGTATGATAGGAAGTAGCATAATCTCAAATCTTATCACACATCATGCAAACATCTAATGAATGTGAGAAATAATGCAAATAAGAACGAAGTTCACTTTAAAGATTTACCCTTGCAAGCAAAAATCATTAGCCCAAATGCAAGAAGAGTAAGAAGACAAAATGAACCTAAAAACTTTCAGTTAACCTAGCATTCACACAAGTTAATATCTATGTATTCAAATGTACACACCAAGAATTCATAAGAACCATTCAAATATAGAAGTTAGAATAAACAAGTGAGAGAGAAGCTAGGATAACAAAAGACACAAGAAAATTTGGACAAACTTTGAGAATTCATTGCTTATATTAGTTGCTCAAAAGTTTAAAATTGGATTTTGGATCTAATAACTCCCTCCTTTCTATAATTGACAATTATCATTTTATAGTATTCAAGGAAGCATGTTGGTTAGTACCATCCAATTATAAAAGTACAAGTGTTAGGATAATTATCCTTTTTACAAATGTTCTAGAATATAGTAGACGTTCCCCAATAGACTGATCTATAGGCAATGTGTTTTATAAGATACACATGCCTTTATAAAAAAAATATTTCATTTTAAAAATGTACATTGGTTAGCTACAAGAAGAATATTCTTATTTCAACTAATTTTTGGGAACCTTATGCTATTGTAAGATATTCATTGCCCTCTGATGTTATTTTGTCTCTCCAACAAGATCTTAATTCTATGATGTTGTTCTTTAATTATCTTAAGGTCAATAATTAGTTTCATGAAGAGATCCTTCATTTGACCTACTAAGCTCTTATGGTCTTTGTCTACCCTTCTTAATGCCCTTTGATGTTTCTAGCTTTACTTGATCTTTTCTTCAGCCTTTACCTTTCCTCAACCTTGGTTCTCCTATTCTAAATGAGAAGTCCTATGCTTGAATTGACTACTCAGGGCTTTGATTTTTTATTCAAGACCATGATTTAATTATTGACTTGGTATATCAAGGCTTGTCATTGGAAAAATTGGCCTATAGCCATTGTGATTCATTTATTTACTAATTATGTACTAGGTTTAACAAAATTTAATGAATTGAACAAGTTAATTATGATGTCCTTGCATAGCTTGAGTATGTCTTCTTCATTTTACATAATGGTAGTATCTTCTCTTATTTCAAGATGCCCTTGATAATTTTAGTAGAATCTCCTTGTAGACATGTTCTCTTTTTATGATGGGTTGTTAGTTCTTAATGGCTCAAAATGAGCTCATCCAATTATTGTCCCTTGTGGCATCAAATTGTGTGTCTTTGAAAACCCTCTCTTATGTATCTAAATTTAGATAGAGGTTCACATCCTTGAAGCATAATTTCAAGGTGTCATGGCTATGGATTTGTTCAAATTTCTCACTAGTGGACTATAATTCAACCTCTTAATTGAATTCTCTTATATGAATGATAATTCAACTTCTCTAACTTGATTATGATGAATATAACACTGAATTAGGGCTCTTATATGTGCTTAGGTATTTTTAAATGTTTTTAAAGTTCTATAATAGTGGAAGATACCTAAATATGCATGATTTTCATTACTTAGACCCTAATTAGACTGTGTGTTTATGACCTTATATTTTTTGAGACTACGTACTCTTCTACTTGGCACATTATACTGATGTGGCTCCAATGTGGTATCTTTGTGGAATCCATGTGGCATTTTCATAATATTTTCCTCATTTATATTTAAAAAATGATCGTTACCTTTTAAAATTTTCTAGATTGATTTCACATTATTGCATCATCCTTACTCAAATCAATGCAGACTGTCGATCTCGATTTGAGAACTTAAACACCATTGGTTTCTCACTAAATTTTCCATGGTTATGACACTTGTCACTTCCATGTTTGCCTTGTTTTCAATGTTCATCTCACATCATCTTATCATCCTCATCTAATCAAACATGAAATATTAGATCATCTTTCTTAATTGTACCTCCTACTCCATAGATTATTGATCTAAATGTGTACACTCATTTACATACCATTTATCTTTAAAATATGCTTGAGCTCTAATTTTTGTCTTGTATCTATGCCAAGTGTCATCTCCATGTTCACCTTGAATTTTCAATGTTCATCTCTCACTGTCTGATCATCTTCATCCAATTGAACATACTCTATTAGATATTGATCCACCAGGTCAAATGCCAGTGGCTACTACATGTTATTTAGTTGAGATTATGACACTTGTCACCTTCTTACTTGTCTTAGGGATCTATTAAAATTTTGACTTGATACACATGGTTAGATCAATCTAACCTGAGAAAACACATACCATTGATTTCATGAAGATCATCAAACTTTAACTTAGGGTCAAGGTCTTTGAATTTTCAATTTTAATCCTATACCATTGATCTCATTCATCCAAGCAAACATTGATCATTGATCATATGAATAAAAATGATGTTTAAGTGCTCAAGGAACATAAAATTTAAGCTAATGTATTAAACTAATGTTTTTATTTGTATTAATAAATATGAATAAAGCTTTAGGCTAAAGTTTTAAGCTAAGTTAGAAATATAATAAAGGGGATCTCATATAGAATAACAAGACATGGCATGAAGTCTTGGCACAAGGACTTTAAGGCTAAGTTTATAGACATAACAAAAGTCTCAGTGGTTAGTTATACCATGTAGAAATAAAATGGACCAAGGGGCTCAGGAAAATAAAGAGACCAAACATAAGAAATATTTAGACTAAGGTTTGGTCATGTTAATAAACATGACTAAACCTTAACATAAAAATATAACTAAGCCCATGACATGATAAATTATTCCCACATAAAATGTTCCCACCAAATTTGAATTCAATTTAAAGAGTATGAGCTAGGGTAATTGGACTTATGGTTTTAAGCTGATGAGACATGAATTCAATTTAATTTTAATAAAACAAAGTCTAATAAAAGATCAAATCATTATTAAATCATAAAACTCAAACATTGCTCATCCCAAATGGAATCCATTGGAGCTATGACTTAAAACATAAAGATTGAATGTTAGAAACTTTAGGCAAGATTAAATTAGAATTATGAACAAGTATGCCAACTAAATCAGGGGTGGATGACTTTAAAATAAATAAAATGTGCAAAAAAATCTAATGGTACTTTGATGAGATGAATTTTCAAATTTAGGGTACAAATTTGCATAATTTAAGACAAGGGTCCCCAATTTTTAGAAATCGGGGTATGTTGACCTCAATAAATGATGACTTTTAGGGGAAACATAGAAATATGTTATAATTTAGAGACTCTAGTTTGGACTAATTATTAAGATACTTATTCCATTTGATCAAGCACCATTATTAAGATCAGTTCATGGTTAAAACAAATCTTGCACATGCAGAATTAGGATAAAACATCAATACATGACCATGTTATGTGTGTACTTTGATTCAACTTAATTCCTGCTACAAGATTTAGAGAAAAACCTCTAGGTTCATGACTTTGACCATTGACAGTAACTTTTACCATGTTTTGATATTTATTAAGAAGCATGATTTAGCTAAAGGAAGGTTTGGGCATTGCTCTACTATTATCCAGACATCCATAGCCATGATAGAGATGCCTTTGGATCCACTCAAGGCCTTTATCCACTTCCAACCAAGCATCCATATCCCTAGTGGAGATTACCAAAATCACCTTTTTTAGAAATCTCTTGAATTTTGCAATAAGTTTCTTAATATTTGTATTTTTAAAGTCATCTTGAATTTATAGCAAAGGTTGGGAACCAAGTGAACTAGGTTTTGGGATTTGGTCAAGTGTTTGATATTAAACAATCACCCTTGGTTATAAACTTTGTCCCAGGTAATTAATTTTTCGAAGTGCAAACATGAGCATATCCCAAATTCTAAGATCTCACTCTATAGGTGAAATCCTTCTTAAAACAAAGCTTAAATCAAAACAATGTTCAAAATACTAGGGAAAAATTAACACATTTATTATTCTTTACTAGTTTCTATGAACTATAACATTAAGCTCATACTTCAATAATCCATGATCAACTAATGCTGAGGAGACATACTTGCATTCCTAAAATATGTAGATCCTTTTGAGAAATATTATGAGTCTTGAGATAAGGACTATTCAAAATTACTTATTAGAAGAAAGGAACAAAGAAGAGAAAGCCACCAAACTAGAACAAAGCAAATAAGAAAATAAATATATACAAACATATGCACAAACAAGGGATAGGAAGGAAAGAACAAAAAGAACCTAGCATAGCCTACCTACACTAACTCTAACTAGTCTTATAGTCATTCTATAAATACTCTAGGTGGGACAATAGATAAATAGTGCTTGAGGTATTACCCATTGGTGGGTAGTGTGAACTCTGCTCCTTATAAGTCTTTTATCTTGAAGGTGTTATTTCCAAGTATCTTAGAAATCTAATAGGGACCAATTCATAAAGGTGTCAACTTTCCATATTTACTTTTAGGCTCAGATGCCTTGTCCCAAAGAAAAACTAAGTCTCCTTGCCTGAATACCTTTATTTTTCAATGTTTATCAAGCCAGCTCTTGATATGGTTTGGTGTCTACTAAAATTGGCAAAATCCTCCTTTCTCACATCATCTATCTATATGATGTCTAATAACCTTAAATTTGAAATTTCTTGGTCCTCTTCCATGTACTATTACATGAAATTGTATGTTTTTAGCTTGAGGTTGATGGGGAAGATGGGTTCTTGACCATAAACTAGTAAGAATGGTGATGCTTTGAGGGCTTGTTTGACTCTATCTCTATCTACCCAAAAGGCATACTTGAGAAGCTTGTGCCATGTTCTTGGTTTATTAGATGTAGACTTCTTTGTGTATTTCATCAAGTTCTTATTTTTTAATTTAGACTCTCCATTACCTTGAGAATAATGGTACAATGAGAAATTGAGAATGGTGATGTTATCATATGCCCAATTAGTCATCTTAGTGGATACAAAAGTAGATTCTTCTTCATAGACTATGGATATATATGTCCCAAACCTTGTGCATATGTTTTCTTCTAAAAATTTGTTCACTTGTTTAGTTTTAAACTATTAGGTTTCCACTACTTTAGTCCATCTTATATAGTAATCACTAACAATTAGAACATACTTGTGACCATCAAAGGAATTGGGGTTAATTAACCCCACTAAATCTAGTCCCCATTGGGTAAAGGGTTTATCAGTCATCATCATTTTTTTATTATCATGGCTACCTTAGTCTATTTAGTGTTTAAGACTTGACATGAGTGGCATTCTCTCACATGCTTTTGAGTGTCCTTAAATATAGTAGGCTAGTATTATCCAAATCTTAAAATTTTGTGTTGTTATACCTCTAGATGGATGTCTACTTCTTAACTTTTCATGGAAGGTAATCATGATCTCAACCACTTCACTCTTGGAGAAACATCTCAAATAAATTCCTTCAAAAATCCTCCTACATAACACTCCATTCTTGATCAAAAAATGAGCTACCTTGAGCCTTAAATCTCTTCTTTGTTATTTACTTAACCTTATAGGATAATAACCATTGATTAGTAAGTGGAAAATGGGGTCATACCAATCATTGGGTCTGAAACTTTATTTCTCTACCTATATAACACTTATATTGGGATTAGTATTGGTAATCAATTGAATTAAACCTTGACACCTTACCAATCTAGTTGTCTTCATCTCAATGTCATACTCTTGGAGGATAGACATCCACTTACCTCTGCTTTCTCCTAGCTCATTTAGACATAGCATGGCTTAGTGTTAGGGTCTAGTAGGATGGCATACACCTTATTTCTAAGGATATAATTTTTGAACTTTTTCACTACCTTGACTAAAGCACATGCTTGTTTGTTAACTAAAGAGTAGTTCAACTCACCATTCTTAAGGTTAGTGCTCATAAAATCTATTAGCTGGTCACATCCATCTATATTCTAAGTTATAACTATAGATATTATATGATCTAAATCAAAGGAGTAAAGATAAAAATATTTAGTAAAGTTAGAACTTATCAGTACATGGCCTTCTCTAATTCCTTCTTTTATTTCTTTGAAAGCTTTGTTGGTCTCCTCATTCTAAGTGATCTTAGCCTCTTTCTTCAACATGTCATTTATAAGTCTAACTATTTCTATAAAAATAGAAATGAACTTTCTTACAAAGTTTTTTTTACCAAATAATGACTTTAATTACTTCCTAATATTAGGGGGATCTATATTAGATATTGAACCTACTCTATCATGGTCTATAGAGATTCCCTCATTAGTAATAACATGTCCTAATAGTTTTCCCTCAATAACACAAAAAATAATTTTCTTTGGGTTGAAATAAATCCCATACCTTTTGTATCATTCAAATACCTATTTTAGGTGCATAATATGATCCTCCCTATTTTTAGAAAAGCTAGTAAAATCATCCATGTATATGATAATGACCTTACCTATAAGACCTTGGAAAGCATGATAAAAAAACCCTTTGAAAAGGGAATCCTAAATTTATAAGTTTAAATGGCATTCTATTATAGGAAAAGGTTCCCCTTTTAGTAGTAAATAAAATTTTCATATGGTATTTTTGGTTCACCAACACCTAACTATACTTTTAGAAACCATTAAGAAAGGACATCATGGTAAGACTAGAAATAATTTGGATTACTTGATCAAGAGAAGGTAGGGGTAATTATCTTTATCAGATGCTCTATTTCGAGTCTTAAATCAATGTACAATCTGATTTCACCATTTTTATTCCTGACTATTACTAAATTATCTACCCAATTGGGGTGCCTAATGGGAAACACAATCTTGGCATATAAGATCTTCTTAACCACTTTGTATATCAATGGTTATAAGACCAGGTTGATAGGCCTCTACTTTTATCTAAAAGGTTTGTAGTTTTCCTTTAAAGGTATCATGTGTCATGACCTTTAGATCAAATATATTTAGGTCATCATAAGACCATGGTAAGAATCTTTATATTTTGTCAAAAATTCTTTAGATATTTGAACTCAATACTTGTACAAGTTATACCAATATTAACTAGTTGAGGTTGACCTTGAAGTCTAAGATCAATTACATTATAATCTTTCCCATTTACTTTGGGAATATTGATAGTCTCAGATAGTCTATCTACATCAAATAGTCTCTCCAATGCTATCATAACTTTGGGGATATTATTGTCATTCAACTGAATGACCTTGTCATTAGTCTTATCTTCAAATTTCTCATCATCAAGGGTACTAGCTTTATCAATGATGTGATCCTCAAATACTCTTGAGCTAGTTATGAAGTCTATGATCTATTCATCATCACTGAACACTAGTAAATGGTTGATATTATCTATAATTGAGGGACATGTGATTAATTCAATTATAATTTTTTATAACTTAGAACTTTGATTGAGCATAATGTTGGATGCAGTTGAAACAAGTTCATTAGTATCCTTATATCCTTCCTTAGGGATTGACACAATGCTGAAAGAATAAACATATTCAATTAAGTCCCACACTCTATATTTATACTTATTAAGATAGGAATTTTTTTATTGATATGTAATCTTGACCTAATTAACTACTAGTTTAGAAGCACCAAAAACTAATAGTTCATTGGCCTCATGTTTGATTGCAAATTGTAATCCAAGAATAAGTGCTTCATACTCAGTCAAATTATTGGTGCATGAGAACTAAAGTTTGTAAGAGGCATTATATTCTTTCCTAATGGGATTGATTAATACCACTCCTACTCTAAAACCTAATTTTAATCTAGCACCATAAAAATAGAGCTTCCATAATCTAGGCATCACATGAGAAGTTTTAGAGTTACATACCTTTGTGGTGTCAAGAGTGTAAAAACTAAGATATGAGTTAACCATGTTGACCCTCTCATTGATTTAACTTTACTTAGTGATAATATGATTAATTTTAGGCTCTCTTTCTATCCTAATTTGTTTGGTGACTCCCTTCTAAGGCAATCACATATGTGAACAATTTGTTGACATATAACCATTCAAGCTCCTAGTATAGTCTTTGCTCAATAACATCCCATAAGCATCAGTGATGTCCACCACCTAGATATAAATGAATTATTGGATATTTGGTTTAGAATAAATTTACATGTGGACATTTAAAAACTCACCAATCACTTTGACTCTTGACTTATCTAATTGAGTTATAAATCTATGAGATTTAATGGGAGTCAAACCTAATGGTTCACAAATACCCTTAGGCATATTATTTTAGATGCACCAAAAAATAAAAAAAATATATGCAAATTCTTACCAAAGATATTGACTATAATTAGGAATGGAAGAACATCTACCTTACTTTTGTGTATTGAAACATTAACATGTGTAGACCTTTGAGACTTACTAGCTTTCTTAAAGAAATTTTCTAACAATAGATCCCTTTATTCTATAATCTGAGTCAACTCATACAAAGTAATGTTATCTTTAATATTTTTTCATTTCCTCTACAATATTATATCTATTCCTATTGGAAGAATTAGATGCATCAATATTATGCCTACAAGTACTCTTAGGAGGCTTTGGATTGTTGTTTGAGGTAGTAATTGGAGGAGTCTCAAAGTTAATTAGAGGAGTTAAAGTGGTTAATGGTTTCTTCTACTCCTTATTTATTAGAGGATAAGTCTTCTTTTTAAATTTATAAAAATCATGAATTTATTTATGAATATACTTAGGCTCATTGTCTTTTTGGAAAGGGAACTCAAATGTCTCTACCATGAGAGTTGAATTAGATGATCTAGATGACCTTGAAGAACTAGATATATCTACATCACAATCCTTAGTATGGATAAATTTAAAAGTATCTAATTCTTATTGAAAGGCTTCAAAAACATAACAAACTTCAACATAGTCTATTTACCCATGCTTATAAGTGCAATGAGCTCTGTAATAGTCATGTAAAACAACATCAACAAGATTTATATCAGGCACATTCTTGTTAGTTGATGGCTCATTATTCTTGTTGTTGTGGTAATTATCATTTTGAAAATTTTAGTGGACCAATTGATCCTTTCAAAGGATAAATTCCTACCAAATCTCTCTCCAGTATTACCTTCTTGATTTTACAACTGAAGGAAGTCAATCCTAAGATTTTGAACCATTTTGAAGATAGAGTAACTTTCATTTTTTGTTGCCTCATAATTATGAACTTCTGTATTATAATTAGTTATAGACATTAAAGCTTTATGATCCTATGGATGAGATATATTGGTAGAATTGCTCAAGAATCCTAAGTTTTGAATAGGATGTGAATGACTCAAACGTAGTTGGTTCAGGACTAGAAGTTGGTTCAAGGAAGGTACATTTTGGTTGGCATTGGGAATGACATTCAAAATGTATAAATGTGGATTGACATTAGGAATGGAGTATTCCAATTGTCTTTGGGGTTGTATCTAGTCATTAACTATCATATCCTCAACATAAGATAAAGCTAATGTATTCATGGGACCAATATATCTCTTTATAAACATAAAAGTCATGGGATTTAAGGCATCCTTATAAATTTATAAATCTAAAACCTCATCATTTATATAAGAAATTATGGTCCTATTGAACATATTTTGGAATTTAGAATTGAAGGTTGTTATGGGATCATTTTCATCTCTTTTCATTGTAGTGAATTATCGATATAGGACATAAGGGCTAATGATTTTACCAAATTGATCAATGTAAACATTGTTAAAATCAACCCAACTGGTAATGTAGTCTTTAATAAGGTTTAGAAACCAATCATAATTATCATCTTTTAATGTAAAAAAGAAATAGTCTACATGCTACATATTCATTAGTCACATTTAACAATCTCAAAGTAGCTTTGAGACTCTTAATTTGTTCTTCAAAAGTCATAATACCACTAGGATTAAATGTTGGCAAATACTTTTTAGGATTATGAGGAAGATCATGTACTACACTTAGCACATTGATTGAAGAACCACCTAGCCAAACCATATCTTAATAGGGATCAAACACAGGAGCACCTTGAATTGATGATGTTGGCAAAGACTTTGAAGGTCTGTTCTTACCTTTATCTCACCTAGTTCCCTTGTGAACTTCTAATGAAATCAGAAGTTCTCTAGTCTCTAAACATGACCTTGTCCTGATTATAGGTAATTATAGCTTGTGGGATTTGAATCCTATTTGAAATGTGATGTGTCAATTTTATCTTTGTAGGAAAAAATGATCATAATTTCACATTAAGTAAATTTTGTAAATATTTATATAAAGGATGACAAAGGAAAAAAATATTTAACTAAGTTAGCTCAAAGATGTATCTAAACCAATAAATATGATTGATATTTACATGTTTAAGCTCAAATAAACTCAAACTTGTAAATGATCTATCAATTGTTGATCAACACAACTATTACTAGCCTCAAACCTATTTAATTGATGAAGATTAAGATATCTTTACCATAGTTAATCATATACTTTCAAAGAACGTTAATCCTTATCTAAAGGAAGCACAAAGATTGGTCTAAGACCATAAATATCAATTAGATTTATGAAATTAAGTAAACAATGACACAATTATGCAAATATTACACCAATATTTGAACACAATTCACAAGAATTAGCAAAGATACTTTAAATCTACAAAGATCTATCTAAGCCCTCCTTATAGTGCTAGTGAATCCCCTCTTGGTGATGCTTGAATATGCATCATAGGTGCCCAAAGTGTTTAAGAACACTTATCATTTTAGAATTATAGGAATTTGGTACATGAGTTATAGGTTATGATAATCCTATTATCTATTGATAAAATAAAATCAAAACAAGTGGAATGTTTCACAATATTTATAATGTTTGATGGTTGGGAACCACCATGGCCAAATAACTGATCTATGAAAAATATGAAGTAGATATGATAATAATGGTGAATTATTATCAATAAATAATCTAAATACTAATATAAGATGGATATTTATAATGAAAATTAAGCTAGATTGATCTAGTTAAAAAATTATAAAAAAGAAAGCCAAGAAAGAGAAGAGATGTTGCTAATCTTCATTCCAAACATCATGACAAATCTCAACTATCATCTAGACATGCACTTAACCAATGTATGGCATGAAGTAACATAAGCTCAAATCCTATCACACATCATATAAACATCCAAGGAATGTGGAAACTAATGTAAATAAGAGCTAAGTTCACTTTAAAGATTTACCCCTGTAAGAAAACAACATTAGACCAAATGCAAGAAGAGTAAGAAGACAAAATGAACCTAAGAACTTTCAATCAACCTAGCATTAGCAAAAAATAATAGATTTGTATTCAAATGTACACACCAATAATTCAAAAGAACCATTCAAAAATGGAAGTTAGAATAAACAATTGAGAGAGATGCTAGGATAATAAAAGACACAAGCAAATTTGGACAAACTTTGCATAATTCCTTGCTTACATTAATTGTTCAAGAGTTAAAATTGGATTTTGGATCTAAGAACTCCCTAATTTATATAATTGGAAATTATCATTTTATAGGATGTATGGAAGCATGTTGGTTAGTCTCATCCAATTATAAAAGTACAAGTGTTAAGATAGTTTTCATTTCTACAAATGTTATAGAATACACTAGACTTTCCCCAATGGATTGACCTATAGGTAATGTGTTTTACAAGATGCACATGCCTTTAAAAATGGAATATTCCATTTTTATAAAGTACAATTATTAGCTACAGTAAAAATATTCTTAATTTGACAAATCTTTGGGACCCTTTTGCTACTATAAGATCTTCATTTTCCTCTGATGTTGTTTTGTCTCTCCAAAAAGATATTCATTCTATAATACTGCTCTTCAATTAGCTCAAGGTCAATAAGTGGTTCCATTAAGAGATCCTTCATTTGACCTACTAATATATTATAGTTTCTTTCTACCCTTATTAATTCCTTTTGATGTTTATGTCTTTGCTTGATCTTTTCTTCAGGCTCTATCTTCCCTTGACCTTGGTTCTTCTATTTGAAATAAGAAGTCTTATGCTTGAACTAACTACTCAAGGCTTTTATTTCTTAGTCAATACCTTGATTAGATTCTTGACTTGGTATCTTGAGGCTTGTCATTGGCCAACTTGGCATTTATCCATTTTTCTTTATTTATTCATTACTTCTTTCCTGGTTTTAACTGATTTTAAGAAACTAAATAAGTCAATTATGATGTCCTTGCATAGCTTGAGTTTGTCTTCTTGATTTGACATGATGGAATTATCTTATAAATTTTCAAGATTCCATTGATCATTGTAGAATAATCTCCTTGCAAACATGTTCTTTTTTTGTTATAAGCTACTAGTTCTTAAGGTCTCAAAATGAGCTCATCTAATTATTGTTCCTTGTGGCATCAAATAGTGCATCTTTGAAAACCCTCTCTTCTATATCTAAATTTGGATAGAGATATACATCCTTCCTTAAATCACCCTTTCAAGATTCCATATCTATGGATTTGTTTAAATTTCTCACTAGTGGACTATAATTTAGCCTCTAGGTTGAATTCTCTTACACATGACAATTTAGCTTCTCTAGCTTGATTATGATGAATACAGAGTTGAACTTGCAATCTTGTATGTGCTTAGGGATTTTTGAAGATTTTTATAGTGCTCTAATGGTGGTAGTTTCTTGAATATGCATGAACTTCATTACTTAGATCCCAATTGGATTACATCCATATGCTCTTATATTTCTTGGGGCTACGTGCTCTTCCAATTGGAATATTATATTGATGTGGTTCTTATGTGGCATCCATTTTGTGTTTTCATGGCATTTTTCTCATTCATATTTAAAAAATAATTGTTCCATTTTAAAAATTTCTTACTTGATTTTGTACCATTGGATCATCCTTACCTCAATCAATATAGATCATCGATCTCAGTCTGAGAACTTGAACATCATTAGGTTGTCACTACATTATCCACAATTATGACACTTGTCACTTTTGTGTTCACCTTAAATTTTAAATATTCATATTGCACCATCTGATCATCCTTGTTTGATCAAATGTGCTTTGTTGGATCATCCTACTTAATTCTACCTCCTACTCCATATACCATTGATCTAGATGTGTATGCACTTATCTACATATTTTTAATTATTAAAATATGATCAAGATTTAATTTATGGCTTGTATCTATACCAAGTGTCATATCCACGTTTTCCTTGACTTTTAAATGTTCATATCATATTTTCTGATCATTCTTGACCAAGAAAATATTCTCCATTGAATCTTGATCTACTAGGTTAAACGCCATTGGCTACTACATGTTCTTTGGCTAAGATCATGATACTTTTCACCTTCTCACTTGTCTTAAGGTCCTGTTGAAGTTTTGACTTGATACACATCATTCGATCAATCTATCCTGAGAAAATGTGTATCATTGATCTCATGAAGATTCTTGAGCTTTAATTTAGGGTCAAGGTATTTTATTTTTCAATTTTAATCCTAAACCATTGATCTCATTCATCTGAGCAAACACAAATTGTTGATCCTGTCAATAAAAATGATGTTTAAGTTGGTGCTCAAGGAACATAAAATTTAAGCTAAAGTCCTAAACTAATGTTTTTATTCATATGAATAAATATTTAGGCCAAAGTCTTAAGTTAATTTAGAAACATAATAAAGGGGACCCCACACATAATAACAAGTCATGGCATGAAGTTTTAGGATAAGGCATTTTAGGAAAAGTCAATAGACATAACAAAAGTATCGATGGTTAGTTAGACCATGTAGAAGTAAAAAGGACCAAGGGGCTCAGGAAAATAAAGGGACTAAGAATAATAAATTTTTAGACTAAGGTTGGTTGTGTTAATAAACATGACTAAACCTTAGGATAAAAATATAATTAAGCCCATGACATGTTAAATTGTTTCCACATAAAATGCTCCCTCCAAATTTGAATTCAGTTTAAAGGGCATGATCTAGGGTAATTGGACTTAGAGTTTTAAGCTGCTTAGACATGAATTCAACTTAAATTTAACAAATCAAAGACAAATAAAAGATCAAATCATTATTAACTAATAAAACCTAGACATTACTCATTCCAAATGGACTTCATTAGAGATATGACCTAAAACATAAATATCAAATGGTAGCAACTTTAGGCCAGATTAAATTAGAATTATGAATAAATATGCCAACCAAATTTGGTTTGGATGACCTTCAAATAAAGATAATGTTCAAAACACTCTAATGGTACTTTGATCAAATGAATTTTCAAATTTAGGGTACAAATTTGTACAATTTAAGATAAGCATCCCAATTTTTTTAGAAATGGGGGTATGTTAACCTCAAAAATATAATGTTACATATTGGTCTTGTAGACCATATTTTGACATTAATATATATAGTCAAACTAGAGCCAGATAAGCCATTTTGGTTTCAACATTTCAACCACTTTCACTAACTATCAAAACTTACACAAAGAATGTATAGGACATACAATTCTTAAAAAACAACACCATATGCATTATATACTTTGACTCAGGTTATAGAGCCTCACAAACACCTCTATAACTCACTAACTCAGAACTACCAATTTTCTTCAAAGACCAGTCATGGTGACTCAGACCTCCAACACCTATATAGACATCTTCAATGACTTCTGATGCATGTGGATGATGTTATGAGACCATTATAAAATTATTATAATATAAATATAACATGGTCAAATGGATAATATTGGTCTTTCAAACCAATCTCATAACCTTATATCTCATTGTCTCATCTGAACTAGATAGATCAACTTGTGACAAACTTTTTCACTATAATCACTAACTTCCAAAACTTCTACCAAAAATGAACATGTATTAAAAGTATTTAAAAACATCTCTATGTAATTTATTTCATCACTCTATCATGATAACTCATTCCTAATCATATTCTCATTATTGCATGGATTTTTCACTATTTGCACCATTATGATTATTAGTGATTATCTCACTTAGATGACTATTTTAGCATACTTGATGGCTATAAACTATATATAAAACTTTATGGACATGAAACATGAGTCTCTACCTTTTTCATCCATCTATTTTAATATTTTGACTTGTTCAACTCTAACTGCTACAATAAATCTCTAAGAAATTATCACATTCTTGTAGGGTCTAATCACACACTTGACAACTCAATCCCACTTGGAGGTGCTTGGGAGAGTTCAATAAAACTTCCAATAACTTATATATCCATACCCATTCATTTTGGGAAATTTTTATGAATATATTCAACATCAGGTCATTATTAAGGTTCTAGGAGGGTTTAAACTTGTTTTCATTCTTCATAATCATTAATAAAACATAGCCCCTCAATCTAAAAACCAATGCCTAAAATTTTTGAACTAAGACCCTTCCCCATATACCATGAATATATTATGTTCCCATGTAGAGTTTTGATGAGCTAAAAAACATAAGAAAATACTTTACAAGTTGAGAACCCTACATTTTATGCACTTGAGAGACCTAAAATACACTTTTCTTGCATTTATTACAAATCTTGACCTCAAAATACATGAAAAAAATTTAAACAATATTCCTCACCTTTAAAAATGATTACTTGAGATCAAACACTCTAAAATCTGATCATGACCCCTCATTAGACCACACTCTATCTTTATTCTCTAGACATTAACCTACAAACCACATTAGGCCTTAAAACTGACCTTCATGTCTCTTTCCATGTGTTATTCACATCATTCACATACTAAAAAAATCTTTCTAATGATTAAATAGTGTCATACACACTTTATATGCCTTGATAATAGATCAAGATGCCTCATTATGCTAGGCATGGTCTAAAACTGGTCTAGTTTTAGACTTAAACTAAAGGTCTTACCCCTATAATCTCTCCTTGAAACTCTCCTTGATGACTATACACCTTTCTCAAATTAATTACATGCTACTAAAACAATTTCGTACCTCTACACATACATCTTCATGCTTACCATGCACATGCTCATAATATGACTATGCTTGCTATAACTAGGCTTCTCAAGACACCTTATACTTAAGAACTAATACTCAAACATACTTACCTCAATGATATCAAACAATAAAACTCTTTATACAACACTCTTACACTATTTAAATAATCTCTCTCTAATCAAAATTCTCTCATGACCCCATACAAACCTAGAGCCTCATAACCATGCTTCAATGCTTAATTTAACCAACATACCTCTTTGTGATAGCCATAAAAACTTGAAGCCTTCCTGAACCTTGACATAAACCAACATAAGAGACAATAGGTTTCCTTCGAATTATCTCGTTCCTTCACATTCTTTCTTGTCCTATGGCTTGTTTGTCACATCAATCACATAGGCTCATACCTCAAAGACCACTCACCATGCATATTCACCAGATGCACCTTGAAATAAAATGATATACAAATATACATAAATGACATCAGTGACAAAACTTCTTATCAAATCACCTTATTTATCTCTTCACACTCTTATCCCTCTCAAACTACCTTTTAGGTTTCTTCGCTCAACTAGGTCTCTTCAAGACTGATTAGGTCACATGACCTTGATATTCATACTCAAAACTTATAATATATATTCATTACTATCCCTATAATCTCTTATGATGGTATATTATACCTCGTTACACTCAAATATTTTCTCTCCCATTTGCTTCTCAATTTTATCCACTAACTAGTAAATTAGGCCTAAAAATCCTTATTCTTATACAAGACTTTTGTGCATACATATCTTGGATGGAAACACACACTTTTAACATATATATTTTACAAAAAATATACCTTAGGAGACATTAAAATTAATAATCAATCATTACATTAGGTTATCCATAACTCAAATAGACCAAATCCTTCCTTAGGTCTCATGGAGACCTAATTCCATTAGGCCTACTTTAGGACATGTTACCTTATGAACCCTTAGAAAAATATACACATCTATAAATGGCACAAAATTTTCATAAAATAATCAAATATTCATTATCCAACATCCTACAATAACCATGACACCTTTGGGGTTCAACTACCGCTTGAAACACTCCATTAACACTATTCACATTAGGCCTTTGAACACACAAAAAAGTCTATATTGAACAACTACAGATAAGACATAATTTAGCCACAAAACCATGATAACAAATTTCTTATAAAAAACCTAAATAACCTTAAAAATATCAGTATATTAATTATACACTTCAACTCAGATCATAGAGCCTCAAACTCATCACTATAACTTGCTTACTTAGAACTGCCAAGACTATCAAAAACATAATTATGAAACATTGACATTATAAAACTTATATAAGGAATTTAAAATACTTAAAATGCATTAAAATGATACTAAAACATATCCAAACCATATTAAAATATAAAAATAATATGTTCTAGTGGCAACTATTGGTCTTGTAGATCAATTTGTTCACCTCACTATACGTAGACCTCATTGATCTAGATAAGCCATTTTAGCTTCATCATTTTCACCACTTACACTATCTTAAAATATATATTTTAAGAATTAATAGGAAATACATGTCATAAATGACATATTCATGCACTCTGATCCATCATTCTACCCTGAAAACACACCAAAAACTAGCTTTTTCACATTGTCTAGGTTTTGCACTATTTGCACATTAGGCCTATTAGTGACTAGCATACTTGGATCAAAAACTTAGAGAAATTAAGTAATATAAAATATATATAAAACTTCATGTAAATTAAACATGATTCTCTACCTTATTCTTCCATCCATTTGCTTACTATTTCTAATGCAACTTTTGACTTTTATAGCAACTTCTTCAGAAACAAGCCTGTAACTCAACATTTTATCTCTCCTCTCTCTAACCAATACCACCTAGAGGTACTTAGGAGAGTCTAATATAAGATAAAATATCTTACCTAATCAATTAAATCAATATTTATCACTTTAGAGCAACATATTCAACATTAGGTCTTCATTAGGGTTCTAAGAGGGTTTTAACCAATTTCCATTATTAAAGATCATTCATAAAGTATATCCCCTTAATCCAAAAATTAATTCCTATAATTTTGTGATAGGACCATTCCCCATATACTATTAAATAATGTAGTTAACATGAAAAGGTTTGACAAGCTAATTAGTACAATAAAAACCTTCTCAAGTTGAGAACCCTTCATTCTTCACACTCAAGAGACCTCCAAACAACTTTTCATGCCTTTTCCTTCACACTATGATATCAAACTACATGAAAAAACTTGAAACACATAACTCACCTATGAAAATTATTACATGATCTCAAACACCATAAAATATGATCATGACCCCTCACTAGGCCACACTTTCTCTCTTTACTCTCTAGACCTTGACCTACAAATCACATTAGGCCTTAAAACTAACCTTCATGCCTCTTTCCATGCACTCTCAACCTCAATCACATACTCAAGCAACCTTATACAACCACTCATGCCTATGTGAAATCATTTCACTAAGCCACCATGCTCATACCTTCTCATAATGTCTCTTCATGTCATGGATAGGCTTAGGATACTTAAGCACTTAAACTCAAAGACCTATTACCTATGCATTTGTCAACAATGGCAATAAGGAAAACACCACTCATAACCACTGCAATACTCTCTTTCATAATACATACCTTCAATTCTCATAATTTTGTCACACTGCAATACTCTCTTTCATAAAACTATTGATGATTTAAAATTGCACTTGATTCTAATCAACAATAATGGGAAGTTTCAAGATATGAGACTTGCATCTTGAAACAACCTCCATATTTTTGAGAAGCCAGTTCTTCTTTAAATTGAGTAGATACTGGGAAAAGGGATAGGAATTTAAATTAGAAACACAAATGTAAGTAAAGAAATCTAATCTACGGTGATGCACCTGAATGTAATTCGACCTTAATCCTAAGCATAGTGAGACTATATGTAGGATTCATTTAAATTTAAGAGAAAACAAGTGCATGATCAATGTAAAAGATAGAAACAATAGAAACAGAGGCTTCCAGCATAGGCTTCTTTTGCTGAGATACAAAAAATTTCAACAAAGGCATAGGGTTCAATCTTCTTATTTGAATTTTTCAATCACATAAGAGGCACAAAAACATGTACAATTATGTAAACCTTCCAACTCAAGAAAATGAGACAAAAGCAAATGACATTCCTAATCACAGCTCTAGAAAATCTATAGTCTAGACTACTTTTGCAAATGACATAGATAATATCAACAAAGGCATAGGGTTTAATCTTCTTATTTGAATTTTCCACTCACATAAGAGGCACAAAAACATGTACAGTTATGTAAACCTTCCAACTCAAGAAAATGAGACAAAAGCAAATGATATTACTTAGCCACAGCTCTAGAAAGCCTAAACTTGTTACAATAATTCTCTTTCAAAAATTCTCTTTGATAATGGATTCTAATTGATGATCTCTGCACCCTTATTTATAACCTTAGATCCACTCTGGATTGTCTACTTTTTCTCAATCTAATGGCCCAAATAAAATATTCCCTAACTGAATGTGTCTAATAGAAGATATCTTATAGATTTTGGAATGCTTCATCTTTTGACAGTTCATTGGCTAAAACAGATTGCAGGATGCTCCCTTCTCTTGAATGTTAGGTGACACTTAGCTAATTTCCTCTTATTACTTTAGTAAACATTGAAGGATGACACTTGTCATGTTCCAAAGCACCTATTGAAAACACATAACACTTTTTGTGTAACTTATACTCTTTTATGTCTTTGCTCAGCGATGTTCCACCTTTGACACTTGTCGCTATCTACTTTCTCAAAACTCTAACAGCTTAAAAGATAATAATATTCAAAACATTTATTTTAAAAGGGGCATCAAGATAGGTGTCAATCTCCACTTCTTCATTAAAAAAAACATGGAAATCTCTGCTTCTCTTAGTTGGGTTACGTGGTGATCTCTGCTGCTTATAGTTGCCTTTTTAGAAACCTGTGGAAGATGACACATGGCAATCTCCACTGCTTGTATTTATACCATAGAAACAATTTGGGTCTCATTTCACATTTACATGGATAGTGACACCTAGTGGCTTCTGCTCACTTAAGAAACAAAACTTGGGGCCCATCATAGTCTTTGTTATAGCAACGAAGCAAAGATGAAGATAATTCAGACCGCAACACGTGGTGGCTTCCACTTTCTTTTGCTGGAGTATGTGGCAGCTTCCATCACTTTTAGAAAAGCAACATTGAGACCTTTCATGATTGCCACTTGGCACTTTCCACCTAATATTGATACTTAGCTTTTGAAACCTTTCACTAGAAAGAGATGAAATATGGGTGCTGATATGAAATCATGGACGATGACACTTGGCACATTCTGATGAGCCGCTATGAGACACATGGCACATTTTGACAAACTCACAAAACATATAGAAGGTGCCTTAAATGATGACACTTGGTAGTTTCAACTGAGAAGGATGCCTCGGATGATAACACTTGTTAGTTTCCACTTTTCCCCAACACTTAAACAAAAATGAATCAAAAGAGAAATAGAGCTTGTGCTCTATTTCAACACTCTACCATCTCAGACCACAGTATGCGAAGGCAAAATTTTGTGGCATGCAACTAAAAAATAGAATGGAATGTAGAGTAAATTTTTACTCTACAGTTACTAGTGACCCTGAGGACTTTTGGGCCTGCTCAAAAAGAACTCACGACTCCCGCTAGATCAAAATTTCAAAATCACAGTTTCAACAATGTTGTCTGGTAGGTAGACCAATCTTCATCAGATAACCCTTGCTTATTATATAGTTAATTAAAGGAAAAATAAAGGTTAATGATATCCTTGTGTGAAAAAAATTGTAAAATTTGAACAGTAGCCTTTAATTTGAATTCGAGTTGGGAAACAGGTACCAAGACAGCTTCTATTTCAAGGACTAATGAATCATCCTTGAGATCCTAGAAAACTATTTGATCATTCTATTTGGCCAATAGAAATAGTTTAATTTCTTCTACCATCAACATGGTATTATCATTAAGAAATGGAGAAGGAAGACCTAATTGTACTAGATCTTCAACATGCTACTTCATTTCATTGATTCCTTCCTTCATGACATCCAGAAGCTCCTTGCAACTGTTGGCTACAAAATTGCAACTGAGAATCTCATTTACTCTCTTGGTAGTGACCATTTTATCATTGATTACTACTATTGACAATGTTGCATCTGTTGCATCATAAAGCTTTTGTAGTAACATTTGTGAGTTTGTTACTCTCTTAGAGACTGTAGCTAGAGTATTTACAACTAAACTTTCCACCTTTTTGCATAATTCCTGTGCATTTAGCAAGAAGGTGAGAGAAGGCCTGAGATGATTAATCTCTAAAGAGATTCTCTTCCACATGGATTCATATAGCTCCCTTACCAAATTTAATACTCTGACACTCTTTGGCCTATTGGCTAGCTCTAGTGTCAATTATGCTGCTCTTTGTTGCTCTAAATGAAATTGGGCTATTATGACTGCAACATTATTCTATTTGGATAGTAGCTTTTGTTGTAATTGGGTAACCTAAAATAGGTGTTCCTCACTCTTTTCTTACAATGCTACTTTTTCATGCATAAGGGTCATCATCACATCCTTTACCTTTGTGAGCTCTACATTTAAAGAATCATTTTGGGCCTAAACTACCCAGTGCATCTAAAGAGAAATAGTATTTTGCAGCTATTTATTCAGATTCTCTATTTCATTATCTTTACTATTGATCTCTAAGGTCAAACTATTACAATTTGCCTTTTCCTTGGCTAGCTCAACTTCCATCTTCTGTAGCCTTCTTGATATCTTCAAGTAGTCTTCAATAACTGTAGAAGTGGATTATGTCAATAGCTCAACTTTGTCTTGTGGCCTGAAGAGTGACATGTTGATGGCTACTACATTCATTGTGTAATCCTCTGGCTACATTTACTCAGCTATATTTATTACATTTGGTGACAAATGAGTCACCATCAATTACTACTGAATGGGGTCAAATTGTGACTACAAATGGGGTGTAGCCAAAGATTTATTCTCCTTAATCTTCTTATTCTCTCTTCAAGATTCCCTTGCCTTCCTAGCAGCATTTTTTTAGGTCTAGAAGGTGGAAGGAGAGGCAATGTGCCCACCTGCAAAAGGATGTCCTTGTGCTAGACCATATTGAATAGCTAGTTGTTGGCTATGGGCAATCTAAGGGAAAGGTTTTTTGGGAACAGAAGGGGAGAAATGAGGTAATGTTAAGGCCTAAGGTGGCACTGATGGGATGAAGTGAGAAATGGGAATGGAAAAAGTGATAGGGGAAGAAATAGATTGAGAAAGAGAGGGGGGAATAGTACATACTTAAAAAACAATTACAACACCCTGTAATTGGCGCTGTGAGGTGTCTGTCTCTTCCTTTGAAGCTAATTGAAACTACACCCTCTTTCATTTCTTGGGTGTCTCTTCTTCTAGCTACATTTTTGCTCCTTTCAATGATGCTTGTGGGGAACTGGGAATATCTCTAATCAAGGCTGATGGGGAAGCTTATGATGTTGAATGCACCACATTTTTTTACATTTCTATGGTGCTGAGGGATTGAGGCCAAACTGATATAGTTGCTACAGCTGCAGTTTGCTCTAAGGCTTGTGATTCCTGACTTGACCCAGCTCTAGCTTCCTGCTCTTCACTTGATAAATTACTTATCTCTAGGCTAGATGCAGGGGAAAGATGACATCCATCCCATAGTTCTTCCCATCTTTCATCTGTGTCTACGTTTCTAAAAGAATGGGTTGTTTGACAAATTTCCTGCCTATACTTCCAATAGGCCTCTATCTTCTCAGTATCCCAATATTTATTCTTTAAAGCTATCCTTAAGCCAGAAGTCATTCTAACTTTAGGATCATAATCTCTTTATTTAATATAGAATGTCTCCCATGGCCTATTCTGTGGAAGTGGCAAGTCTGTGAACTCAACATAAAATCTAGGAGTGTCTTCCTTAGGATTTTTCCTAGTTTCCCAAAAAGGGAAACCTTCATGCACAATTTTGGTTACAACCCTGAGTCCTTACCCAGAAGGCTATGAAATCATTTAGGTCATAAACCCATTTGTCTTCTACCAAAAGGAAACCCAGAAAGGCTAGCTTTCTGAGCAACACAACTTCAGTGCCTCTGGTCTCTAAAACCATGCTTGTTGTCATCCATGAAAGATCATACATTTTTATTTTTCTCCTCCCAGAACCAAATTCATTGTCAACTAAGGATACTTATTTGGTGACATCAAGGAATTCTAGCCTAAGAGTCAAAATCTTTGGTAGCAATATTAGTTCTCCACAAAAACCATGGACTCTTATAATGGTATGGTGTGATCCAAAATAGAAATCATAAGGGATTGGGCAACTAGCCAGAGATTTGAAACACTTGGGAATAATCTATTCATAATTAGTTTGAGAATGAGATGGCAAAAAGCAGGAGTGATAAATAATTCCTAGAACTCATATGGGTCACTAGTCTTTGACAAAATGTGTGTCCATGCAGACACAGGAATGGTCCTTTGGAGATCAAAATTTGGGTCATACATATTATGATACATGTGTTGGGAAAAGAGTTTAGAGTTCTAAAAAAGCATGAGGTGGAACAAATAGGAAGAATACCTAAACACTCCCTTTGATCTAAAATGAGCCAATTGTTCTACCATTGAGAAAGTAATTTGTTCAAAAAAGTCGAGCCTATACCCCTGGGTTTTATCAATGGTCTTTAGCCTGAAAAGGATAGCCATTTGTTCTACATACACTACCATATCATCTTTCATGCCAAAGATGAGAGCCATCATAGACAATGTGTCTTAGCTAGCCTATGTGAATTGAGCTCTTGGTGCAGGGAGTGTGGGTACCGTAGTATCATCATCACCCATTTGTAACTCTGATCTCAAGAACCTTGTCTGAGTGTTGATATTTACCCATGTTATTTGTATCTTAGCAATAGTAGGAAATGTAGCTATATTGTCATGATGCAGGGCTAACATATCCCTGATAGTTTGTGGTGTGATTTGCACCATGAATGGGCCTCATTGAATGGTAAAGGTGCATGGAGTAAGTTTGCACATAATTCGACCAGGTCGGGGCATGAATGCATAGCTAGTACAATAAACTGAGCCAGTTGTGAGGTCCATATCTTGATGGCGAATGTTTCAAATTGCCCTACTCTGGCTCTCTAAAGACACCTTTGATGTGCCCCTTCTCTAAGATTTTTGCTACTGGCTCTCTGAAGAATTAGATCCATGATGCCATCTGCATAATCCTTTATTCTCACTGAATCACTTGTTGGGCCATTGTCAAGAAACCTGGTCCTTGGATAGTTCTTCAACGGTTGCACAAGAGCTAAAGCATATGATTTACTTAGAAGAAACTTATCAAGGGATTCATACATCCCAGCGCCTTGTTGTGAAGATTGTGCCCCCTCCATCTTTGTATCTTCTCTATGGTAACTTGTATGAACTTTTGCAAAATAGAGACACTTTTGTTGAAGCAATTTACTAAGCATAGAAAATGCAAGTAGCAGGATATTTTCACACAGATGCAAGAATGTTTGAGAACTTGTAAACTTTAACTCTTTCTAAGAGCTATTTATTGACCTAGCAAGTCTCAAAATGGCATTAAACTTGGATAACCGTTAGTGCAAGGTACCTTGGGGATTTCTGAAGATTTGGAAGACATTCAATGTATTGGATAATTTTTGAAAAATTTGAAAATTCTAAGCTGTTGACTTCATGTTCAAAGAACACTTATTTAAAATAAAAGCGAGAAAACAAAAAATGGGGAAAAAAGCAAGAGAACAAAATAATACAAAAAGGGAAACTACCTAACTACATTAATGAAGTATCCTTATCTCCCTCCTAGATCAAAAGCAAAATTTCTAAATTCTCTTTCATGACAAGCCATCTTAAGTTGCCATACAAGTGATCAAATTGGGTATGGCTTTGGTGAATTTCCCTGGGTGTATGCCTCCTTGATTTGCCTATATTCAAGTGATTCTGAGTCAATCATGCTTCCAACAGAAACCTTTTGACATATATCATTTATTGAATTCATTCCTTTTGCTTCAAACTCTAGTTCTACTGCATGATCATTCTCATTAATAACTTAAAAATTACCAATAACTTGAAAGGATAATTTTGCAATAATTTTGCACATGTAATTGAGGCTCAATGTTGTTTTGCTTATCTGTAACCGGTTCATAGCTATTTTGAAAAATGGTATAACTAGACTCAATGATTTCAAACAAATCATTTAAATCATGGTCCAGGAATTGTCTATGCTTCTCCTCATCATCTTGTAAAGTAAGAAGAAAGTCAGAGATTATTTCTTCTTCATCAGGGGTCAAAATATATGCTTGTGATTTCTTACTAGGAATTTGGAATTCATAAGAGACCCAAGGATTAATAGAAGAGGTATCCTTTGAATTTTCTTCCTCTAGAACATTTGGAATTCTATGATCTTCATCAAGTATAACGTAAGTGCCTAGACCAATGGAGTCATAATTCCCATATGGGTCACTTTGCATCATAGCTAATAAATGATCATTTTCTTCTTCTTGATTATACCCAGTCCATTCACCTAGCTCTTCGATAAAGACCCTCTCTTATTTATTCATTATAGCATGGGTTGCTTCTGACTTTGTAGTGGGCTCATTAGTGATGTGATCCTTATATAATGGCTCAGACAATATCTTCATCTTTGAGCCATATTTGGTTCTTAAGATGAGATGAGACCAATCAAGGGACATATATCCCCCTATTTTGGCTGTAAAGTCTCTTGATAAACATAATCCAAAAATAGGAGGTATATCTATCACTACTACATCCTAATTCACAATTATATTAGAACAAGCATATAAATGTAATTAGAGTTGCTTGATTCTCCCTATGGTTTGTACTTCTTTTCCATCTAGCTGTATGACTCCTTTAGTGAGTGGTTCATACTTAATTCCTAAAGCATCAGCTATCTAATTAGGCATTACTATGGTACTAGCCCCTGAATCAATCATTGCATTATGCAATAGTTTCTTACCCACTATCAAAGTTAAGTAGAAGGGATCTAGTTTTGATTTGCTTACCTTTGTTGTATTATTCACTAGGGCTATTGTCTACAGATGGACTATATATTTTAGCTTTTCTTTTCTAGTAGGTCCTTCTTTGGTAACAGTACCTTTGGGCACTACTTGGCCTTGCAGATCTTCTTGTAGTAGTGTCTTCTATTCAAGAATAGCAAATATATCCCATATTTATACTTGTGCTGGAGTCTTTTTCAATTGATCCACCACATTTATTGGTCCTAGAATCTAAGCTTTTTGAAAATAAGGATATCTTGTTTTTTCTTGAATTTGGCTAGGAGTGCCTTGATTTTACACTGGTTGAGGCAATTATTGTCTAAAAATAGTGTTTCTTTTTCCTTGAAATGGAGCATTCTCCATGAATTGACTATTTAAAATCTTAGGTTGTTCCGCCATCCTTCTCTTTGATCTGGTGTAATAATCAGATTACACCACTAGTTTTTTTGAGGTAGATGCTTCATTCAAGAAAACTGATTCTTCATCTTTGACCCATGAGAATAATGCATGTTCTGGGTCTATTTCTTCCTCTTGTTGCAAGGACATTCCTTGCATCTAAGCCACTAGGACTGAATTCTACATACCAGGAGACTGGTAGGCTTGATTATCACTGGAGCTTGCAAACTGACCATCCATTCTTCTTTGCTCTGCCACCTTTTATTATAGATTACCCATAGGATAATCTCTAGGTGTATGATCATTATTATAAGGGAAACACCAGGCATTAGTATTATCCACATAGTTATTTTGCCCTAGAAAAATCTCCCTATTTGAATTGGGAGGAATAGTCTGTGAGGGTGTGGGGACTACAACCAATTGGTTTGCTGGCTGATGGTTAGTTTGTCTTGGTGGACCCTGATATTGGTTTGACTGAGATGAAATTTGTTTCCTTGATAGCCTTGATATGGAGGCTTAGAGAAAGTATTCTACTATTTTTTTATATTGATCAGCTCATTATAAAATGTCCTTAGGATATTCTTGATATCATCCAGCTTAGATGACTAAGTGGGGACAATTTATTTAGTAGATGGTTGAGGGTAAGTGTACATAGACACAAGTGGGCTTATAGATTTTTGAGCTTCTTGAGGTAATGGTAAGGAAATTTCTTGGAACATAGGCATGGGAGGCCTTGGAGGTAATTTTCCAGTGTCTATTAGATTGTTCTCAGCTTTGACCACATATTCATAAGCCTCTAGCAAAGTGTGTCCTCCAGGTGGCTAAATCATAATAGATATATCTAAATTAAAAGCCTTAAGATAAAACACTATGGTCATACCTGGTAATGGTCTAGATGTAATAGGGATTTTATCCCAAGTCTTTTGAAATCTAGAATTGAAGTCAGTCATGGCTTCTTATGGTCCTCTTTGAATGGTAATTAACTGCTGTAACAAAGAAGACTCATCACCCTTCTCTAAAAATCTCTCAAATAAAAGATCTCCGAGTTGATCCCATGTAGATATGGTATTTGGGGTCAAAGACCTATACCATTCTAAAGCTTTCCCTTTAAAAGAAGCTACTAGTAATCTTATGGTCACATTTTGCTATGTGTCAACATATATAGCACAAACATCTGATACATCTTGAATATGTTCCTAAGGTGTTTTAGAGTCTTGCCCACTAAATTTAGGTAGAGCTTTTAGGTCATTCACTGTGATAGGGTCCCAAATGGCTTGTGGTATTGCGAGGACTAATGGACTACCAGTGTTCTAGCTTGCATAATTTCTTGGGGGTATAGGGGCTCCCATATTTGCTATTGGTATTGGTGCAAACTAGTTGACTCTTCTTCTTGGACTTGTTACCAAAGGTGGAAAAAGAATACCTAGATTTATAACAAATTGTGATCTGGTTATAGGTCCATAGCTATGACCTCTTGTAGCTCTTTGGTTCATATGATCTTGAAAGAAATTCAAGATTCGTCCCATCAGGCATGCCAAAAACTGTTGATGATTTAAAATTGCACTTGATTATAATCAACAAAAATGGGAAGTTTCAAGATATGGGACTTGTGTCTTGAAACAACCTCCAAATTTTTGAGAAGTTGGTTCTTCTTTAAATTGAGTAGATACTGGGAAAAGGGATAGGAATTTAAATCAAAAACACAAATGCAAGAAAAGAAATCTAATCTATGGCAATGCACCTGAATGTAATTCAACCTTAATCATTGATGTAGGATTCATTTTCATTTAAGAGAAAACAAGTGCATGATCAATGTAAAAGATAAAAATAATAGAAACAAAGGCTTCCAGCATAGACTTCTTTTGCTGAGATACAAAAAATGTCAACAAAGGCATAGGGTTCAATCTTCTTATTTGAATTTTCCAGTCACATAAGAGGCCCAAAAACATGTATAGTTATGTAAACCTTCCAACTCAAGAAAATGAGACAAAAGTAAATGACATTCCTAATCAAAGCTCTAAAAAATCTACAGTCTAGACTACTTTTGCAAATGACATAGATAATATCAACAAAGGTATAGGGTTCAATCTTCTTATTTGAATTTTCCAATCACATAAGAGGCACAAAAACACGTACAGTTATGTAAACCTTACAACTCAAGACAATGAGACAAAAACAAATGATATTACTTAGCCATAGCTCTAGAAAGCCTAAACTTGTTATAATAATTCTCTCTTAAAAATTCTCTCTGATAATGGATTCTAATTGATGATCTCTGCACCCTTATTTATAGCCTCAGATCCACTCTGGATTGTCTACTTATTCTCAATCTAACAGCCCAAATCAAATCTTCCCTAACTGAACGTGTCTAACAGAAGACATCTTATAGATTTTGGAATGCTTCATCTTCTAACAGTTTATTGGCTAAAATAGATTACAGGACGTTCCCTTCTCTTGAATGCTAGGTGACACTTAGCCAATTTCCTCTTATTACTTTAGCAAACACCAGAGGATGACACTTGTCATGTTTTGCAGCACCTATTGAAAACATGCGGCACTTTTCACATAACTTATACTCTTTTGTGTCTTTGCTCAGCCATGTTCTACCTTTGAAACTTGTCGCTATCCACTTTCTCAAAATGCCAACAGATTAAAATATAATAAGATTTATGACATTTCTTTAAAAGGGACATCAGGATAGGTGTCAATCTCCACTTCTTCATTAAAAGACACATGGCAATCTCCACTTCTCTTACCTGGGTTATGTGGTGATCTCTGCTACTTGTAGTTGCCTTTTTAGAAACTTGCAGAAGATGACATGTGGTAGTCTCTGCTACTTGTATTTATACCATAGAAATAATTTGGGTCTCATTTCACATTTACATGGATAGTGACACCTAGCGGCTTTTGCTCACTTAAGAAACAAAATTTAGGGCCCACCATAGTCTTTACTATACTAGCGAAGCAAAGATGAAGATAATTCAGACCAAAACATGTGGTGGCTTTCACTTTCTTTTGTTGGAGTACATGGTAGCTTCTATCACTTTTAGGAAAGCAACATTGAGATCTTTCACAACTGCCACTTGGTGCTTTCTGCCTGATCTTGATACTTAGCTTTTGAAACCTTTCACTAGAAAGAGATGAAATGTGGGTGCCAATATGAAACCACAGATGACAACACTTGGCATTTTCTGCTAAGCCATTATGAGACATGTGGCACATTCTGACCAACTCACAAAACATATAAAAGGTGCTTAGGATGATGACACTTGGTAGTTTCCACTGAGAAGGATGCCTCAGATGATGACACTTGTCAGTTTCTACTTTTCCCCAACACTTAAACAAAAATGAATCAAAATAGAAATAGATCATGTGCTCTATTTCAACACTCTGCCATCTCAAACCATAGTATGTGAAGGCAAAATTTCATGGTGCACGACTAAAAAATAAAATGCAATGTAGAGTAAATTTTTACTCTACAAATACATACCTTCAATTCTCATAATTTTGTCACAACACACATTTCCAAATAGCTTTGCTCACAACAAAACTCTTATAGACCTACTTGTCATCATACATTCACAAGAACCTTCAATAAAAACACTAAAAACTTCAAGCTAACTTGAACCTTAAAATAAAATAACATAAATGACAATGCTCAGCAATCTCACCTTGTCATATCATGCACATACCTCAATGACCACTCACCATGTACCTTCACTAGATGCACCTTGATATCAATGACTTTAACGTTGACATCAATGACCATAACATGTCAAAAAGCTCCCCTTTATCATTAATTGCAAACATATTACAACCTTATCATTCTCATCTCCCCTATTCTAGTATTTCTCCCCCTTTGACATTAATGACAAAAGGTCTTCCATAAACTACCATTTGATCCTTGGACTTTAAGAAACCATGATTACTATGACTTCGACCTCACTGTCTTGACACTTCACAACATAAATCTACAAATCTCCCCCTAATATGATGCTTCTCCTCATAGACACTATATGACAACCAATCTTAGAAACCAATCATTCTCTCAAAAATATACATATCTCTCTAGTATTCATCCTTTCAGAACTAGCTATTTTCTCAAATAAACATGAACACACCTATAACATCTAAAATCACACCTTCTTCCAATAAAATATCAACACATAGAATATTAATCATTTTAAGAACACACTCCCCCTTATTCAATATATACCTATTTCAAATGAACTTAGATGACAATACCACTCACCTTGTCCTTGACATGATTGATATGACTCAAAGCTTTGATCACACACTAGGCCACCATATTATCGACATCAACTAAAGAATTAGGGACTCCCCCTTTGTCTTCATAGCTTTTTCTCACCACATGAGTCCTTAGGAATTTTAAACTATCATCATCTTACTTTAAACATATTTATACAAATACTACTTCTAGCTCTATCAACATTCTTTAACATGTCTTCATGATAGCTACCAAGCTTAGACTAATTGATGAGTGTCTCCATTAAGCCTAACTGATTCAACCCTTACCATAGGGCACTATAACAACACAAACTTAGGATATTACTAGATCTTCATGCTTTCAAAATATTGATGATACTTTAGGATCTTTTTAGTCTTGATTATCCTCTTTGACTTGGCCTCTTCATCATCTACATGATCAAAAATTTGAGCTGATAATGAAAAATATTGTTCACTTTAATATTTAGCCTATGTTATACCATATAAAACATTCCACTTTGGCTTATAGACTGATTAGTACTAAGCTTTATTATCTTTGGCTTCCACACCTTGGTTTGTCTTCTTTCATGAACTCTAGGAGCTTCAATCTTCTTATTCTATCTTGGTGATTCATGATGATAGAGTCTTATAATATGACCAATGTTATGACAATTATAAAAAACATCACACATACATCTTGACTAAAGTGGATTGTGACTCCTTCCATTATCCCATGAGTACTCATTATTGGAGGGTATTCTACACTTTTTTTCCCTATGACCAAACTGACTACATGAGAAATAGTAACCATTGAATGAATTTTCATACCTTATGGTGGTAGGATATCTAACATAATTTTTCTTCATATTGTTCTTGAGGTTGACCTTATTTTTCACATTAGCATTCTCCTTGTTCTCCTTTTGATCTACTTTGAAATCAAGAACTACCTTATCATTGGTAGATTTCTAACTAATCAAAATTCCATCTAGAGCCTCAATGTTATTTTCAAACTTCTCATAGGTCTTCATATTGATAGTTGCTTGATCTAATTCTAACTTTAAGGACTCCATTTCTGATTCATACCTGGTGCATTCTTCTTCCTTAGTGTTTAGGCTAGTGATGGATCATGGAACAAGAGGAATGATAAACCAATTACATTTTTAACAAAGCTTTCCATAAGAAAAATATTAAAATATATTAATTCAAGATTGTATTTACAAAGTAGGTAAAATTTTTATAAGATTTTAGGAGTGGTTATGGGATGTAACCAATTCTCGTGAACCAACTTTATTATAAACATAAAAATAAATGTAACTAAAAATTAAAAAATACTTTGGATCATTAAAATAATCTTAATAAACTCCCCCTGGATCCAAAGGGGTATAGAAGATGAATGAATTATAGAAATGACTCTAATTCATCAAATAAACTCTGTTAAAACTATAATTAGTGTACTATACCTCTGTCAATGGCCAAAAAAATAATATTGCTTCATAAAGAATCCCACCCCTATGAGTTGTGGCAAAAAATGGTTGATAAACATGATCAAGGTCTGCTCCTCCTCAAACCATCATACCATATTGTATTAGAACATAATCAAACATGTCCAACTATATCGATCCACATAAGGTCCCACATAGGAACCCGTATAAGTGAAAAATCCATGTCATGTATGGTAAATATCCCTAATTTCTAATAAATGATGATGACCTTTTCTTAACATTTAATGTGCTATCAACCCCTATCAACTCATACTATCACCAACAACTTATCAAATACCAACATATTCAATATCTTCTCCCACTATCAAAAAAGACATGAGAAGTTGTATATCGAGAGAAACAAAATCAAGCAAACACTGCTTGTTCCATGTCATGAATAAGAAATGAGATAAAGCCAAAAATAGAAAAAAATTGAAAGAAACAAACTACAACTACCAAAAATTACTATTCAAGCATGATCTCAAACTCTGAGTGAATAGCTAACTAAAGAAGGGAATAGTCCTCTAGCCTCCAACATATCCTGAAACCTCTAGTTGTGACTTAGATGGAGTCAATCAAAGGAATATTTTGACTTGTAATGGATGGTATTATCTCTAAGACCACAATCATGAAGTGATATTATGATAATTTTTATTTTGAAGATGTTGGATTTGACTGAAAATGCACCTTTCTACATTAATTTTATTATATTAGTTGTAAAGCCCATATAAAAACACTTCAAATTAAAAAATTAACCATTTTGTTGTGTCTAGAACATTTTAAAACCTATATTTTGATTGGTCACATGACCATCTTCAAACAAAATAGTGACTAACCACAAAAATTACAACTAGTGTCATAAGTGTTACATGACTTACACCCTTATATTGCCAAGTACAATATAGGACATTTTAAAAATACTCCCTTTAACTAGAAAATGGTAGTTAGAGGGGTTTGAAACTATAACCTCTCCATTCAATGTAACTTCCCAAAAAATTACTTACCAACTCCACTAGAACAAATTTAAATATTGATTTCCAAAATAAGCTATTTAAACTATATGTTCTCAATTTTTTCTAAAAAATAAGAAGAATTATATGCATATAAAATTATTTAACTTTATTTATTTACTTCTATGAATCTTAAAATATTTTATGGAGACTAGATATATTTACTTGCACAAATATTCAAGTCTTTTATGGAGGGACCCACTATGCTTGTTGCGCCAACTACTAATCAATTTAAATAAACATAAAATTTTAAATGAAACTTACTTTGTCCTCTTATTTTATCTAGAGAAGTATACATTCCAAAAAAAACATTTCCATTATAATTTTTAGATTCTAATAAGGCTTTAAATCTATAAATTTTGACTGTAACTATGATGACATTGAGAAGGCTTATATGTTACCAGTTACCTCTTCTTTGTACAAATACTTTATCATCATTTTCTCATCATTGCCATTTATCTCAACAATCAAACTCTAAAGTTAAATAAACCTATTTTAATTATGTTATCAGTTCTTCTACAATTGCCTCTCAATGAGTCATCTTTATTGATTGATTCAGATTATATAATGCTCCAAAAAGTGGGCACAAATTTTTTGAGGGGTAAAATATGGCCAAGCAAGACCAATCCCTTAGTTTTGTACTTTTAGGGAATTTAAATTATTGTATTCTTTCAATTTCTTTCCTTAACATTTATATATGTGTTATAATTCCTCCTTAACCTCACTTTGATATGGGGATAAGATATTACATTATTGATATTGCATTTGTTGGTCTTGGAATAGTCATTGGTAACAATATCAATTGATAGGGGTTACTAGTACATTCAATATTGAGAAAATATCATTAGTGTTTATTTGACATCAGGTAGATGTTCCATACATAATATTATTTTGTCACTTGGATGGGTTATTATGTGGATCAATGTATTTAGACATGCTTGATTGTGTTCTATTGTAGTACACTACAATGATCACCAAGGATGAGTAGGCCTTGATCATGTTAATCAACAATTTTTTATGAATGGTTATGGTATGTAACTAATTCCCGTGAGCCAAATGTATTGTAAACATAAATAAAATATTAACTAAAAATAAACAAAAATACTTTGGATCATTAAAATAATCCTAATAGCTAGTAGTGACTATCTCCATTTGAGTATCAACTTGATTGATGATTTCATCATGCTCCTTGGATGTGTTAGTCAATATCTCCTCAAAACAACAAATTTAATCTTCATAATCCTTAAATAATGACTTAAATTTATGATTATTCTTATTTACAAGTTTAAACTCTTCTAAGGCACTTATCAGTTCTACCTCAAAGTTCACATCAGCTTCTTCATCATCTAAATCATCAACCATATCTCTAAAAATCATGCAATATTTTTCTTAGGAGAAACCTACTTCTTTGGCCATGAAAATAATTTCATTTCTAACTTTATCAACACCTTCATCATCACTTTCATAATCACTCCTTTCACTCTCATTAGAGGAACTACTATCTTTTTTGTTATAAAAGCTTTTCTTGTTCTTGAAAGACTTCATCTTACCTTCATACTTTCTGAAAATCTTCTTACTCTTGTCATACCTATAGGAATTATTTTACTCATCATGAGGTTCATAAAATTATTCATCATTCTCAACCTTATTCTTGTGAGGACATTTTTTAGCAAAATTTTCAATCTCAGCAAAGTTAAAACATTTGAAATGCAAATTACCCTTGTACTTACCATATCTAGTCTTTAATTTCCTAGAAAACATGGCTATCAATTCATCATCATTAATATATAAACATACCTCATCCTTGAAATTATTGGATTTTGACTTCTTATTATCTTTGAATGTTGCTTCCTTATTGTAAGGTATTCCTTCATTTTTTCTCATCTCATAAGCAGTCAAGATGTCATGAAGCCCATCCATCTAAAGTGTGTTTAGATCTTGCATTTATTCTACTATAGATACCTTTGATTAAAATTTATAAGTTAAGGATTTCAATAATTTTTTTATTTTTTAAAGACCTATAATGGCATTGACAACTCCATCACCCCTTAATAGGTAGGATACAATGCTCTCATTTTCCTTCATACCCACACTTTCAAAATTTTCCTTCTGTGGGTTTGTAATTTAAACATATTCACTTTGGTATCTCCTTCTTATATAGTATTCAAATTATCCCATATCACCTTGGATGAATCAAATTACATCACCTTTACATAATCTACCTATGATAGGCCACATAGAATACCATTCATTGCCTTAGAATTGCTCTCACTTGCCTTCTTACATGTTACGTTAGTTAGTTGTGTAAGAGGTAGAGTGTATCCATCCAAAAATAACTACCATATGTCATGGCCCATTAAAATTAGATATGAATTCATTATGTTTCTCCAAAAATCATAATTAGTCCCATTGAATAATAGAGCCTTACTAGTAGAGAAACCTCTTTGAACTTGACTACTAGACATCCTTGCTTCTAGGATCTCTTTTAGGTTGCTAAGATTACATCAAAGGACCTAATATGATATTTATTTTTGGAAGTAAAATTAATGATGGGGGGGGTGGTTGAATAAATCTTCAAAACCTTTCAAAAATTACACTTAAGCAATCATGAACCATTCAAACAAACATATAGATCTAGCAATCATAAGCAACTATCCACATAAGTATGAAACATAAGAATACATCACATATGTGAGAATCCATAAAAGGGAATAAAACTCATTGATATCTAAAAATGGAATAAAATCCTATAAGACAAAAACCAAATTTAGTGAAGTACCAACTTCACATGGAGCACCAACCCCAACTAGCCAAGCACCCACTTGACTAGGCTTTAACAAGAACCTACTTACAAGAAGACACCAACCCCCTAGATGATTCAACACAAAACGAAATATGTTATTGGTTTTATAATATTAAAAATACTCCATTTCTCAACAAATATATGATGATAACCTTATTTATCTCTACACACTCTTATCCCTCTCAAACTTCCTTCTAGGCCTCTTCATTCAACTAGGTCTCTTCAAGACTAATTAGGTCACATGACATTGATATTCATACTAAAATATTATATTATATATTAATTAATATACCTATAATATCTTATGATGGTGTATTATATCTCTTTCCACTCAAATATCTTCTCTCTCATTTATTTCTCAATTCTATCCGCTAACTAGCTAATTAGGCATTAAAAGCCTTGTTCTTATATAAACCTCTTACTAATACATATCTTGGTTAGCCACACATACATTATCACTTATATTTTCAATAAAATATTACTTATGTCATGTTACAAGTAATAATAAATCATTAAATTAGGTTGGACATAACTCAAATAGACCAAATCCTTCTTTAGGTCTCATGGAGACCTAATTCCATTAGGCCTACTTTAGGACATATTACCTTATGACCCCTTGTAACAATATAAACCTCCATGCATGAAAAAAAAAATTCATAAAAAAATAAAATATGCATTATAAAACATCCTATAATAACCATGAAACCTTTTGGGTTCAACCACCACTTGAAACACTTTATTAACACTACTCACATTAGGCCTTTGAACACACAATACAATATGTCTTGAATAAATAAAGATAACACATAATTTAGCCACAAATCCATTAAAATTAATCACTTTAATATAACCTAAATGACCTAAAAAATATCACCATATCCATCATATAATTTAACTGAGGGCATAGAGCCTCAGACTCATCACTGCAACTTGATTACTTAGAACTGCCAAGACTGTTAAAAATATTTATGAAACATTGACCTTATAACACATATATAGGGAATTTAAAATAATTAAAATGAATTAAAATTATCCTATAAAAGCTATATAACATCTTAAAATATAAACAAAATATGTTCTAGTGGTAATTATTGGTCTTACATACCAATTTTTTGACATGATTACACACAGACCTCACTGAGCCATACAAGCCATTTTGTCTTCAACACTTTCACAACTTACACTATCTTCCAAGGTCTATAATATTAATTATTAGGAAATTAGAGTCCCAAAAAAAATATTAATTCTCTTTTATCCTTCATTCTACCTTGAAAACACACCAAAAACCAACTTCTCACACTGCCTGAGTTTTACACTATTTGCACCATTAGGCCTATTAACAACTGGCCTAGTTGGATCACCAAATTAGAGCACTTAAGGACTAAAAAATATCCATAAAACTTCATGAAAATGAATAATTATTATATACCTTCTTCCTCCATCCATTTTATTAGTATTTCCAATGCAACTTTTGAATTCTACAACTTTATAAATAAGCTTGTAACTCAACATTTTCTCTCTCCTCTCTCTAACCAATACCACCTATAGGTACCTAGGAGATTACACCAAAATATCCAATAGCTTACCTAATCAATTAAATCCATCCTAATAACTTTTTGGAAACATCTTAAACATCATGTCTTCATTAGGGTTGTAAGAGGGTTTAAACCAGTTTCTATTCTTAACAATCATTCATAAAGCATAGCACCTTAATCTAAAAACTAATTTATAGAATTTAAATATAGGAAACTTACCCATATACCATAAAATTCTTAGGTTCCAATTCAAAGGTTTTATGAGATAATTATTACAATAAAAACCTTCTTGGGTTGAGAACCCTTCATTATTCACACTCAAGAAACCTCCAAACAACTTTCCATGCCTTTTATTTCACACTATGATCTAAAATTATAAGAAAAAACTTGAAAAAACATACCTCACCTTTGAAAATCTGTACATGATCTGAAACACCTTAAAATATGATCATGACCCCTCATTAGGCCACACACTCTCTCTCTTTACTCTCTAGACCTTGACCTACAAACCACATTAGGCCTTAAAAATAACCTTCATGCCTATTTCATTGCACCCTAAACCATACTAAAATACTCAATAAACCACATACAACCACTCATTCCTATGTTCACTCATTACACAAAGCCACCATGCTCATACCTTCTCACAAGGTCTATTCATGCCATGACTAGGCTTAGGATACTTAAGCACTTGACCTCAAAGACCTAATACCTATGTATTTATCAAAAAATTAAATAAGGATAAAAACACTCATAACCACTAAAATAATCTCTTTCATAATACATAAATTCAATGTTCATATTCTTGTCACAACACACACTACCAACTAGCCTTGCTCACAATAACATTCTTGTAGACCTAATTATAATCATACCTTCATAAGAACCTTCAATGATAAAATTTAAAAATTTAAACTGACCTAAACATTTAAATAAACCAATATAAAAGACAATTCTCAAAAATATCACCTTGTAATATCATGCACATACCTCAATAACAACTCACCACGTACCTTCACTAGATGTACCTTGACATCAATGACATCAACCTGTACATTAAGGGAAAAAACATGCTAACAAGATTAGGAAGAATATTATTCCAAGAAGGTCAAGTATTATCTTACAAATCTTATAAAATTAAGTATTATGAAACAAATTATGACCCATTTTATCTAGAATTGGTTGACACATTACATACATTACTGGTTTAGAGACATTATTTGTTATCAAATCCATTTGATCTCAAGACTAATAACTTGGGGCTTAAGTATATTTTAACTCAATCCAATTTAAATGCACAATAAAGATAATGGATTTAATTTATGCCAAATTACCACTTTGACAAAATTTATATAAAGAGTAAGGATAGAAAGGTATAATATGTCTTTATCCATAAAACGTACATAGCAATGATGGCTAATAGTTGAACAAACTTTCAAGAACATGTTTTAAAATTTTCTCCAAGGATGAATACTATGACAAAGTTATAAAATATCTTGTATAAAATATGAAATACCATAGGTATAATTTTTTTCATTTTGAGAATAGCGGACTTCTAGTATACAAAGGAAGGAGATGTGTGTAAGAATAAATATGCTTGATAGTTATAGTGCTAAAATACCTAAAAAATGCTTATTATTTCAATCATTATGGAGTGACCAAGTGGATAGTATAATTTTTTTTATATTTATATAAAGGAATAAATAAATATGTAAAACATTTTATGCCAAATGTTTTTGAGTGTCAAAAATTTAAGGTAAAACATGTTCACCCTATAGGATTATTTTACCCCCATGACATTTTAGAATGGAAACGGTAGGTTATTAGTATGTAATTTATCAAAATACTACCAATGAATAAAAATAGACATGATTTTATTTTATTAGTGGTTAAAAACATTACAAAGGTGGTATATTTGATACCAATTAATTTTACAGATGATGCACCAATTTTAGCTAAAAGGTTTGTAGATGATTTTTTTAGATTTAATGGAGAGCTAGAAAAAATTATTTATAATATGGATAAAATTATGAGCTATATATTTTGGGAAACCCAAAATGTAGCCTTGGGAGAATAACTCAAGTTTAGTACAACCTATCAGACTAAAATATATGGGAAAACATAAAGGGTAAATCAAGTCTTGGAGGATTTATTGAGAATGTATTGTATATACCAAAAATAAAAGTTGGAAGAATATATCCCATTAGTTGAGTTTTATTATAACAAATCTTAACATTCAACTCTAAAAATGACACCATTTGAAGGATATATCGAAGAAAATGTAGAACATCATTAGTTGGGACAGGTTAGAATATAAAATATAGGTTTGGCCTAAAATGCTTGTTGAAATGGAAGAGCAGTTCAAGATAATTCAAAAAATATTGGCTAAAGCCAATGACAAACCAAAAAAATACGTAGATGTAAAGATAAAAAGAAGGTAGTTTTTAGTAATATATAATGTTTTTATTTGATTTAAACCTCAAATAGTTAAATTAAATTTGAAAAAAAACTAAATTGACACCTAAATATGTATGACCCTTTGAGGTTCTAGAAGTAATAAACCTTGTTGCATATAAAATTGATTTTTCACTAACACTTTATCAAATAAATAATGTTTTTAATTCATTATTTGATTAAATATATGTCTTATCCTTTACATTTTCATGATTATAACTCTTCATAGGTGTTAGACCCATGAGTAGTGAGAATATAACCCATTAGAATACTTGAGACTCACAAGCTTTGACTATATAATATATAAATGGATCAATGAAAGGTGTAATGGGATAAAGTTTCTAATTACAATCCCACTTGGGAGGATTGTGAAGAGTTCCAAAAACTATTTCCATGTTTATTTATCAAAATATTATAAACTTATGACAATTTTTCTAATGTTTAAATTCAAATATGTCATTATGATGATGCCTTTTCAAAGAAGGGAAGGATGTCACATCCCATATTGTCCCTAATGTAAAGTAATATAGCATATATGATTATTTAAAGCTATTATTACTTTAGGATTATTAAATTTATATAATTTAATTGATATGAATTTTCATTGTGGTATCCCTCATTATGAATCTTTATTTACAATATATCAATTTTGAAGATAATTTAGGTTAATATTGATTTATTTTTGCGTTGTATGATACAATTTTATTAGATGCATTAATTATAAGTTAGTTTATTTTAGTTATATATGTGTGTGTGTGTGTTTGTATACATATATATACATATATACATACACTTACATACATATATATATATATATGTGTATATATAATATGTATATACATATACATACATACATACATACATACATACATACATAATATATATATATATATATATATATATATATATATAGAGAGAGAGAGAGAGAGAGAGAAAAATAAATCAATATATATAGACATATATACCATCATATAGGCATGTATTGAATCTCTAAATCCTTAATGATGGATTTTTTACTATTATAAAAAAGGTTTTATACCTTTTTAAACAAGTTGGTAGCATTTTTTTAAATACCCAATAGAGGCACATGTATAACATTAAATGGAATAAACCTTGATCGTTAGATCATCTTTTAGCCTTGAATTTTAAAACTATAGATTCACTTTTATTTTTTGGTATACAAGACTCTTGAGGATATTTCAGAAAAGACATGTACCTTTTTTTCATTTATTATATATTATCTTCATTCACTCTTTTAGGGTATACATATCTCTTTAAGATACAAAGCCATCATTATAGACATGAGACATATACCTTGACTACATTATTATACTGATATTTCATTATTTTAAAGGGGAAGGAAAATATATTATGTTTAAGTTGTCTTTTGTTATCATATTGGTTAGTTTTTATGAGCTATTTTATGAGATTTTCACAATGTAGATGATATTTTATGATTAAAAAACACCTCATTATTATACACTTGGAAAACTTAGACCTTGGTTATTCCTCTAAGATCTTTGCCTTTCTAGCTTTCACAAGTATCACATATAATCTACCTTGTTCCCATTGGCCAATATTTATTAGTTTGACTTGTCTTATTTTGATGACCTAGGTATTCTATATTTCTTATATTTAATAAAATGTACTTATCTTCCATATCTACAAGTTCTGAACTTGTAAATACTCTTTTGATCCCTAGACACTAACATTTGGGACAAATAATAGAATTGATCCTGCTATCCTATCTTGACACAAGTGTATAGTGCCATAAAGTCATCTAATTTGAAAATTAAACATATCCTAATGGTCATGTTGAGGTAAATTAACAATGTAAACTTATTTTATGAATATAATAATGATTTTTTATTATAAATCATGTAATGATAATAGTGATATTTATTATCATTAATAATATTGTAATAATGTGAGTTGCATATCACAAAAGATAGGGTTGTCGAAGAGAAAGTAGGAGATGGGCATTGAGAAAAAATCAATGGATTATAATAAAATCCTTCTTTATAGGATAAATATTACCTATTTATGTAATTATTTTCAATGAATAATGTTATGTTGCTATGATTGACCAAAATATTGCACATTCAGAGCCTTCAGCTCTTCACTAAAATAGGGTAACACCCACATCTAGTATCAGAGTAGATTCTACCTTGGACCTCTTTGTAACTCAAGGTTTGTGATTTACAAGGATTTTGGAGTGTATACCATGTTCATTATCCTCATCATTTGAAAGTGATTTTTATGATTGGCAGTAGAAATTTACTTTAGATAACTACAAGTTCCATTATTAGTTTGAAAGTTTTTTTTGTAAATTATATATATATATATATATATATATATATATATATATATATATATATATATATATATATATATATATATATATATATATATTAGTCTTTGATTTTATTGTTCATGTATTACTTTTATAGAGGTGTTTATTTTCCACATATCTAGAAAATCTATATGTGTGTGTGGAAAATCTTTCCATGAGTGTTCTTAGGGTGGACTTTGTGTTGAAGATCAAGCACGATTCAAATCCATTCATGATTTGATCCATTACATTAATTCTAATGGAGTTAAAACTAATTCCTTCTCCCTTGCATATTTTTTTGACCTCGTATTAGCAGATTAAATTACAAGATCCTATGGAAAATTCCTCCCAATGGTGAGTAGATCCTTTCATGTACTTTGACACAGTCATAGTGTTGTCAACCCTATAAGATCTCCTAATCCCTTGCATGATGAATCAATTATGAGCTCAATTTTTGGCTCAGACTTCTCCAAAGTGAGACTACAAAGCATACATGGTGGTGGTGGAGGATAAAAATTTTAGGGTTTATGATTATAGTCTTTTTCTACCCATGGTTTCAACAAGAAATAGTGGTTTATTTAAGATTTTTGTATTTTTATTTATAATACTTAATGATTTTTAATTTTTCAAAATTTTAAGTAGTGGTTTGGATTTTATTTTTAAAAGAGTGGTTTTTTTTTCTAAATCCATAGTTTTTAGTTTAAATTTAATTGTTTACTATTATGTTTATATTAAAAAAGCTTTTTAAGTTTTCGAATCATTTTTTTGGGTAAGTAGTTTTATAAAAGATTCATTGTTTTTATTTTTTGGCTATTTATTATGTGTTTTTTAGTTTTTAAAATATTTATTGGTTTTATTTTAATAATTATTTTATAAATTTAGATGTTTTGGTATTATGTTTTATTTGGTTTAATTTAGTTTTTTTGTTGTGTTTAAGTGTTAGGTTATTTTTATATCAATAGGATATTTTTTAATTTTTAGTTATTGTCTTGTTGACAATAGTCCAATGTCATGTTTAATTTTATTTTATTTTATTTAAGTCTTGAGTCATTTTAGTCTTGTGAATGTGAGTCATTTTTAAGTCAAAAGTTTCAAAGAAGTCTTCAAAGGTTATTTTCAATAAAATAAAAAATGATATATTATAAATGACACATTATTGGTTAAAACCAATGTCTTTAAGTTCACATTAGGAGAGGGAATGCTGAGGTAAATTAATAATGTGAACTTATTTTATGAATATAATAATGATTTGTTAGTAAAAATCATGTAATGACAATAGTGATATTTATTATCATTAATAATATTGTAATAATGTGAGTTGTATCTCATGAAATAAAGGGTTGTGGGAGAGAAAGTAGGAGATATGTATTGAGAAAAAATCAAGGGATATAATAGGCTCCTAATTTATAGGATAAATATTCCATATATATGTAATTATTTTCAATGAATAATGTTGCGTTGTTGTGATGGACCAAAATATTATGTGGTTTAGCACATTTAGAGCCTTTGTCTCTTCACCAAAATGGGGTAACACCCACAGGTTAGCCTAAGTGATTTGATGCAATTTATTACTCCAAAGGGATTGTTATAAATACAAGAACCCTCATTCATTCACCACCTAACTACACCTAGAAAAGACCAAAGAGACTAAAAGTAATATATCAAAACCACTATATCAAGAATTGAATTGATCAAAGCTTCCCTATTTTTATACCATTCATAGGGGTTACACATCTAAAATTATGAAGTACTAAAGTATTATCCCAAGATCATGATTTTCAAGTTACAAGATAGGTCACTCTTGTACTTAATTTTCACATATTATATGATTCACACACAAGCCAACATGTAGGGTAAAAATACATTAGTCTGAGTCCCTCTTAAAATTATTGGCTATATAGGTAACATCCTTTGATAGTGGGGTCATTGGGATTAGATTGACACCAGGTGCCCACTAATCCCTTTTTAACAAGGTCACATTGAAGATGAAAAACTAGGGTTTTGTCATTTCACAAGGAGAAATTGTCTATGACCCACATTTGAATGCATTAGAATGAAGGTGGAACAAAACCCAAAAGCATTTAGGTGGTTACATATCATTTTAGTAAATATTCCATACAATATATCAGTGTCAAACCCATATAGTAACATTGATGCAATTGCCCAATGTTGATGTTACTAGCTAAGGTGTCAAATTTAAAATCTGATGATTGTTCTAGAATCTCCTTCCCATATTCTTTTAGCATATTCTAGATCTAGAACTAAAATAACATCAAAATAAGCTAAGTAATTTAACTCTTTGTCATTTATATATCTATCATAGTTGTACTTTACATAATTAGACTATCTTAACATAATAAATTTAGTGTATACTTATATTTGAGTTTAGCATCTAATTGGCCTACTACAGATCTAATTATCACCCTTATGCAATTTCATTTTTATATAACCCTTAATAATATAGATAACTTTAATATATATAAATTATAGGGTTAAATATTTTTTAAACCCAATATTTGAGCATTAAACCCTTGTTCACTTAGGGTTTTGCATTTTTTTCTATTGTTGATCCCTAAATTACTATATTTTACAATCATGCTTCCCATGGATAATTGAATTAATTATTTCATTATCCAATCCCTTATCATGGTTATTAATTATTATATCTCATGCATAATGAAATAAATCTCCTTCATTCCTACAAACTCCTCCCTATTCTAAGGTTTATAATAAGAGGGTTTTAAAAATCAAACAATATTTGATCTCTATTCAAAATTATTTTTGAAATTCCACATAACCAAAACCTAAGGGAGATGAAATTATTGACTAAATAAAAAATACAAGTGCTAAAATTTAAATCCTTGATCTCCTAAAGAAATATAATGTCTATAAGGATATCTTATACAAGGCATTATGTGAGACACAATTTCTATGTGATATTGAGCCTAATTATTTTTTGGATGTCATGAAATATATCAAGTACTATAAAAAAATCATCACCTTTGATCCAATAGATTTTCCTTCCAAAAGTATTGTTGACCAATATTTGCCTTTATTCATACAAGTAACAATACAAAGTGAATGTATCAAAAGAGTGATCATTGATAATGGATCAAAACCTAAACATTTATAGCATAACACTCCTAAAAACCATGAGTTTTAACCCAAATATTATTTGAATAAATTATTATGCAAATAAAAAGGTTTGATAATTCAAAAATCCTTTTAGTTGGTCAAATTACATTGAATATTACCATGGGTCCCCATATGTTACCCACTTTGTGCCAAATTACACCAAAATGATTTAGACTATAACAATATATTAGGATAGTCTAAGATACATAAAATTTATGTGGTTCCCTCTACATTGAACTCATTCTTAAAATTTTTCCATGAAGAAATGCTTTACACATTCCTAATGGAACATAATACCTTAAAACACTATGCAATGGTATAACAAATATATTATCCTAAACCAAAATCTGTTAAGTATGAGTCCCAAATTGACACACTAGTATAAGAACCTAATCAAACTATGTTATCTAAGGTATCAAAAAGATAATTTTCATGTTTACCTAAGTCTGTAGATTCATTACTCTAGCAGTTAATAGAGTACAAGATTATATCTCTCCCTCATACTATTGAGGTTGATATGAGTCATCCTCTACCCAAAAGATATGATGTGAATGATTATTATGATTATCATCAAGGATCATAACATTATATGAACCACTGATTCACTTTGAAACATAAGATCTAAGATCTTATCGATAACCAAAAGATTATATATGAGGATCCTTTACAAGAATTAGGTTTACCAAAAAAAACCCCTGCCAATAATTTTTAATGATTAAATTATATATGGGTGGTTCATATTATGGGCATAACCATATTAACCCTATATAAAACAAAACCACTTGCCATATAAAGAATTTTTAGCAACTTAGTTTTATGCTGCAAGACTTGAAAAATAAGGTCACTTGGAAAGACTCCTAGGGAAACATAATATTAATAATTGCTTGTGGTCATAAAGTAATTCAAAAATGGGCTTCGGTTATGCCTACTACATCTCCATATGCATTTACATTAGGAACTATTTGGATATACCAAATGGAAGTAAAAATTGATCCAAATCAAAAATGTATTTCCTTTCCTCATGAATTCACATTAATAAATATTTCAAATTATAGAATTACATATTCTACTACACATGCACAACATGAGGAAGAACATGATATGTAGCTTTTAAACATATCCAATCATGATGAAAATAATGTAAAAGATATAAATTAAGGTTTCAAGGTTAAAAAATGGAGGATATATCTATGACCATCCATTGGGTGGCATCATAGAATGATCTTTCCTCTTAAAAATTAAAAAAATACCAAAAAAAATAGAAAACATAGAAATCTCAAAAAACACTTTCAAAACCTACATGTTCTATTTGGTATCTATGCATTAGTTCCATGTTGATGAATGACATATTTAGTTACTCATACATACATGTGTGTCACAAATCTACTTGAATGTGAAATAATCATACACAAATACATGATACAATCCTATTTTAGATGTTGGGCCTTCCCTCTACTCATATCATATGCATATTGGGAGGCATATGCTTCTTCGATCTTGATACACAAATTATATTGTTTGATGATAACTATACATTATCATGTTTGAGCTTAAATATGTACATACACATGAATTTATCCATGATTATGTCTTACATAGTATATTTGATATGCTATGCACTTGACATATTTTCCTAACACATTGGATCCATGGGCTACTATGAAATGTTTATGTTGGTTGATTAGTCTTTACTTTATGCACTTCCTTGAGTGTATTGCCTTAATATTGTATTACTTTTTCAAGCATTTTAATATGTTATTTTGCTTGTGGCCCTTATTCCTATGTATGATTTTATTGATTTTTGCATATGTCATTTTTTATTGTATGGACATTTAAATATGAACTTATTGTTTTTATGGACATTTGACTAAGTCATGTCCATTTCAGTGTGTGACATTTTAACATGCCCTTTATTTGACATCTTTTTAGACCATTTCCTTTTGACATGATTTTGAGTGATCTTGTGTGTGTTCTTATTTAATTATTGATATTATATTGTTAATATCTAGATGATTTCATGATTATTATCATTCATTTTAGGCCTTCATTGATCACATTAGTTAAATGCACTTCAATGATACATTTACCTAGATATGTTCCTTCTATATGATACATGGGTATATTCACATATTATGTAGTTGTATTATCATTTTAAGGTGAGGTAAATACCATTTAATATATTTCACTCACCTCAAGGAAGATAATATTAGTGGGTGCATCTCATTAAGACATGTTATCCACATTCAGAACAATTTCTAGATTATAGTGGAGGCATGTTTTGGAAGAATGTTCTTAACACTAATTTAATATGTGATACTTATATCAATTTTTATATTTAGTGGGGTCATGTCATATGGGAATGGATTTCATACATTCACAATTCTCATATTCATTGGGGGCATGCTTTGGAATCATGTTATCCACACCTATTTAATATTCAAGATATCCACTTTATAGTGGGGGCATGTTTTGAAAACATGTCCTCCACATTGGTAATTATATTATTGCTTAGATTTATCCATATATAGTGGGGGCATGTTATAGAATAATGTCTTTAACACTTACACAATTATCTGAATTAGACAAAACACATAATTATATTATTCAAATTCATAGTTGTGGCTTACTTCTATACATCGGTACTATTGTTATACACAATTTTAACATGAGACATATCTAAGGTGCATATGTTATACAAAATGTGCCCAATATTTCAAAATCTAAATTATTTTCATATTCCAAAACTCTTTTATGACTAATACCATATCATGAAATTTTTTGTATTGATACCCCATGGACTTTTATAGACTTTTATTGAGATAATATACTATAGTAGTTGGTTCATATTTTATTATGGTTGAGATGATAAAATCACTAAATATTTCCAAGTTTTTAGGTTGGAATTAATCATCCAACCTCACCAAGTTATAAGTATCATTGGGTTGCATGGTTGAGATAATATCAACTCCCAGGTGATAACTTGCTTTTGCTCCAAAGTTAGGGGCATGTGCCTTCTTTTACACACACACACACACACACACACACACACACATCCTTGGATAGATTAAATTTAAATATTTATTTATACTTATCCTAATATTAGTTTTAAATCCCTATTATACATCTTTTTCAAAACAACTTGCCAAAAGGCAAGATGATTACATTGACATAGCTAAACTCCTAAACCTTTCTCTTTCAATTTCAATCTATTTCAAGTAATTTCAACCCATATTATATTTACTAATTCTATATTATAACATGTTATTTTTTTTAGGTAAATCACTAGAAAATAACTCAAGTTGGGCTCACATAAAGATACGATGTGCACACACACCCAGTTACACATTATTTTCCTATAAATTAATAATTTCATTACTAGATTTAATAGAGGAAATGAAGATGACATTTTATTATTATATATCACCTCATTCTTATACACTTGGTAAACTCAGACCTTGGTTGTTTCTCTCAATTCTATGGGTTTCTCCCTTCTATAAGTCTCACCTCTACTCTAGCTTATGCCCCTTAGCCTATATATCATAGTACAACCAGTCTCATGTTAATGACCTAAGTTTATATCTTTCTTATAATTCTTAAAATGTACTTATATTACATCTTTAAAAGTTTTAAACATGTACCTACTCTCCTACTTCTTGGACACTAATATTCATGATAGATAGTAGCATCAACGTTACTATCATATCTTGATGTAAATGTCAAGTGTCTAATTTCATCTAATTTACAAATGAATCATATCCTAATGATCAATATAAGTGATTTAATTCAAGTTATTACTCCAAAAGGATTGATATAAATATAATATCAACCTTCATTCATTCACCACCTAGCTACACCTATAAAATACCAAGGAGACTAAATGTAATTTATCAAAATCCCTCTATCAAGAATTTAATTGATCAAAGATTATATATTTACATACTAATCATAGGGACTAGACATATATATGTTTGAATTAAAAGAGGAGTATCCCATGAGCCTAATTTTCCAAGTTACAAACTATGTCACTATTGTACTTGCTTTGCACATATTGTATGATTCACACACAAGTCAACATATAAGGGAGACATACACCAGTTTGAGTCCCTCTTTAGAGTATTGGCTATGTAAATAGTGTCCTTTGATAGTGGGGTCATTAGGGTTAGCTTAACACCATGTTCCCACTAACCCATTTTCCCCAAGATCACATTGAAGATGCAAAGTTAGGGTTTTGCCATTTCATAAGGAGAAACTATCCATGACCTAGATCTAAATGCACTAGAGCAAAGTTGAAGTAAAACCTAAAATCATCTAGGTGGTCACATCCTATTTCAATATATATATTAAATATAGGTGTAGTCATATAAAATGCAAAATTTGATAACTTGAGTGTGGATAATGACACCAAATCCATAGGTTTATCTTGCTTGCTCTCATGACCCTCATAGGTATGTTTTCACTAATTCTCAGTCATTCATAGCCTCCTAGACTAAAACCTTGTAGAACCAAACTAATCTTTCCATGCTTAATCCATCCCCTTAGATCCTGTCATGCATGGACAATAACACCCAAACTTAGACTACAGTGCTGAAACTCAAGGTGTCTTATTTTTGATGCTATTACCCAAGTGCATTTTGGCTTCTAATGGTCACATTATTTTGAAACCTTATCCTAATTCATGTCATCCTAATGTGAATTAATTTAACCCAAAATCATTTCAAACTCTATAAAATGCCATTTAAAGTCCATTTAGAAGGGTTGACACTCATTTACAAGAAAAAAGCAAGAACACAACCATGACTACTCAATTACTCTTCCCTGTTTCTGTATATAGCCATCCAATATTATTTCAAGATTATTCAAACCTTTATACTAGTCCTTAATCATTCCAAATACACCCATTTTTTCATTTACTTATATTTTCAACACACTATTACACCAAGTAATTCAATGGGAGAACTACGTATAGATTGATCCCTCCTCAGAGTATTGGTATGTAGGCAATATGCCCACACATGGGGTGTGAAGTGCATTCAATGTATTCTTTACACACTAACCCCTCCTCTCTTTTCTCCAAATGTTACATTCAAGTTCAAGTATAAAGAGGACCTAGGACATTGAAGACTAAATCAGGTACATAGTGAGCTTTAAAAACTTTTAGACTTTGATATTTCATAGGTAGGGTCACATAGACCTAATGCACAAAACCCAAAAATATTAGATCACAAAGAAAACATCACTAAGATAGGACTACATCACTAGAATTTAGGGTGTCCTACTTTTGGCACTCCTATCCAATCAATAAATGAAATCTAAACTCCTATTTTTGATAGTCTCCCAAGCCTGCACACAAATTTCTAGATCCAATCTTAGTTAAAACAACACAGAATCAGATAAGTTTAATTTTATTTCTTTCACTAATATTTTTATTATATCCCTAATTAAAGTTAAATTTCACAAATAAGTATCTTCTTGATTACATATTATTTACCAATTTTATCTACTTAGACCCATTTATTATATAAGAGTTAAACATATAATCTCCTAAAAATAATAAATCATTTGGTGAACCTGACTTACTTTGAATTTTATATTAAAAAACTATAAACCCTAGGGTAAATTCTTATCTTATTTTTACCATTAATTTCTAAACTTTTTCTTGAATATTAAAATAAAAAATTCCTCTCAAATTTTAAAAAAAATTAGTAATTTTTAAAATAAATTTATTTCAAACCTTAGTTGCATCAACTAACTCCCAGTAATTTTATGGTAATTTTCCAATCATTTTATAAATTTTTAGTTATATATTAAAATTAGAAAATCACTTAAAATTTCAAAAATTCATAGTAATTTTCAAAAAAAATATATATATATCTCAAAACCCTAGTTGAATCTACTAGCTCCCATTAAATTAAGCACTTTCCCATAAATTTCTAAATTTTATTTTGCATACTTAGCTCAGAAATTTAATTTTAATTTCAAAAAATCATTTATTTTGCAAAAACATTTTTAAAAAATCTCAATTTGCATAGACTAGCTCCTATTTTGCTTCTTGAGGTATCATCTTAGATGTTTAGGAGATTTGTATCCTTTCTATGCATATTCCAATTCTTTTTTTAGATTATATTAGTTTAATCTTTTCTATTATTATCCAAGTTGTATTCCTTATGCCACTTAAGTTCCTTGCATCTCTTCCTTCAAGAAGAAGTGCAATATTTAGTGACAATCCTCCTAAATTCACCTAGATTCCTTCAGCTGGACCATATACTATGGATAAACAACTAGTTTAAACTTTAGCCATAGATTTTACACACCTAGATTACACTAATTTAAATAAAAATTATTCAAACAATGAGGAATATGAAAATACCAATGATGATGTACACACCGATGCTCATACTCCACTACATTAGACTAATGATCCACTTCCACCCATTGTTGATAATGAAATTGTACTCAACAAAGATTTGATCCTTTAAAGTTTTAGAGAAGGACTAAGGGAACAACCTCAAGATCATACTCTTCTATTACAATCTCTCATGGAAATCAAAAATGCTAAATAAGTTGAGTTTTCCGTTCCTAAAAAAAATGAATTAAAAATGGCACTACAAGGGCAATTATGTCTCAACAACCCCCTTTATTATCCAAACCTACCTCTATGCCACTAGTTATAATTAGTACATCCATATCAACTGATGTGGTATCCTTTGTGCAAGAGATAAGATCTCTTCAATCCAAGGTGCTACATCTTGAGAAAGGTGCCACTAGACCTATTTTGGTTTTGGATTCTTTTGCTCTTTTAAATACACCATTGGCATGTCATATTGCTTCTACACCTTTACCATAAGGCTTTTTTCAATCTAATCTTACTATTTATGATGATAGGGATGAGCTAGAGACACATTTGAGAGTTTTTCATGTATCATGCTTGGATTATGTACCAAATGACTGACTACTTACCAATTTATTTCCATAGAGTCTAAAGGAATGTGATTTACAATGGCTCTATATTCTATCAAATCATTTGATTAATGCATTTAATCCTTTAGCTAACATGTTACTATAACATTTTAGTATCAAAATTGGTGATAAAATCTCTTATACATAAATTGCACAATAGAAACATAAATCAAATGAGCATCTCATAGACTATGTGCTTTGATATAAGACCATCTTGGCTAAGATTACTATCCCCATGGTAGATTAGGAATTACGAGATCTCTTCAAATAAATCCTTCTACCAACATTGTATGAATATATTATATTCAAAATATTCTCTTCCTTCACTAAATTATGTCATACACTAAAGGAAAGAGAAGTAAAACTCATTTCAATGGGCAAAATCAAGTATACAAGTATCCTCAACACAACAAACAAGAGTAATGAAAAAGTCCCATAAGAGGTCAAAGTCAATGACAAAAAGAATTGGAATCAACCAATAGTCAATGTGGCTTCAGAACCCCTTTATCATGTGGTTTTATCAACACCTCCTTGATGTACATTTACCAATCTACCAGTTTCTCCAACAAGAGTTTAACAATAGTTATTGGAATGTAACACCATCACTCTCCTTCCTATTCAGGAAGTTGACCCAACAAAGCCTCTTCCATAGGGATATGATCAACATGAATTTTGTGATTTTCATAGGCCATTAGGCCACACTAAAAATAGATGCATCAGTTTGAGACATATGATACAAGACTTGATAGATGAAAACCTACTTGATCTTAAAACTTTAATTGAGCCTCCATAAACAAATATAACATAGGATAAATATTTGTAAAATATTTTAAGATCAATTTCTATAGCATTCTAAATAAGAGAAAGGGGACACATCAGGTGTTCACCACACATACCATGCACATCCTCCAATAATTACATACCAAGCACCTTCAGTTGAGTCACATCCTTTAAGTGGTATGATAGGTGTGTATGAGTCTAGGGTTCCAACTAGACATTTGATATTCTTCTTAGATCAAGAGATTATTGAGGATAATTCAGATTATAATGCACTCTTTATCAGAACACATATTCATAATCAACCCATTCACAATATTCTCATCGATAATAGCTCTAGTGTCAACATGTGCACCATTACATTATTGCAGCATTTGGGCTATTTAAAGTAGGATATCACTATAATAGATATATTTATAAATATATTTATTGGTCACATACAATGTTCATTAGGTGAGATCATAATTCTTTTATAGACTGGTCCAACACATGTGACCACATATTTCACCATAGTTCTTAGTGCAGGATTTTTTGATATGTAACTTGGTCACCCATGGATTCAAAAAATTTGAACAGTACCATCTATAATTCATAGATTAATTAAATTCACTCATGATAATCAAGTCATTACAATTTGTGGAGTTCCATATGAGTTACCAATACCCACTTTAGATCCATCTCCTTTGCAGTCACTAGTTTTAACTTCTCCACTGATTTCAATTTCCTTACCAATTATAGTTCTTCCTCTAATATAGATTTAGACATAGTTGAGGCATCTATCACCAGTATAGAGGGTTCATACACCTCCATATCTTTTAGATTATAGATAACTTCCAACTATATTATTCACACCCATAGTAGTTTCATTGAGATCTCATGCATTTATAAATAGAGCACATGTTTAGAGAGCTTCTCCTACTTCTAGATGAGTCCCTAAGAGCCCTATAATTGTATCCACTTCTCAAAGTTATAGAGGGACCCCATAGTTAGTTTCCACTTCAAATATTTTAGAACATTTACAACACACATAACTTTTAGATTCATAGTCTCAACCTTTCCATCATGTTTCATGATCATGCACAATACCTTTATTCGATATAGGATACCATGATAGGGAGTCTCATCTGAGACTCATTGGTTAGTATCTTTTTTTCTCAGTCTCTCTTATACATAGATTATTTCAAAAATAAAAAAAACAATATAAAACATCAAAAAAATCCAAAAACATTCAAATAAATTCCATAACACCAAAAACATTTTGATTATATGCATCATCCATGCTTTACATTGATACTACTATGTTAAGACTTACATTTGCTATTTCATGTTATTTTATGTCAATTTATCTACATTACCATGCTTCAATTGATCTTTTTTGAGTGTGTGTAGTGACATTCAGATCCTTGATTGCTTCACTCTACCCATTGAGGGGGCATCCTACGTCTACATTCAAGACACACTTTGATATACACACCCATTGGGGGCATCTTCTACATGACTACACCATCCAGGTTATATCATTCCTACACTACAAACTCTAATTTATCACACTAATGCACATTACTTACTAGATTACATATATTACTATATCAACATTTTACTAGTATCTAGCACTTATGTATCTCTTAGCATATACCTAGTCTTATACTAAACATGTCTTGCATAATTTCACACTTACTTTGATTAGTTAGATGTGATTATATCTTTCTATTTATTACATGTTTTTTCTTCTTTCTTAGCATAGCTTATTGGATTACATTTCTAGTTCCTTCTTTCCCCCTTTATGTGCCTTAGGACATTTGCCAATGTCCTTTGCCTATACTCCTCTATGTGATTGTGGCTTCCATGCCAACTTATTTGTTTCAATTATGTGTGTATGTGGCATTTGAACATGCCTTGCATGCTTGATTTCTAGTTTTATTGACATGAGCCCATGTCCCTTGATTGCTTGGCCCCTTGGCCATTCTTGTATGCTTCTTGCTTCTTGATTATATGTTTATTATTTGATTACTTTTCTTATTTGTAATACCATGACTCATATCATGCATTTCCTTGCTTTTTTGGATGCCATGATGGACATCATGCTCCATCCCTCTTTGATAACAACTAAAAACTAACACTTTTGATTCTAGTTTAGTACATTACACATGTTATTACATTATTATATCTATCTAGGCATACCCCTATTGACCTAATAATCTCTCAATAAAAACCATGCTATATCTTGTTGATTATTATTTCTATATCATGTATATTTCTAGCTTAACACACTTGTAAGGCTCTTTTGTTAAGGGTAGTCATTATAATGTCTTCATTCCTACCTCTAGAAGAGGGAACAATAAATAGGGGTTTTATCATAGATATAAAATTCTCCTAATGATCAAAAAAGAAATTTTTAGAACACAAAAAATAGAATCCAGACATCAAACTCGGTAGAATAGACCAACAAAATAGCAGAAATCTAAAACGGTTACTAGATTTGGCCCTAGATAATAGTACCAAAGCTGGACTATAGTGCCAGATGGTAAGGTGTCTTATTTTTAGTGCTCCTATCTAGATATCAAAAAAAATAATTTTTTTATAAATAAATAGAAAAATGAGTTTAGTCATAGGTTTGTTAGCTTAGTAAATTCTAGATTCAACATGTTTTAGTATAGTTTTTTGCTTAAAGAATCTAGATATAGGGGGCATCATGCACGGTATGATGTCTCTCACTTCCATTTTTAGATTAGGTAGTTGATATAACTTCTAGATAAGAATATATGTTCTAGACACTAGTGATTGGGGCCAATGTGCATGGCACATTGATCCTCCCTTTTTTCCAAGTTTAATTTTTTTTCCATAGCATTTCTTAGTAATTACATGCCTTACTCCATCTACAGGTGGTTGGCATCCTTTTTCAAGTTTGGATTTCATACAAGATTAAATTCTAGATTACTTGAGTTACTAAGTTAGCTTCCACATAAGCGTATTGTACTAGTTTTGGAGTGGCTTTCATACAATCCTAATCTCCATCTTTCAAAATGGCCAAGAGTGGCCTAGTTTCTACCATATATTTAGCTATCCATGTCAATATTATCCAGATCACAATACATTAATGGGATTCAAGATCCATCTCATATGACATCTATTCCATATCAATATTACTTTATAGCTTCAACTCATGGGGTAGTGATGGATCCAAAGGGCCAACCTTTGTATTCTTGAGCCACCTATTTAGAGGGATTATACACATATTCCAAACATCGATTGACAAACACATGATTTATTAGCTTCACTTAGTAGGTGATGATGGAGCTAAAGGGCCTACCTTTTCATTTTTAAGCCACTTTTAAGGAAGGAGCACTCAGATCCATTTCTAATATTACTTTTGGTACATCACACACCCAACATAATCTAGCATCATAACAAGTTTTACATTAGCTCATGTACCTGATGAGGTGTATTCATTCCTTTTTCTTCCTCTCTCCCTTACCTAAATTTTGTATATTCTTTTTTTAGATATAGTGTATCTAGTAAATATTGATATACTTTATGTTTTTTCATTATAGATTGACACTTCATACCATGCTCTCTCTATGCACATCCAACATCACACAATTTCATGAGCTTCACATTTATAGGTAAGTTTAGGTATGCTTTCTATTTTTTCTTTATCCTAGTATTACACTTTGATACATCACTAAAATAAATTGTGGGAAAATGTAGTCATATAAAATGCAAAATTTGGTAACTTGAGTTTGGCTAATGATACCCAATCCATAGATTCATCTTGCTTACTCTCATGACCCCCATAGGTATGTGTTCATTTATTCCCAATCATCCATAGCCTCCTAGACTAAACCTTTATAGACCCAAACTACTCTCTCCATGTTTATTTAATCCCCTAGGTCCCATCAGCCATGGATAATATCACCCAAACTTATACTATATGCTAAAGCTTAGGGTGTCCTATTTTTGGCAGTATTATCCAAGTGCATTTTGGCTTCTAGTATTCATATTATTTTGAATCCTTATCCTAATTCATGTCATCCTAACATTAATTCATTTAACTCATGATCATTAAATCCACTATAAAGGGCCATTCAAATTCCATTTGGAAGGATTAACACTCATTTATAAGAAAAAAGTAAGAATGCAAGCAAGATTATTCAAACACTCTTCCCTATTCTATGCATACAACCATACAATAGTATTTCAAGCTTATTCAAACCTTTATACTAGTTACTAATCATTCAAAGTACACTTAGTCTCACATTTACTTGCATTTTCATCACACTATTGCATCAAGCACTTCAATGGGAGAACTACATATAGCTTGATCCCTCTTCAAAGTATTGGTATGTAGGCAGTATGCCCACACATAGGGTGTGAAGTACATCCAACATATTCTTTACACACTAACCCCTTTTCTCTTTTTTCTAAATTTTACATTCAAGTTCAAGCATAAAGAGGATATATGTCATTGAATACTAAATTAGGTACACAATAAGCTCTATAGACTCTCAATCTTTGATATTTCATAGGTAAGGTCATATAAACTTGATGCACAAAACCTAAAAAGCTTAGATCACTAGGATAATAACACCGAGATAATATTATAACATCAAAACATAGGGTGTCCCACTTTTAGTTCTCTTATCCAATCAATAAATGAACTCTAGATTCCTATTTGTAATATTTTCCCAAGCCTGCACATAGATTTATAGACCCTATCTCAAACAGAATAACATAGAATTAGATAAGTTTAATTTTCTCTCTCTCACTACTATTTTTAGAAACTCCCTAATTATAGTCAAACTTCACAAATGAGTATCTTATTTATTACATATTATTTACTAATTTTATCTACTCAAACCTATTTATTATTTAGGAATTAAACATCTAATTTTCCAAAAACAATAAATTAATAAAACACTAGCATCAAACCTAGATAATAGCAGTGATGCAATCAAATGATATTATATAGAGAGCTAAAGGTGTCAAATCTATAATTTTATTATTGTTATAGAATCTTCTTCTCACTTGATTTCAGCCTATTCTAAATCAAAACTGCATTATTATCCAAGATAATTACTTCAATTTTATCATTTCTACATCTAAATTTATACTTTCCATATTTAAACTATCTTGGATAATAAATTAGTGTATTACATCTAAGTTTAACATCTAATTGTCTATAGATAATTAATCCTTCTGCTATTTCAATGTACCCCTTTGATAATCTAGATAACACCAATATAGAGAAATACACCCTCTATAGACCTAGGGGTGAGATCACTCTCACTCACATGTCTATAAAATTTACTTATATATATATATATATATATATATATATATATATATATATATATATATATATAAGTAAATTTTATTCATCCTCTTAAATTTTTGGAGATTAGAAATGTGATTAATAAGTTTTAAGGAGTATTGAAAAACCTATCCTTAATTGTGCTAAAAATTGTGTTTATGTCATAAATATGGTATTCAACTTAATTGGGATATACATTATTCTCTGATAAACATAAAATTGGTATTCCTAAGTGGGATATGCTAGGATATATTAGTTTATTATATTTCATGCTATATGTGTTGTGTATATTTTGAGATACCATAATGGAGATCAATTAGATGACACCATAATGAATTATTTATAAGGATTGTGCCTTGTAAGTATAATGTTTGAAAATGTGGAAGCAAATATATTTTGTGTAAAAAAGATTTTCTAATTATTCATGCATAGTTAAATAAATAAGTGGATGATATTCATAGACCTGTAGGTAGTGGGTACCACCACCTACATTCTTATGATTGAATGGGTAAGGCCTTATTATCGATATGAACTTTTATTAGTAATAATGTATGAAGATATACATTTTTATTATTAACATTAATGTATAAATTCTTGGCACAACTTGTTTACGATTTATTATACATATTGAAATAAGAAGTTTGATGTACTTTTGGCTGTAAATGTGTACATGGTGTGAAGAAAAAATTAATTTGATATAGTTTTTATGATAAACCCTAAACCTTTGTGTCATACAATCAAACACTACAAGCTTATACTATGCTAAATAAGGTATACATAATTTATAATTAGATATTGATAAGGTATAGTTCTTTATTATAGTCCTATGTAAAGATTTGGATTAAAAATATTATTTGTGTGGCCATGGTAATAATAAAATTGATCATTTTTATTATGATTTATTTTATGAGAAATATATAGAAAGATATTCTGTTTTTAGTTGTGAAAATTACAAGATGATTAATAATTATTATGATGGATAAAAGAGTGGTTTTACATGCTTTTAACTATATTATTTTGTCTAAATTGTCTAATTAATTAGCTAAAAATATTCCTCTAGCCTGAAGGATGATGAGTGATGGAGTAGTGTGCATGTACACAAATTAAACATCCTTAGTCAGGTAAGAAATATTGATAATTTTTTAATAATAGAAATTATGGCATGAGTGGATAATTACCCAAACTCTTATACGTCTAAATACAATAAAATATTTGACCCAAGTAATATTATAGTTATATCCATTGTTAGTCTATTATACTTTATAGGTTGTATGCTTACTTGAGGTCATACTAGATAGAGGCGTACCTATGGTCTCTATGACTAGATGCATGTGATAGGTATTTTACTCTCACACTTGTTTATATATGATTCTAAATATTTACATCATCATTATTTTCCCCTTCATGAAGGGTAGGGCTAGTCCTAGTGGGGATGTGTGTGGTGGAACATTAGTCTATGGTTGGAGGTAAATTATCCAAATATTTCTCTCCCTCTAAACAATTTATCAAAACCATTCTTGGATGCATACTCATGGATACTAAAGAACTTAGTTTTAAACTTATATGGTAACACTATTCAGATACTATTGTATTATGTTGTAATATGTTGATAAGGTTATTGGTATCACCATGTATTCATTATGTAATCATAAAGTTTGAGCCTAAAGGAGGTTTATGTTTGTGTGTATGTGTGTGTGTAACTTTGTACTTGATTTAATGGAATTATTTTATTTCATTACTATTTGTTTTTATTCCTAAGTTATAAATTAGATCATCAAATTTATGTTTTGTTTGGAAAAATGGAATTTATGAGACCAATTTAATTTATTATTATAATTACTACATGCTGAGTAGAAAATAGCAAATATATTAATGGTCATATTTAAAATTAAAAAATGGAAATATTAGTATATGAAACTAGTTAGGTTATAACAATTTTTTTCATTTTACTACTATTTTATGTAAACTTAATATTAGGGAATAAATCTAATCTAATTTAGATAAAAATTTGAGTAAAATAAAAATGTATAAAATATATTAATAATCACACAAGACTTGTTTGGATCTTACTATTTATAGAAAGATTCTAAAAAGGGAAAATGCCAAAGACAAATAACTTAGTTGGTAGTCAGATTTGGATGACTATAATAGTAACTGTGTAACTAATTTTGGGACTATGTGATAGTATTTTGAATAATGAATAGGGTTTCTTCATCCACTTAGGAAAATATTATGTTATTTAAATAGTGTTGAAATACACTAGTGTTTATAGGGTGCACTAACACTCATAAGATTTTTTCCATCTATGTAAATTTATACTAGTGTACCTTTGCATGTAGGTCACATGCATGTGATCTAAGCTATTTGATTATTGTAAAAGCCATTTTTTCACTTATTATTTACTTATAAACATAACTCAATAGCCAATGAAAAAAAATTTATATGTGGATAAAAATGGGCTAGTGGTGGAATTTATGCTTGATCTCAACATCCCCTATGTAGGCAATTGCCTACATACCAATACTTTGAATAAGGATCAAACTCCATGTACTTCTCCCATGATATGACAAAGTTTGTGAAATATTGGTGTAATTTTATATGATATCAAAAATATTAGTATAATTATTTACTTCAAGTATTTACTATGACCTTAGAGGTGTATTCAAACATATCACAAGGCTACTTAGGATACATGGACTTAGAATTGGGAAGAATAGGTACTTTCCTCTCAATGTGAAGTTATAATAATTATGGAATTTGTAATATTAAATCCTTTTTACATATAGTGAAAAAATTAATGTAAAATACACTTTTATAGTGGTCTCTTTATAAATTCCTTGAATGGAACTTATGAAACATGGGGGATGACCGATTAGGTTAATTTAAATTTGAAACATTAATTGTTTTTTGGTGGGAGGATGAAACTAGAAAATTCAAACATTACCAGTGAGTAGGATACTACTGAAGGAGTGGCATTTTCTAAGAAGTAAAGACAACTAAATAGGAAGTGTGGATTAGTATAATAGTGAGTTTAGGATACTTGTAATGAAGAATAAAAATATCAAGTATCATAATTGCTTAAGGTTAAGGATCATCTCCAAAGAAGTAGAGGAATAATAGTTTAAAATTGTGGAACTAAGCATGAGCTAAGTGTGTATAAGGAATTATCATAATTAGAATTTTTAGAATTAAATTTTCATTTTACTATCTAAATTTTCCTCACTTTTAATCTAGTAATGTAAAAAATTAAAAGTACTAGAGTAAAATAAATAGATTATACCTGAGCTTACATGTGTTAAGTAGGGTTAGATGTAGGCCACACACTAAACAATGATTCTTGCGAACTTTTAATAAACCATGTATAAATAAATCCTTACATAAAACTATAATATAAAAGTAAAGAAAATAATATTTCTAGATCTAATAATAAGGAATAAATACACCTTTTTATGTATGTAAAACATTGTATTTTCTAGTGTAGACCTTGATGACTCAAGAGGGTAAGACCCTTGGAGATTTTAATATCATTGAAAAAATTGGATTGGACTCTACATGCTCTAATCCTCATTTGTATGAGAATGTTCTTAAGAACTCAATATGTGCTTGACTCCATTATCTCACAACTCAAGGTAGTAAGATAGCTTGGAATCCTTGTATGAATTTCAATAGATCATTATGGTGAAAAAATGTGAATAAACTATTACAAAAATAATAAATGTAATTTATAAAGTAAAAAATAGTGAAAAAATAGTATGATCTGAGTTTGGTGTATATAACATAGGTAATGACATGCATTTCCATTAATTTTGTGAATACTGGTGTAAAAAAAATAATAAAGTGGACATGTGTCACTCACTCTCCCCCATTATAACATCTGAGGATATTGATTTTGATGACTAAGTATCTAACTAAAAATATATATAAAAACTTGGAACACATTTCATGCGTGATGCTCCCAATCTGAGCAAAAAACCTAAGATAATAAGTGCATAATTTTAAAATTTTATTTTTGAGCAATACTAAAACTAATATATGGACTGAATATAATTTTGAGAAATATGGAAAAGGTTATTTTTAGCTTTGGGATGAAGTGAATATTTATCGACAACTACAGTCTGCATTACTATCTAAAATTGAATGTTGTTGTTTGAAACAACTTTTTATGTAAAAATGAGGTATGAGCTATGATCAAATGTTATTATTTTTTTATCTACATTGAGTTGTTACAACTTAGTATATAAGACAAGAAACTATCTATTCCCATTTTTGAGCTGATTTGTGAATCCTACATAATAACTTAGATCAAAATAAAAATTTATGTGAATGATGTTACAGAAAATATTTAAATCTAGAGTAATAATTATAACATTAGATATCTATAATTATATTAATAATATAAGCAAAATTATTAATATATGATACATTTATTACCAATCATACATAGTGTCATGTCTAGATAGATGTTAGAAATTAGGTATATAGTGAATAATTTAACAAAACTAAGTACTTGAAACTAATATATAGCTAATTAGGGAGAGATGCATGATATTGATCATGCTATTAGTAAACTAGAGAGATCTATGATATTTATCATGGCATCACAAACTAAGAAAATAATAGAAAACAAGGGTCATGGCCATGATACATACACAAATATCACACATAAAACACATAAATCATGCAAAAATGCCAACAAGATGCATATAAGGGACGTTAAAATGTCACTAAAACACATAGACAATATGCATAAGTCTTAGAGTCAATAATAATGGCATGTTTGAATATCCACAATCTAGAGAAAATAATACATGTAAAACATGAAGCAAAGAAGCAAAAAATGATAAGCATGCATGAATAGGTGATATTTATCTACCTAATAAATTGGTAACATTACTATAAACAACAAGTCATGTGTCTAAAAATATATCAATGTGAAATTAAGTGACAATAGATGGAAATATTTTGTGTAATGTACTGTATTTGTAATGTGAACAACAAAATAGTTATAGAATGATGAAACCTACATAAAAGTTTCCCCCAATGAGATTTTTATGATGCATAAAAGATGTAAGAGGATTATGACTAGTTTGGATCAAGAATTAAAATCTTGTGCTCACTATAATAATTCCATTATAATTAGACAATAACATAGTACATTAATTTATAAATAGTGTGATTTTGTCTATGTATAGATTTTATGTCTAATATAGTATCACCACCTATAACAACATCTAAAAATGACAACCTGTATGTTCTAAAACTCACTTAGTAACATTTGTGAAACATAATTGATATAAAACTAGATATAGAGAAATATCTATTTAATGGGCACAAAATTAATTTAAGTAAATGAGCTACACATATCATGCACAGGTCTCAATTTTTAGGATTTTATGGAATATTCTTATCTTTTGTAATTTTTATTATAGGAAATTTAAAAGGAATATACTAACGAATGAATCCAAAAATATCCTCAAAATAAATAGGTCTTGTATATAGCATAGGTAGGATGACCTCTCTAAATGAAATGTTATTCCATTGTGAAGTAGTTGATCTCAATTTGGAATCTAAAAATTGATATGGTTTAAGTGCCACTATCATGAAGATAATTTGTATCATGTTGTGTATTTTTTATCATTATGAATTCTAGGACTATTCAAAACCCATCATGGAGTGTATGAATTTTATGTGGGTTCCCATCATGGAACACTCTTATTTCCATAAAATATCAATCTAATATGTGATTGAGTAGATATTATCTCTCTAGAATATATGACAAAATGTTGATTGAATGGTTTTTCAAAGATAGGTATCCTTGTAAATTTCCCCATTTATTTTTGAACTTTATCTGTAGGTGGAAAATTTTTAGGTTATTCAATTAAAATATGCCGTGTAGGAACAAAAATCTTTGGTTAAAGGGGGTGTATATGGAATACCATGAAATGTGATGACCATATTAGAAAATATATATTTCAAACATATGTCTACTATATAGGGTACTGTATGAAGATTTTAAATCTAAGGGAATCCAAATAACATATCAAATACTCTTTCACCATGTACTATTATAAACTTGGTGGCCACATGTGTTTTACCAACTTGTAGTGGCTATGTGATATCATTAATAAAAATTTGAACATTACTATTGAATATTTTTTATTACTAAAGGTGTATGAGTATTTCCTTATCTATGTATCCATGATGAGAGAGAAGTGTGATAGTGCACATATTTACACTTGAATCATTATAAAACATGACACTTTATATAGGTTGATGATCAATATGAGATTAAATCAATAAATAATCCAAGTCAAAATAATCATTCCAATATCTCATGCTATATGAATATGATGAGTGGTTTGGATGGCACTAAAGTATGATATTTACCAATGATGCCATTTAAGTGATTCTATGCCTCTTTATGAGGATGATCAATAACTATTAGAATGTGTGCATTATATGTGTAATATACTCCTAAAGTATATTCTATTTATTAATCTATGTGCCTAAGAAAAGGATCACTAAATATATTATTTATTCTAGTCTCACTTTGTGGTTGCCTTTATACTATTAGTAGATGTACCCATATTTATGTTCTCATTTATTAAATATTTTATCTTATGGTGTAAACTAATGTATTTATTTGTATTATGTCCTGGTGATCTATGAAAATAAAAAAAGGCATTTTAATGAAATCCTTTTGCAATAGGCTTACATATATCAACATATTTATTAGGAGGGAGAGATATGAGGTTTTGTTATATTAAATTTTGTAATACTTTGTATGGAGCTTCTAAAAATTTGTAAATTATCTCCTTGGAGGAGTTAATAATATAATACATGGAGAAGGATTTAAAAAAACATTCATTATTTCCATTTGGTCACTCTTATTTTTAGTTTATTTCACCTTATATGGTGTCATACATATATTATTAGCATGATAAGTATAAAATATAATGATTACATACTTTAACTTGTTCATTTCCAATAATTTAACCTCTCTATCCTTAACTATATGACATAAATTTTTGAATGATTGAAATTTATTAAACATGATGGATTAATATATAGGTGGAAGAAAACTCTATTTGAATATGTCTTACAATTAATTATCTACCATATGATTCATTATCTTATATAACATGGTCTTATACCATAATACATATCTTATGATAGTCTCATTTGATTCCCTTTTGAGTTGAGCAATCTGAGCATATGAAATATTTTTACTTATATAGATTGAGAAATGTAAAAGGAATAAATATAATAAAGGATTGAACACATAAACTGACTAATATTATCAATCATAAAATCATTTGTGCGTATTCTTTTAAACTTCTAGTAAACAACTTGGTCAACAACCTATCATTAGATGCATAATAAAAAAATATTGCATGGAATTCCCTCAAATGTTGTTTGGGGTCACCTTTTCTATCATATAATGTAATATTAGATTCCATAAAAATAGCTGGTAAAGGATATGTTGAAATAAAAGAGTATGTAGTAAAATTTATGAATCAATCACCTAATTAATTTTGAAGCACCTAATTTAAAATACAACACCTTAGTTTTCAGGGATAAAACCTTGTGCATAAGGGATTGTACATCAAGACTAAAATGTGTGATAACTAAATTTGATGTCAAGTTTAGTTAATTATATAGGTGCATATTTATCTATTGAAACCCTTGGGTTGATCCTATAGTAAATGGTGAAATAATAATTGTATTGAATGATGTACATAAAGGTAAGGAACCCATAGTATTTTATGTTTGATAAGATTGGCCTTCATATTTTTTCTTAATTTCCTCTCCAACATTATTTGTAAACACATATTGAATATATTTAATCTTTTAAATAAACCCTTATAACTTTATTTTATCAAATTTGATGCTACTCTACAATTCGATTTATGGACGTATAAGGAGATAATGGAAATAAATAGGAAAATGGAAACAATGGAGGGTAAACAGGAGGTAGTTTGGAATAAAATCAATAATATGGAAAAGCAGTTGAGGGATATTCCCATAAAACTCAAAGATTATGAGAACAACCTAAGGGAACTCATAAAAGAAAGCATATTAAATATGGAGGAGGTAACCTCTAGTATTTGTGCTGCTGCTATCAACATAGGCAAAAGAACAAATGAGGAAATCAAAACTTTGGAGGGGCCGAGCAAGAAAACTAGACAAAGCTCAAGAAAGAAAGCTATGCAAGAGGGATCTACGCAGGTGACTGCTGCCATCTAGGACACTGTTGCGAAAGGTAAGGAAGAAGTGAAGATGATATTGGAACTAGAAGAATAGTTCCTGGCTCTTTTAGTAGGTTCTGCTAGCTGGTTGTGTTTTCTGGTCTTGGTACCTAGTTTTTTGAACTTTTACTATGGAGTTTCCAGGTCTCTGTAAAACCTGGGGTTTATCTTTGGTTGTTCATTTGTTAGCTTCAAGTCTTTGTTTCTGGGTTTTGTTTCTTCGGTGAAGTAAGCTTAAGGCTTGCCTGTGGACATTAATGTTTTATCTTTCTCCTTTTGTTCAGGGTTTCAGGGTCCCTTCAAAACCTGTTTTTACCTTAATCTAAAACTTTACTTTATCTATGTCATCAAAACAATTAATATATTATGCCATTATGTTTTTATTGACTAAATTCTAAGTATGCTCAACTTGGATACCACTTGGTTTAGCACTTATTCTAAGAGAGGTAGAAAAACTTTCTTAGATCAAGTATAAAATATGAAATAATTTTTTTGAATATTATTATTAACAAATAATTTACCAAATATGAAATCCCTAATATATAAATTTAAAAAAAAATAATAATGAAATAAACCCAAACAAAATATATGGTTAGGTTTTATAATATTCAATAAATAAATGGGTTCACCACTATGTTTTATGAAAAATTGAGATTAGTGAATAAATCCAATCTAATCTAGATAAGCAACTCAGTAAAATCAGAATGTATAAAACATAGAAGTAATTGCAAATAATTTTTTGGAGATTTTTATTTATGAAAATATTCTAAAATGCGAAAATACCAAAGATAAATAACTTAGATGGCATTCAAAACTAGATGACTACAATAGTAATTATGTAACTAACTTTTAGACTATGTGATGGTACCATGAATTAAGAACAAGGATCCATATATACTTGGGATAAGATCATCTTATTCAAACAAGGTTAGCCTTTACTGATGTATGTAGGGTGTAATAGTGTATTTAGGTATTTTCTTACCTCTATGTACATTTAAACCAATGAACCTTGACTTATAGGTCCTATGTGTATGATTTGATCTCTTTAATTTGATGTGGAAGCCACTACATACCTTCTTCCTTACTTGGAGCGTTAGCTCAATAGATAATGAATACAAATATAATAGATGAAAAAAAGGGATTAGTGATTTAAGATGTGCTTGACCTCAACACCCCTTGTGTTGAGCATTGCCTACATACCAATACTCCAAGGAGGGATCAAAATTTATGTATTTATCCCATGCTAGACTAGTATCTATGAAATACAAGTGTAATGATATATGATGGTGAAAATTTGGTCTAATGATGTGTTTCAACAATGGTTTATGACCTTAGAGGTTAATTCTAACTTGTATCAAGGATAATTATGATGTATTTACTCACAATTGGGAAGAATACGTGATTTATTCTCAATGTGCATTTATAATAATTATGGTGTTCACAATATGGATGCCTTTTTCCATCTAGTGAAAAAATGAATGGAAAATATGATTTATATTGGTATTTTCAAAAATTACTTGAATATAATTTTGGAAATGTGTGGAATGAGATTATATTCAACTTTTAATTTGAGCAATTAATTATTATTTATCAGGAGAATGAAACTAATAGACTTAGACACTATCAACTCATGGGATAGTCTTGAAGGAGGGACCTTGTTTGAGGAGTAGAGACATAAATTGGATGTGTGGATTAGAGAATAGTAATTTTAGGCTACTTATAATGAATAATATGAATATAAAGTATCATAATCACTTAAAATTAAGCAACATTTGCATAAAAGTAGAGGAATAATATATTATAACTATGGAAATGAGCATGAGCTAAGTGTGTATAATGAATGATCATAAATGTGCTTTTTTAGCATTAAATGTTAATTTTAGTGATTAAAACTAATACATAGCTAAAGCATAATTTTTTTTATCTTTATAATTTATTATCTAACCTAATACCTTTCTATGTTATCTTTGACAAATTCATTATTCATCTTATAACAGTTATGAGTGTCTTTCCAATTACATCAGCTAACTCGATATAATTTATGTTTATTGATATATCTCCAACTACATCAGCTTACCCAATATATCTCTACTATTTCTTAACCTAATTTAGTTTAAAGTAATGTTGTTAGAGTTCTATGTTGAATATTGGATGCAACTTAAGATAGGTCAAAATATTGAGCTCAAAAACATTATAGCCTACCTACTTGGTGATGGTGTAGTGACCATACCTAAGAAGATAAATATTGTAGTAAGGTCCTATTAATATTTATTTCTACATGTGTATCTAGACTTGATCAACAAACTACAATTGTGTGGTGTACAATTATTATCATGGCATTGCTTATATTTCACATTTGCCTATTAAAAAATGGTTTTCACCTATTTATAAATATTTTGAATGTGTTTAATGAATTAAATAAAATTTTAAACTTTATTTTGAGCTAATGGAGTGTCTAATGTTGATGGTGGAATAAGATAAAATAGGTTGATGGGTGACAAAGGTTGAAAACCCAAATAAACCTAAGAAGTGATATATGCGATAGAGTTGTGTAGATATATATTGTAATTACATTGAATGAAAGGAATAATTTCATCCAAAGTATGTTTATTATTTGAATTATACAATCTTAGAAGATGAAATATAATTCTATTAACCACTTCCATATATCCGTTAGTCTAAATATGTAAAATGGTGAACTTGTTCAACTTTGTGTCTAACATAGACCAAAGTGATTTCTAGAAGTGGCTCAAAAATCATATTTATCTATCAAAAAATATAGTTTATGGGATTCAAAAGTGGATCCAAAAACATTTAAAATGAAACTAATTTATTTATAGAAATGATATAGCCTTCTTCCAATGTATGATAATTCCATATTTGATAATCTATCAACTACTACATAAATTCAATCATTATCATGCTTGGTAGAAGGGTAAGTATTATCACATAGATTTTTCACCTGTTCTTGATGTTGTAGCTCACTGTGCAAAAATATAATGATACAATGGGATCACCTATAAGATATAGAACCTTGGTGAGTTGAGGTGAACCTCCAAATAAGTCCATATTACTATCACTAAATTTGATGTAACTAAATTGATTACTAGCCTATATATAAATTTTGATTCTTAGTGATCTTACTCCTAAACTACGGTTTGATTGGGGAAAAGAGTTTTGAGAATGAAATTTTCAAAACTAAAAAGGTGATTTCACCAAATATTTTATAGTGGATTTTAATTCTTACTTTAATGAACATAATAGAATGATAAATATATTGAATTTTTTTGGAGCACAAACTCATGCAAATTTGAAATCAAAGGCAATATTTGGTATTTTTCATACAAGGGACAAGATTCTTTATTTTAAATAAAAATATATTTTAGAATGGTAAAAAATACCACAAATAAAATTTCATGACTGGAATAATAATTAAAACATCCATAAATATTTAAATAACCTTACATACACAAAGATTTATTAGACAAGAAAGGTGAATCATCAATTTATTCTCATTCTTCAAGTTACAACATGTAAAAAAGTTATTCAAAATGTATAATAATGTTTCTAGTAGCAAAAAGATAAGATTGGTTATGTGATATTTCCATATTTATATGTAAAAAAATATCATAAAAGAGATGTAGTTAACAAGGAAATCCATGACTAATAGAAAAGCATGTAAATTTGGAAGCTCCACAAAAAAAAGGGGGGGGGGTGATCTTCAACTAGTGGCATCTTTGGTGAAGTGAACAAGTTGAAAAAGATCATGAAAAATATGGGCATGATCCAAACTAATGGAGGAATGGTATAAAATTCATGCAATGCCTTTCTTAATCTCCAATTGAGCTTTAACTCCATCTTCATGCGATGAGGCACCAAAGTGAAACTCCAATTTTAAAACAAAAGATAAATTTTAGATAACTTAAGTTATTTTTTTTGTAAAAACCTAACTTATAATTTTGAATTGGGACTTTTACAACTTTCAAGTCACACAATCTTGTCAAACTAGAATTGCATTTTATAATATGTGCTTCTACAATTTAAGCAACTTAAAACTTATTAAAATGAAAAGTGTAATTTGTAAGTTTGCTTTTTAAAAATTTTAACCTATCAAAATAGAAAGTGTAAATTACACATGGCTCTTTCTCAAAAAGAGATGTCAAAATGATATTTTCAATTTACAAGTTATATTTTTACAACTTTACAATATTTTTATAATAATGAAAATACAATATATAATAATGTTTTTTATAGAAAGAATTAATCTATATCCAACACTTATGAAATCTATCTGAATAAATGCATTAAAACCCTTGAATATATCTAAGACTCTATCTTCATCTAGATGGAAAGAGTAGAGGTTGGTTATCTTACATTATACTATTATATCAAAGAGTTCCCTTCTAATGGATTTGTATGCTTGAGTCTCTTTACCCATTTGATCCAATGTGTTATGATACTTTATTGAAATAGTGGATAGAGCTCAAGCTGAAGGTTACATCTCTTGTTGATTCTCCTTCAATCACTTATTTGAATTTATACTAAAATTACTACACTAAAAGGACTTGATCTTGATAGTTTATTTCTTGACATGATAATGTATTCATTAATTATTCAATGTCATATAGCATGTTAGTGTTCTTGTCATATGTAGCCTTATATTTATTGGCACTATCTATGAGTATCTTTAATCATAATTGAGATGTTATGTCTAATTCCTCTTAATCTCCATTAGTTTTCAATATTTTTTCCATAAGGAGGATGTCCATATTAATTGAGTCCACAACTATCAATTTTAGATAGAAAAGATTAAATCTTTCTATCTCCTCTTGATATTTATTTATTCTCTCAAGGTGGACCTTCTATCCTTTAGAGTTGTATAATGGTCTATTACCAGTTCTATAACTCTATTGCCTTTTGATATGAGTTAATTTTCCCATTCCTTAGTGGCCCTTCCTATGATACCAATTTATGTCACTACATAAAGTGTGGCTTTATCTATAACCTGAGTGATAGGTTATGCTATTTGAATATTGGGCTTAATGAATTTATTAAATGTAGTAATTAGTTATCACTATCCATATAATTAAAGAGGGAGTTAATGTTAGATTGAATGTCATGTTTTAATCCCTCCCTCATAGGATGTCCAAATTTAACTTTTGATACCTCGTAATCACCCACGACTATATCTTCTTTATATTTATTTGGTGGGGGGGGCTACAATCTTGAAATAATTTTCCCCTACTGAATCATACAATATTCTTGAAATGGTCCATAGAGTTGTCTTGGATTTCTTGAGTGCATCTAAGAGACCAAAATCCAATATATTTAGGGACACCATCTAATTTTATTTCTTCCCCACTATATGTTCTAACAAAATAGGAGTAACATCCTATTGTGCTAACACTATAACTTGAGAATATGTAGCTGAAGATGCTACACTAGTGGGCATGGTGATAAGTGTTGTATTTTATACTAATATTGACATTGATTATGTGTCATATGTATTTACCACCTCTTCATCATATTTAGGTTGAGGGTCCACATTTGTATTAGTATATTCTCCTTTTCTATCTCCTCTATAGGTTTTAGGGTTACTGTGTAAGTAAAAGAGGTAGGGATAATGGAAATGGATGTGTCTATTGGGGGTGTGTGAGATGGAAGTGATACCAATGGAAGAGTATGCAAAGGGATTTGGATTGAGAAAACTATGGATGTATGGATTCTAAAGCATTAAATGAGTCAATAAAATTAGTAGGGACACTTATGGTTGGTAAAGTAGGAAATATGAAGGGGGATGAAGATGAAGCAGTAGTTATCCCAAGAATTGGGATGGCTAGCATGATTTTAGTTAGAATGACTAAATCCATAACTATATACTATTGGGTAGTGTTGGGAATTAATAGAATAGATGGAATTGTAGATGAGATGGAATGAATTATGGAAGGGGGGAGTGAAATTATGGAAGAGGGAAGTGAAATGGAAACTTGAGTGTCCGATTGAGGGGAGACATGAGTGTCTAACTGAGCTAATTAAACTATTGGCAATGGACTTATTAACATAGGTAAACTAGTGGGAATGGAGGATAGAGTCACTTGAGGCAAAGGATTGGAGATAGGAGGAGTTGTTGGAACTTCAATAATGAAAAAATTAGGTGGGAGATGTATCATAGAGATTGGATTTTTAACTATAACTAAAATAGGGTTAAAACTATTGTTATTTTAGCTATAGTTATATCCTTAAATGAAATAATTATTGGTTGATCTTCTACTTCTCCTTGGATACTTGATTTTACCTTCTTTGCCTTTGATTTATTCTTTCTCTTGTGGGAGATCACTGGCCTATCTGGTTGCTCTAAGAGTGTTCCACTGCTAAAACCTTTTGTTGATGGTAGTACTCCTTTTTCCTTGAGCTCTAGTAGTTTACCACTAATGTTTACTATTTTTTTGGTCACTTGGACCCATTTACTCCTGAGCCAGCTGAGTGTTATACTTATCATGTGGGTGGTTCTATCTATTAGAGATAAAGACTCAGGAACATACCAACGCTCTACTAGAATGGATTGTAAGTAGATCTTATTACCATGATAGACCTTGTCTATTAGGGACTCATCATCCATCGAGTCCTTAGGGATTGGTGGCATGCCAAAATATTTGACCTAATCCAAGGTAATTCATGAATATTCCCTTAGTCTTACTTCTTCTTCATCATATAATTCCTCTTAGTATTCTTCAAAGCAAGGGACATGGGAATATGTGGATATTCTTAGTGTGCTAGTGATGTTACTATGAACATCATAGAATGGTCTTACTTCCAAATCTCTCAAGGTCATTTGTGTTATTTTTACATTTTCAAACTTGGCTTTGGCTAGGGAGGGGCATGTGTACTTGCATATTTTTATGGGGAAATGAATCCCAATTTTCTTCACTTGCTTCATCAAAGCCCATTTATCACTCAATATCTCAGAAGGGTGTAAGGGTAATCATTAGATATACATACCCTGATGTAAGAATAGGTGGTGAAATGGATGAAATGAGAAACCTAATTGGTAATATCTAAATTGGAATCATTATATAATCTCTTCTTCTCTAGTTATTTGTCAAACATAACTATGATGTAGTAGATAAATGCATCATTCACTCACCTAAAGTGTTACTTGTTTTCCTTGAGAGTGAGATCAGGGTAGTAATTAAACACTTTATTTACCTAATCAAATAATATGTCGAGTCTTGGGAAATCTCTCCCTTTGGATAATATATAAACCATATAATAAGTCATGTAGAACTTCCCTATGGTTTGGACCTCCATCAAGTACTTGTGGATGGAGTCATTAATGATTTGTGCCTAGTGGATGTATTGTTTGTTCTCATTGATAACCCATATATATATATATATATATATATATATATATATTGATACATCTAGTCTTGGAAGCTCTTCACATCAGGGATACCAATGATCCTATGTATTAGTATGACTATATCACCTACTTAATCCTTAAAATTAATATTTTTGAATGTTTTAGGAACGTGGATGCAACCCTAAAGATCCTTAGCCACTATTTTTTCATTACTCTTTGATATCCTACATTATTACCTTGATATAATTTTCTTGATGATTCTTGATCTAGAGGATTCCCACTATAATTTTTTTGATCAATTATTTACAAAGATGAAGTGGTAAAAATATATATTAATTAGTTAATTGTGGTTATAGATGTAGATGTGTCATTATCTATCTAATAATGCCACACCTCAACCCATAACACTGGTAGTTAATTTTTTTAAATTACCACACACACACACACACACACACACACACACACACACACATATTAAAATATATTTATTAATATTATATATATATATATATATATATAATATTAATAAATATATTTTAATTTATATTTCCACTTAAGATGTTTTGATTATATCTTTTATTTCCATTTAAAAAAAATTGTACTACTCTTATATTATCCAAATAAATGTTTGGTAGTTTAACCATGGGTTATCTAAGCTTGGTTGCATGTTTTATCAAAATCAAGTCTTTTTGTTGTACATGGTATTATAAAAAGTATTGACATTGAGTCTTGGCACCAATAGACTAATCATCACATGATCTGAGCTCAAAGGAGACTAATCATGCAAGATTCCAAGTTTATTTTTATGTGGTATTATAACCATGAATTTATCCTTACTTGGAATTGATAGTTTAATTGAGTTAAACAACCTTTCTCCACATGTAGCATGGACTACTAAGATGGTGCTGATTAACTACAATGTAAAAATACAACATGTGGTGAAGCATTGAGAATGGGTGGTGGTAACAATGCATTGAGATAAAAATATATATCTAGCATTAAATATTAATCCAAATACAAATGGTATAGATTTAAAGTTGGTGGCAACTAATTACTTAGAATATAACCACTGCCATAGGAAAAAAAAAATTTTGCATGGTGATAATAGCATTTGGTTGGTGTTGAAAATATAGATGACATAATTAATAAAAATCCAACGCATTTTACCATTATCTTGTCACTAAATCTTGGCACTAATTGATTATCTTGCCATGGACTCTTTAAATATAGATGCTAGTTAATAAGAGATAACATGTTAGCAACAAAGCATTGGGAAATCAATTCCAATATCCATGTCGACCTCTAGCTTGATGCTAATAAAAAATAGCCTATTTTAATGGGATGTTGACCCAAGATAGCGAGAAACTCCCCTTATATGTAAAAAAATATTTATTCTCAGCCAATATATGAATGGCAGGAAAAATACCAAAAGTCTAATACCATGTTATTAAACCAAAAACCCAAATTGGAAAAATGGTTAGTACCTAGCCAATACCAAAAAGGCATTAAGAAATATATATATATATATATATATATATATATACACACACAAGTGGTTTTCTAGGGGTAGTAATATTTTTTCATAGAGCAATGATTTGCATATAAGAAATTTATAGATAGATAATATCTAGGTTATATAGGAAAAAAGAACCTCTAGTAGATTATAAAGGTTTATTTTGTGTTGCATAGATAGATATCTGGTATGAAAGTGTGTTATTTTTAATCGTATATATTTTTGTAATCATTCTCAAAGATTTTTTAATAAGATCAAAACACTCATAGAGTGGACCTAGGGACATAGCCATTTGGTGAACCCCATAAACAAATATTCTATGTTATTTTTTAATTTTCTCTCTATGATAAAAAATCCTTTCAATTTCCTTTATTAAATTATGAAAGTTTTATAAATTAATTTTCTAGATTTATTTAAAGGGAAAGTGGAAATTAAATATTTAGTTTTACTTTGCTCAAACTAGACTATAAAAGTTTTTATAACTTAGATTTTTGGATTAGTTTGGTATCAAAGCCTATGATCAAGGTCATTTAACACATTATCTAGAAATTAAAATAGCTTGTATGTTAACCAATTCTAGATGAAGATGTGGTGAAGGATAAATTGTAGATTTTGATCATAAAATTGCTGCAAGATGTGAAAACCAAAAATCAAGTATGGGAGAAAATATGTTTGAGGTAGAATTCCAACGTGCTTTACTTATCATGAAAAATATGTTTGAGGAAGTGTATGAGGAACATAGAAAGGAAAAAGCAAAGGAAGATAAATCTGAAGGAAAATAAATTCCTCTTTCACCTTCCAAGAAAGCCTCCTCCTCTATAGATAATAAAACTATCCCACACTTGAAATTAGATGTTAAATTTGATTTCCCAATTTATAATGGTGAGCTGAGTGCAAAAAAAATGGATAATTAGGTCAAGCATATTGAGATATATTACAAGATTCAGAATATTCTTAGTAAAGAAGCAAAAATTTAGTTGTATAATCTCTATATGAGTGGCACAACACTCATATAGTGGGAGAGTAAGATTCAGGAGGATCTCAAGAAATATGGTAAGATAACATCCTCTTGGAATGATTTTGTTTCTGAACTAAGAAATAAAATTATCTTTTGGGTTATGTGAAACAATATACTATAGATTGGTAGACTTTAAGATAGAATAAATGTTAGAGTTTATAATATTATACTCATGATTTTAGAAAGAATGAATTAATGTTAGGCATTCTTTTGTAGAGTCTATAAATATTACTAAAATATATTAGAGGTTTACATAGCTATTTGAGACATACTATTCCCCTATTTAGTCCTTATAAAATTGATGAAATCTTTGTGAAAGATACCCATATGGAAGCCAAGGGTAAGATGACCAAGGAAGTCTATAGAAAAAAATATCACAAGCCATTTGAAAACAAAGGTAAAGATAAAGGAAAGGGTAAGGGTAAGTCTACTTACATTGTTAAGAAAGAGGAAGGAAAACCTTTATATAATCATTACAAGAAGAATCATGATGAGGCTAAGTGTTGGAAAATCCATCTAGAACTCAAGCCAAAGAGGTTCTAGAATAAAAAGGAAAAGAAGGCTAATGTTGTGGTCCAATAGGACCTAGGATTATATTCTAGTGATGAAACCAAAGTGACTGCCATGGGTCTACAAGGTTCAAATTCTTCCTCTTCTAACTCTAAACCTTATGTTATTGGTTCATATTCTAAAACTAAATCTAAACATGATAAAATAAGAAGAAATGAGATTTTCCACATAAGAGTTATATATGAGCATACTAAAATAGATACTCTTTTTGATAGTAGACCACAAACTAGTCTTATCTCTGAAGAGGTTATTAAAAACTTAGGATTCAAAAATAAGATACATATAAAACCATATCCTTTAGGATGGGTGTGTGATGATGAAAAATTTTAGCTCACAAAAACATGCACCTTGAGATTTCCTATTACTTCTAAACTCATTGATGAAGTAGAGCTAGATGTAGTCCCTTTGGATATTTGTGGAATTATTTTTGAAAGTCTTTACTTATATTATAGGAAGATAATATTTTATATATAAGAGAATAAATATGTTCTTGTAAATGATGGTATTGAATACATAGTAAGATCCCATCATGTTAATGTCAATTTGACACTTGTTTATGTAGGACAAATGAAAAGACTTGTAAACTCAAGTAATATTTTTGTTCTCATGATTGTAAAAACCACAGATAATGAAAAATCCAAGGCCTTAAAGAGTTGTGATCCTAGACATAAATTTGAAATATAAAATATTATTTCTAATTACAATGGTGTTTTTTAGGAGCCACAAAGTTTACCTCCTAAGAGGGAAATTCAACATGAGATTCAATTGTATCAGGATGCCTCTCTCCATAATTGGCATTTATATATTATTAGTAGTAGAGAATTAATAAATAAAAAATAAAGTGATGTAATTACTTGATAAAGGAGCCATTTAGCCAAGTACCTCTCCATTTGGTTTGCCTATTGTCTTAGTACTTAAAAAAAATAGTACATGGTGGATGCGCATGGACTTTTAAGATTTGAATAAAATCATTATAAAAAACTACTACCCTCTTCCTCGTATTGATGATTTGATAGATTAGTTAAAAAATACAAATTATTTTACTAAGTTATATTTGATAAGTGGTTATCACCAAGTAATAATAAGTGATGGTGATAGTTGGAAAACTTCTTTTAAAACTAAACAAGGTCTTTTTGAGTGGCTTGTTATGCCTTTTGGACTTTCAAATGCACTTGCCACATTTATGTAGGTTATTAATGATGTGTTAAGACCATTTATAAATGATTTTGTAATTGTGTACTTGGATTACATTTTAATATTTATTAACACATGGGAAGATCATGTTAAACACATTAGGAAAGTCTTAGATACTTTACAAAAGGAGAAACTATTTTTAAAGATGTCAAAATGTGAATATACAAAAACATCTTAAGTTTATTTAAGCTATGTTTTAGGGAGTTTTTCACTAAAAATAGACCCTAGAAAATTTTCATTTATAGTAAATTGGCCAAGGCCTAATAATGCAATAGAAGTTAGAAGTTTTCTTGGAGCAATTCAATTTTGGAGAATATTTATTGCTAACTTATCTTAAATTTCATCTCCTTTACATGATTTAACAAGTGTTAATATAGTATATTAATGGGGAAGAAATCATTAAAATAATTTCAATACCTTGAAATAAAATATTAGTATAGCCCCAATTCTTACACTTCCTAATTTATGATAATCATTTGAGATAGAAACTAATGTTAGTGGGTATGTAATGGGGATATTACTAATGAAAAACTGAAAACCAATGTGTTTTATTCAAAAAACTTCACAATTGCAATAAAAAATTATCCTACTTATGATAAAGAGTTGTATGCTTTGGTGCATAGTGTGAAAAAGTGAAAATAGTAATTGATGGGCAAAGAGAAAATCATCCATATAGATCATTAGCCTTTATAATATCTTCAATAAAAATAAAATATATAAAAATCTTGACACTTTTTATGGATGGGATTTTTTAAATAGTTCCATCTTGTTATAAGGTATAGAAAAGAGAACACATAATAAGGTTACAGATTTGTTTTCTAGACCTCCTATAGTAGCATCTACTATTTTACAACATAGTCCTTTCGTTAATGAAATATATAAGGAATAATATGAAGATTTGATAAATGATAAATAAATAGAAGCATTTAACTATCATGTGTATAATGGAATGTTATATCATCTTGGAAAAATATGTATTCTAAAGGATGAAAGAGTTCACATGATTAGAGAAGCTCACACTTCCCTTATTTCAGGTCACTTTTAGCAATGGTAATATAGTTACATGATTACAAAGATATTTCTATTGGCCCCATATGAAAAAAAATGTATCTAAATATATCAAAGGTTACATTCTTTGTTACATAAGTGAACCTAGTAATCAAAATTTAGGATTGTATACACCTCTTCCTATTCCTAACCATCCTTGGGAAAGTATTTCTATATATTTTGTAAGATATTTACCTATGTCATGAATAAGCATGATTATATATATGTGGTTTTGGATAGGTTCAAAAATATGTGTATTTTGGTTCCTTATACTAAATAGGTTACATGTGAGGATACTACACATTTGTTCTTCAAAATTGTTTGGATCCATTTTTGGTTACCACTTATATTATATCTGGTCATGATTCTCAATTTGTTGGTGAGTTTTGGTTGGATTTATGGGATTTGATGGATACTAATCTAAACAAAAGTATAGCCTTTCATCCACAAGTTTGTGGGTAGACAAAAGCGGTCAACCAAATAATGGTATATTTACTTAGGGGGTATTATGGTAAGCATCCTAAATTATGGCATGGACATTTATATTATGTGTAACATTCTTATGAGTATTAAATTCTTCTACTTTAAAGTCTTATTTTTATACTTGTTTTGTTTATTTTCCTAAGTCTCCTTTAGAATTCTCTTTCAAAAAAGAATCCAACTTAGTGGTGGATGGAAAAAGTGATGCCAAAAGGGTTAAAAAGTTCATTCAAATAATTTAGATGATTAAATCTATTAAAAAATAGTTGGAGAATATCCATGATAAAAACAAGGCTAGGCATGATAAACATAGAGTTGATCATCAATTAAAAGTGGATGATCAGGTTTGGCTTCACATCAACAAGGAAAGACTAAAAGGTGAAGGTAGAAAATTAAAACTAATTAGGTATGGTCCTTTTAAGATTTTAGAAAATAATGGTACAAATGCTTTTTGATTAGATTTTCTTTCTTATATGCAAATTTATTTAGTGGTTAATGTGGAAAAAATGAAATCATATGAACCTCCAATGATCATGGATCAAGATGAAGGTATTTAAGTTCCTAATGTTGATGATTTTACTCTTGAGTCTCTTCATGAGTTATAGGAAGATATTATTAACATGAAAATTAGAACTACATAAAGGGGTGATATAAAATATCTTCATGTTGGTTTGAAAGGAATGCATCTAAATAAGTCAAAATTGATGGAAATCATAAAAGTGAGGGAAAAATACCCTCACATGGTTGATAATTAAATTCAACTTTTAGAGGTCCAAAATCTCTTAGTGGGGAGGAATGATCCAAATGATTCCAACTATAAATTTTTCAATCAATTATTTACAAAGATGAAGTGGAAAAAATATATATTAATTAATTATTTATGGTTATGGAAGTAGACATGGCACTATCTAGCCAATAGTGCCACACCTCCACCTCTAACATTGATAATTAATTTTGTAAAATTGCCACACACACACACACACACACACACACATATTTCCACTTAATATATTTTAATTATATATTTTATTTCCATTTAAAAAAATATGTACTACTCTTATATTCTCCAAAGAAAGGTGTGGTAGTTTAACCATGGGTTATCTGAGCATGGTTGTATGTTTTATTGAACTCAAGTATTTTTTTATATGTGGTATTATAAAAAGGATTGAAATTGAGTCATGGTGCCAATAGACTAATCATCACATGATGTGATCTTAAAGGAGACTAATAATGCAAGATGTCAAGCTTATTTTTATGTGGTACTTTAACCATGACTTTGTCCTTACTTGGCATTGATAGTTTACTTGAGTTAAACAACCCTTCCCCACATGTAGTGTAGACTACCAATATGACACCAATTAATTGTAATAAAAAAATACATGTGGTAAAGCATTAAGCATGGTTGATGGTAATAATGCATTGAGATACAAATATATATATATATATATATATATATATATATATATATATATATATATATATATATATATATATATCTGGCATTAAATATTAATCCAAAGACAAATGGCATAGATTTAAAGTTGAAACCAACTAATTACTTGGAACACAACCACCACCATAGGAAAAAAATCTTTTGCATGGTGATAATAGCATTTGGTTGGTGTTGAAAATATATATGGCAAAATTAATCAAAATATAATGCATTTTACCATTATATTGGCATTGAATCTTGGCACTAATTGATTATCCTGGCATAGACTCTTTAAATATATATTCCATTTAATAAGAGATGACATGTTAGCAGCAAGGCATTAGGAAATCAATGCTAATATCCATAATAACATCCATCTTGATGATAATATAAAATATCCTATTTTACTAGGACATAGACCCAAGATAGCGAGAAAATCCCATTATGGGTAAATAATAATTATTCTCAGCCAATATGTGAAGCCAGGAAAAATACCAAAAATCCAACACCGTGTTATTAAACCAAAACCCCAAATTGGGAAAATGGTTAATGCACAACCAATTCTAAGGAGGTATTGAGAAATATATATCTATAGGTGTTTCTACAAGGTTAGTAATATTTTTACATAGAGCAATGATTTACGTAGAAGAAATTTGTAGATAGAGAATATCTAGGTTACAAAGGTAGTAAGAACCTCTTGTACATTACAATAGTTTATTTTATATTTCAAAAACAAATATCTAGTATGGAAGTATATTAATTTTACTCAGAGATATTTTTGTAATCATTTTTAAAGAGTTTTGAATAAGATCAGAACATTCATAGAGTGGACCTGGCGATGTAGCCATTTGATGAACCTATAAACAAATATTTTGTGTCAATTTTTTAATTTCCTCTCTATTATCAAAAATACTTTCAATTTCCTTTATTAAATTACAGAAGTTTTGTAAATTAATTTGTTAGACTTATTTAAAGGAAAATTGTAAATTAAATATTGATTTTTATTTGAATCCAAGAAAATTATAAAAAATTTATAACTTGGATTTTTGGATCAATTATAGAGTTATATCTAAATAGCTCTCAAATTTGGGTATCAAGAACATAAAGTCAATGAAGTCTAGCTCCATATTTATAATCCTTTCCCATTTATAAGGCAATACCTCTCTCTTATCAACATCATAATGTTTTACTAGCATGAGTACCAACTCAAGGATTTGCACAGTTAGGGGGAAAGTTGTGGCCTAGGGTAGTCTAGAGTCATAGATGTTATGGATCCCATCATTCTTGAATTTAACATTTATTCTAATCCAAAAATTACCTAGGTAAATGTGACCTAGGTATATGTTTGTAATATTAGTTGTATTGTATTCGAGATTGAGAATGACACTTGGTCCTTTATACTTGAAATTCCTAGACATAAATTCTAGATAAAATGCTAAGGCAAAACCAACTATAAAGTTAGAAAGATTTTTAGGTGCAAAATATAGGTGGAAATTGTAGTAGAAATTGGAGTTGATCTATGTAGTGGAAAAGTCCATGGGGATCTAAAGTTACAAATGTAGGTAGAAAAAGACTGTGGGGGCTTGAAGTTACAAATTCTAGTAGAAATTCTTGATGGAGATGGGAGATGAAAAACACACTTGCATTTCTTGATGAAAACTCTGATGGAAATGACTATTGTTCAAATCATTGAAAAAGTTTGTGGGGTTATAAATTGCATTTTTAGGTTGAAATCCTATGGGAAATTAGAGTTATTATTACAAATGGAAAGTTTGTGGGGACTATGAGGGAATTTATAAAGGAATTTTCATTGGTTTTGGAATATGTCTAGGAATATTCATGACTAGTTATTTGAAAAACCCTAAGTTTATCAATAGCAAGGAATAAATTTCAAAAATGACCTCATGAACTTTTTGACAATATGAAAAATAACCTAAACCCTATTGTGTCGAAGAAAGAAAATAAAAGACCCTATCTCTAACTAGATTCACAATGGAACACAAAAGAATGGAAGAAAGTTCAATTTGAAGAAAAATATGGCTTTAAAATGTAGAAAGGTCCAAAGGAATACCATGTAAGGTTAATTTCATCATGGCATGGCTTGTAGGCATAATATGTGGTAAAGAGTGTGTGGTCTTGTGGCTTAAGGCTGCTTAGTAGGTTCACAATTTGAAACATGAAGCTCCAAAATACAATTATAAAATTTAAAAAATGACTTATAAAACCCCTAGTTATATTTATATAGACCTCTAAAATAAATTCCATAATGGTGGTGGTTGGTAAAGATCCAAAGTCTTAAAAAAATCATAATTTTGCAATTTTTCTAATTATACTTTAACCTCTATATTCTATGGACTTAACTTGATTGACCCTTAAAAAATGGGAAGGTAGAATTTAGGGAATGACTTTCAACTATGAAAATTGAAATTTTTACTTAGAGTTATTGATTTCATAGGGAAGGTGGTCAATATGAAGTGGAACTTAGATTGTAATTTGCAACTTTACAAGTTGCAAATTGCAACTAAACTTATAATTTTTTTATTACAGTGTTTTATAGGAAACAGAGTTTGTGAAGCAATTTATAATTTTGAAAATTGTAAATTGTAGTCAAATCTTTGATTTCCATGGGGTATTTAGTTTGTGAGAAGTGGAAATCCACTTGAAAATTTCAGTTCTACAATTTATAAATTATGAGTAGGGTTCTAGTTTCTACCAACTAGTGTTTAGTGGGAAGCAGAGCTCTAGAGCAATTTTTAATTTTACAAATTGCACCCCATATCTCTAGTTTTTACCAAATAATATATAGTGGGATCTAGAGTCTAAGAAGTAATTTGTAATTTTTCAAATTGTAAATTGTAGTCCAATATCTAGTTTCCACCAACTTAGGGAAATGGGTGCTTTGGTTTAATCTAAGGCATTTTTCAAAAAATTAATGGGTTTCCCTTAAGGTACTTGACATTTTGACATTTTTAGGACAAATATATCAACATATTTGGCAACCTCTACATGATTTCCTATTAATCAATTTATTTCTAGTATCCTTCTAATTCATTGGGCATTGAGTCATTTGAAGCTTAATAGACTTTAATTGGCAAAAAACAAAATTGGGATTTGCCTAAATAAGAACAAAATAGAGGAAAATAGAACAATCTAAGGAAACAAAAACTCCTAATGAGTTTACCTGTATGAGAACACTTATTTTAAAAACATAATTAACTCTCATATATATAAAAATTTTATTTTTAGAATGAATTCCAACCTCAAAATCAAGATTTGAGGTATATCCCATTGACTAGGATAGGAAGTTCCAATCCATCAAGTTTGGATAGCTAGAATGCATTAGCTCCAATCTACTAAGTTATAATATATAGACCTATCTATATTACATCAAACTTAGTGTGCTTTCTTAGTTTATCCTTATTCACATCCTATTTGAGAACCATGTCTCCTTCATTGAAGCTCTTATCAAATGATTTTTTGTTGAAAGTTCTCTTTGTTTGTGTTTGATTTACTTCTATAAATTTCATTGACCAGTTCCTAACTTCTTCTAGTTATATGTGTTTTACCAATATTACTATCATTTCATCATTGTCAATCAAATCTAATTAATGATTGAGTTCTAAATATGGTAACTCAATTAACAATGGGACTCAAGAATCCCTTCCATATGCCAACATGAATGGAGAGTTATTAATGTATCTCTTAGGAGTGATCCTATAAGCCTATATTGCTGATTTAAAATTTGTGTGATATGTCCTTTGATTGTTCTTCATTATCTTTTGATAATTCTTATGAGGTTTTTATTGGTAGAATCAACCAAGACATTACCTTGCAGGTAAAAATTACATGAACTACTTAGGTATACATTGTGTTTTAAATCCATTTCACTCACTTGAGTTCCCATAAAATCTTTGGCATTATTTGATATAATGGTGTGATGAACACCAAACCTTTAGATAATGACATCCATGAATTCCCAGATAGATGTCTCTATGGCATTTTTCAGTGAAACTACTTCAATCCATTTTGTGAAATAGTCTATTGCTTTAAGGACCTATTTATGGCTTGTATTTGATGGTGGGTTGATCATACCAATGAAATTTAATCCCCATTGATAAAATGGTTGGTTAGATTGAATTGGTCTAAGAGGGAAAGATGTTAATCTTTACTTGCCTCTTAATTAAGCACACTTCTCAAAATTCCTTACCCATTGGTGGGCATCTTTGAATATTTTAGGCCAATAATAGCCCCCTCTCATTTTTTTGATGGTTATGGTTCTTTTAGATAAATATCCACCCAACAAGCCATTGCAAAATTCTTTGAGCACCTTGGGGACTTGATTGTGCTTGATACATCTTAGAATGACTCCATTCATATATTTTATAAATAATATTCCATCAATATGAACATAAAGAATGGATTGGAGTATAAAATACCTTTTTTTGAACTACTAAAATTGATATAAGTACTCACCAATCTATTGAAAGATGGTCATGTCATGGATCCAGCTATTAAAAAGAGATCTATTGGTTGGTTGAGATGCACTTTGAGCATATACTATTTTAGAAGTCTTGATATCTATTGAGGCCAAAATCTCCATATTTTTTAAAATTAGGGCCCTTGAGATGTCTTAGAACCTTGTCATTAAAAACCTTGTGGTGCTCCTAGGTATTTGTAGAATTTGAAGATCTTCCACTCTAATAGGGTAGCATATTATGTGTATAATTAAGTTTGGTGTTCATAGTACTACTAATGGTTTACCCTATTTTATGATAAATGTAGGTTCCCTAGATAAAAAAATTAGTGTTTACCAAGAAAGGAATCCACCATGCTTCTACTAGCTTTTAGTCTATGAAATTTAACCATGGACACCCTTCAGCAGAACCCTAAGTTCAAAAAACCCTTTGATTTAAATTTAAATTTAGTGAGAATAAACTGGCAGGAATGTTCAACACTTGAATCTCCTAAGTATAATTTTATATTAAGTCTCAATCACACTTATTAGCATCAACCAAGCCTTAATATAAAAATAGACCCGAGTCTTGGTGTTTTCTTCATAAACATCCTTATTTATTCTAACTATTTTTAAAATGGTTTCACAAGATATCCTTTTTTATTTCATAGCTAAACCCCTTTTTAATTAAGGTTTAACCTAAGTCTTAATCACAAGACCCCATTCATACTTATTAATGTGAATGGTGCCTTATAATTAAAACTTAGCCTAGGTCTTTAGTAACTTTGGGTCCTAACTTAAACCTCATGCATCTTGCAGGATCCAATGATCTTCACTTCATTATGGGATCTGATCTAATGGTAAAAGGGGAACCTATATCTAATGATTATCACTTCATCATGTTATCTAATCTAACAATGTGAGGTGAATATTGAAAGGTTAAAACTCTATGAAGACACTAAGTGGTGATCATTTACAGAAAGATTAATTGGTAGAGGGTCCCACTTAATAAATATAGACAATGATGTGTGATTACTCATATCTTCATCCAACGGTCCTTGCTTCTCATGATCTAATGAGGCACATTAAATCTAGGATCCTAGGAAGCTCTGGGAGGATGCCATGTAACACCCTCACATTCAACCATAGAATCTTGTGACTCTCACTTAATCATACTAACTTGATCTAACAGTGTGATATCTTTGAATAATACTTAGGAAACCCAAGAGCTCAACATGTGGAAAGAACCCAAAAATTATGGATCAATGATATGATAATATGCCATGTGGCATAATCATGGGGCTTGATACTCATAATGACCAATGAGTGAACAAACCTAGGATTTTAATCAATGACTAGCACTTGATCTTTGGATTTTGATCTAATAGAGTGGAACTAAAGGCAAAATTCAAAGGCTATTGGCTAATTGTCCTTGAGATAATTATGAAAAATTCCATGAAATGATGCCAAATAGATGCCATGTAGGATCCATATAAGCAAAATAGTACAAAACATAGATTTTGTCCATCTATAAAAGTAAAGGTATAAATACATAAGTCTTAATTAAATCAAAGGCATGCATGAATACATTTCTAAATCACCTATGCCATTAAGTCTCTTAGAGAACCTAAAAACTCGCATAAAATAGGAATATTTTGAATGGTCAAATCACAATCAAACTTGCAAAATAATTCTAAGTTTGAGAAGGATAATCCTGATACTTATAAAGAGTAAGTGTTCAACATTTTGAAAAGTTGAGAAGCAATGGCATTATGAAGACAACAATAGAGAGAAGAGATAGATCTTTACTTGTGTATAGACCACTTGGTTAGGGTTTTTAAGGACACAAAGTTAGATGTCATGACATTGAACAATGGGTGCAAGAATTGGTCCAAGATCTTATTTCCCATAGAAGATTTGAAGTCCCTCACTTAGAATGAGAGGAGAATTGAGGTAGTCAACACCAAATATCAAGACCTAGTTAATATGTAATTGATTAGCCTTCATCATGAAGCCATTAAAGCTAAGGTACTTCATTTTATCACCATGCTTGCTCAAAATTTTATTGGTTATAGAGTAGATGATGACTAGATTGTGCACAATGGAACATATAGAAGGATTATTTACATTACCCCTATATCCTTTGAGGGTTACTAAAAACCTCCATGTTCACATGTTAATTTTCCCTCAATCAAGAACTAGACCACTCAAAATGACCATGACACCATCCTAAGACCCTAGCTCAACCAGGGAAACCATGTATTCAGAGATTTCCAAGGGAAAATTCCAATTTCTCAATTTAGGGAAGAAATTAGGGTTATCATAACCTTGTTGAATAGGATTAATGGGGATACCATAACCACTTATGTCAGTCCCACCTGGGTTTCCTATGTGCACTTCTTGATAGATTAAAAACTCATCCATCCTATTGGAGACATGATAGGCATCCACCTGAGTCACCAATTTATAGCCATTAAGAGGAATACCAACAAGAAATTATTTATGATGTCTTATTTGCTTGATACATTGCTTACTTATACCAAATTCCCCCACATCAAGAATTTGTCCCTTAGGGGTAGAACAACCATTTCCCACCATTACTCAAAGTTTCATATTTTCAAATATAAGAACCGTATGTAATTCATTTGTGACTACATCTATCCCACTTTGGTTGAGGCCAGAACTCGATCCCCTATGCCTAGAGTACACCATCAATATAAAGGAATGTGGAAATGATAGGGGATATTTGGCATCATCATGATTGCACTATAATTAGAATTAAGGGAACCTTGTCTCGACTATATAGGTTGCTTGTATATGTGTCAAATAAGCTAGCCAAACAAGAAATCACTTTCTAACTCATCAATGGAATTGATGGGGTATGCAAAGAAAAGAAAAATGGCCTCTTCCACCCATTTCCCATGATAATTGGATGAATTAAGGATATGGGATCCCAAGGGGATAGTGAGGGGCCATTTTAGAGACAATAAAATGCTTAAGACAGTGTATGAACACTAGCTTGGATTTTAAGATCATGTATACACCAAGGCCAATAGTTTTGAGTAAGTATTGTCTAGGCTTAAAGAGTGAAATTCTAAGTTGGAACACTTGATAACATTATTAAAAACCAACATAATACATCTAGAAAATACACCCACTCTAGTATCATCTACTTCCTTCCACCTCTAGAACACCTCAACCACCTCCTTAAGTATAATTATGACAACCTCAAGACCCTGGTAAGAAGCAATTAGAAGAGAGGCCAGGTGAAACAACATAATCTTTAGGGCCTCCACAAAAACCACCATGTATGGTGGAACATGTAGACATGGTATCTCTTGAGCCATATGAAATATTTGAATCTATTTGTAAATTTTTGAAGAGGACTATGGCTCAGATAGAGAGGAAACACATGATGACCCTAACACCCAAGTGATACAAGTTACAAAGACTCATGAATAAATGGAGGGGATTGAGAAAGATAAGGGAAAATAACCTAAGTTGGACTTAGTTTCAACTATAACTCAGCAAGAGGAATGTATATTTATCCATTGTCCCTACCAGATCCAAGAAGCTAAAACTTCCATTTGTTTATCTAGCTTAGGATATATTTATTTAGTGATGAGTTCCCCATCCATGGGATAGTCATTCTTGATTGGTTTATATATGAGAAAATCCAAAAGATTCCCTCCATGGCCCATTCATGGACATTGACACAAAATATTAAATATGATGTGCATGAAGACCTTCAACCATAGATTATTGAAATGATGAAGGAACAAGAAGAAAGAAGACTAGTGGAAGCAAAGGGTCAAAGTGATAATAAAATGGATACTATGGGGGAGTCTAGTGGCACAAAGGTGGAAATTATAGAGACCACCAAGTTCACTGAGCCCACCAATATAGTACATTTCAATCTAGATACTTCAGGGCTAGAAAATATCACCACAAGGAAGTTTGTGATGGGTACAGAGGAGTTCACCTTTCAAAAGGTGGAACCATTTTTAGGCCTAAATCTAGTGGGAGGATAGGAATTGGGAGAGTATCCCATTCACCAAGAGGATGTGGAGAGCCTAGTTGGGGTTCAATCAACACAAAAAATTGTAGGAATTAGGGGATTGAAATAACAAATTGTGAACATGAGGAAGGAGAAGTAAGACCTTGAAACCCATGCCATACTTTTTATACTTGATGAGATGATAAGAATATTAGGTGAATCATTATTTGATATGTTTGAAGCCTTGAATTCCATGAAACTTAGGCACAATGACTTGATATAATAATATAAAATAGCCAAAGCCTTGGTCATCCACTGGCAAGCTTTAGAATATCAAATAGCTAAGCTCATTAACATGCATGTAAAAAGGTAGATCCCAAGCTTCAAAATTATTAGCCTAGGATATTAGATTGTAGTCCTAGGAATTAATGTAGAAAAAGTAAAATATTTGATCACATGGCATAGTAATTTTAGTTAGCATGTGAAAGAAGATGAGACTTTGATGAGAAGGATTGAGAAACTCCTAGGAACCATGTTAATAGAGCCTTCACAACCCAATATCATTGGGTTAATAGATGATGAAGAGTTAAAATAGAGAGCCACTGCCTCCATTCAAGAAATAAATGGAAGGAGCCAGGGTTAGTCTAGCAGTGAGAACCATAAGATCATGGATTCATATTTAATTTAGGAGAGTGAATTACAGAGGCTAGAAGTATCAATGAGGCCATGGTAAGGAATGATAAAGAAATCAATAAATTGGTAAACTAAGAGGGTGGATATTTTTTGAAACCTATAGTAGATTTGGAACTAAATAGTGAGAAACACACTAATGACAAAAACATCCTCCAATAAAGATATCCAGAGGACCCACCACTAGCTTGATAGAAGATTCTATAAATTAGAATTGTATACATTTGTAAGAATATAATATTCTATTGTATAAGTATATGCTATTTTGTTATCATATACACTTTTAGGTTAGTCTAGTGTAGAAGGTCAAATGTATTTTTAAATTTTCATACAAGGACAACTATCCTTATTATACACATATGTATCCTGAAAACTAACTGATACACTACCTATGCTTTCTATAAATAGGTAGGGTTACCATTTTGTAAAAGTAGAGATTTTTGAGCAAAAAATTGTATACTTGGAATAATCAATATAGCTAAGGAATTCTAAAAAGTTTGTCTATATGGTTGTGTTAATGGTTACTATCTTTTCTCTCAATTATTGGTCTAGATCTCAAATTTGAATGTTTTTTTTAAATTTTAAATTGCATTCTTGTTACAAGTTTGCTAATATGTACTACGCTAGATTATTTGAAAAGGTTATAAGTTGATTCATTTTAATTTGTTCTAAATTAGATATGTGTATTGGCTATCTAGGTGTAGTAGCAAAACATTAAAACATACTTGGTTCCTATTGCATTTTCAACTTATCCTCAATGTTTGCTTGGTTGTAGTGAAAATTAAGCATTAGCTATTTTTCATTACATACTAGTTTAAATGCATGTTCAGTCAAATGAAACTTTATCAAAATGTTTGAGATAAATATTAGTAATCACACTCACTTCATTTCTATCTTACCCTTCTTTTTCTATCACCCTTTCTAACAACTCACTGTAGCCTACATCCCATTATCAAATATTCACTTAGACTAGCGTAGTTTAAAACTTTGATCAAGATTCATTAGAATTCACAAAAGTCTTGGATCAAGGTGGCTCCCAACCACTAAATCATATAAATATTATGGAATAATATACCTTTCTTTTCTTATATTTCACCATAGGCACCACTATTTCCAAATACCTACAACTCATGCTTTGAATTCCTAGGATTCTAAAATGAAAAGTGTTCCCTAAACACCTATGGTACACTTAGAGGAATCAACGATATCATAATCTAACTATTCACATAAACCCTTTCCTCTTACAAGATTTGAAATTTTGATGTCCATGTTATATTCTATGACTTTTGTGATCCATCCTACTCTTTTTTCATTTATTTCCTAGCTCAATAGGAACTCTTTGACACATTAGTGACTAACCATCAAATGAATTTTATTGTTAGAGAGCATATGCCTAAATTTTTTTAGAGCTTTAAATATATCATATACTTGTTTTTACATAAAATATTAATTTTATTCATAATCCTTCAAGAATCGATTGAAGAAAGATATTGGTTGTTTCAATTATTCTTTATCTTTTTGAGTTAGAGTAGTCGAGATGTCGTCTTCCCCTCCAAAAGCATAGAGAATGATTTTTTTCTCATAATTAGGGTTGACTAGGGTAGGATCTTGATAAATAAAATACTTGATGGATTCAAATCTATCTTTTCCTTATTGTGTCTAGCTAAAAATGATACCCTTCTTGAACATTGCAGTAAGGGGTTTGGCCATAGAGGTAGAATTTGGAATAAATCTTATGAAGTTTATTTTTACAAGAAAACTCTTTAATCCCTTCTTATGGCTTGGTAGTGTTAATGCATATATAACACTTATTATTTTTGGGTCTATTGTAAGACCCTTCATAAACTAAAAAAATGCACTTTTTTGGATTGAGGGAAACTCCAAATTCTCTACACTTTTCAAAAAAAATTCTAAGGTGATCTAAGTGTGCATCGACATGCTTTGAGTAAATAGTGATGTCATCTAGGTATACCAAGATCATTTTATTTTTCAAACCCTTAAAATCCATATCCACAACTCTCTATAATGTTGTAACAACATTAGTCATACCAAATGGCATATTTTTATATGTATACATACCCCATTTTGTAGTGAAGGCAATCTTGAACTCGTCATATTCCTGCACTAGAATTTGATTATATCAAAAATAACCATCTAAAAGGGAAAACTTTTTAGATCTTGATACAATTTATAGAATTTGATCCATGGGTGTAAGTGGATAATGATCCTTTAGATATGTTTTGTTTATATCTCTAAAATCTACACAAAGCCTAATTTCACCATTCTTTTTCTTTATAGAGAATAAATTATCAACCCAAGATGAGTTTTTATAGGGAAAATGATGTTAGCCTCTATCATTTTGGATATCTCACTCTTAATTAGGGGTTCTATCTTTGAATTAATTATTTTTTGTTTTTGTCTAATGGGCTTGGTATTTGGGTCAAGCTCTATTGTATGTTGGGCTAAGCTAGGGTCAAATCCCCTTAGATCATGATAACTCCAAATGAAGCTATCATCAAAATATTGACACAACTCAATAAAATATATATTTTTAGAATCATTACATACCTTTATTATCTTAATTTATTTCCCTTCTAAGATGACTAATGGTTTGTAATCTTCTTCATTGATAGTGATGTTCTTCTTTTTAATTTTTAGTTGATCATCTAAAAAGAAGATACTCTCTAAAGTGATGAGTTGCATGGGTAATTTATTTGTCTTTAACTAAATGATTTGATCTCCATATTGGTCTTGGAGGCTAAACTAATTTCTATTAGAGAACTCAACTTCTCTCAAAAAATTGATAATTTATTGATCACTATCAAAGACTTGCCAGTTGGTTGTGTTATTAAGAACATATGGCCTTATTATCAAATTTACATGTTGGCTATTTGTATTATTTATTTCCTTAGGTAGGTTATATTGTGAGCCTACTGAGGCCATATGATTAACATATTTATTTTTTGTTCTTCATATCACTTGAATGTTTAAAGCAGTGAAGTCTTCTAACACGTCACAAACCCTATGTTTTTAAGATCTCAGTAAATTATTCTTAGTTATGCTTATAGATCTTACTTGGAGAATAATCAACTCACTATCACCAAATACTTATAGGGATTTTATCCCTCTTTCCTTGGCTAATTATAGACCTCAAATCAAAGCTTCATATTTAGCTACATTATTTATGCAACTAAACTGAAGTCTAAAAGAATATAACTCTCTTTTTATGGAGAGATTGAGATAATACCTACAACTGCACCATTCCTACTTCTTGAACCATCAAAGAATAGTTGCCACATTCTTTGAAGATCTTTAGCTAGTTTTTCAAGATTTGGGATAATTTCATCATTTTCATGAATGTAATATGTACCAAACTTAGTTTTCTATATGTAACCATAAGGATCAAATTGGAGAGCTAGTCCTCATTTGTCTAGGCGAGTGTCTAAAATATCTTCTATGGGTGTTACAACTTCATGATCAATTTCCTCTTCCTAGTCTTGTAATATATTGCACATGTCCATAAGGATAGGATTATATGGCCCAATGTGGTCCTTAGTGATTGGCTCAACTCTTATTTTTACTCTTATTCCATATCTTATCCTAAGTAACATGTGAGACCAATCCATAGATAGATATCTTCCCATTTTTATAGTGAAGTCTTGTGAAAGACAAATGGAAAAATAAGGGGGAGATTAATAACTGATATATCTTGGGAAATTGACAAGCTTGGACATGCATGAATAGTGAGGTTTAGACCTTTTTCCTACTATTTTAACAATAGTCTCATCCACTTGAACCACACCTTTATTGATAGGTATATACTTTATACCAAGGTAACTAGCTATTTTCTTGGGCATAATAAAACTACTAGCCCCTAATTTACCATGTAATTGAGGCTTACCATTTTTTCTTGATTTAGTGTCAGTTTGTGGTTAACATAAATTAATTGTAACATTAGGTCCCTTAGCTAGAACATTGTCCATTATCTAGAAGTTTTCAAAGCTTCTTATAGCAAATATCTTTGTGTTAGAATGGATAGTGCTTCGTATATAGTGACATTCAAATTGGTCTTCTTCATATATTCAATAATACTAAAAGGAATGTTAGCAACCATTATTGGTGTCATTAAAAGAACTATGTCTTCTTTCATGATATTTGGAGTTGGCACTTTTAATTTAGGTTGGTTCATGGGTATAAAGAGTGGCCTTTGTACTATGTTTCTCGTTGTAGGTTCTTGTAAAAGTTTGGAAGTTGTAGCTTATTCCACCCTAGGGGTTTGATCACTTTTTATTTCTCTTTTATTTAAATGTGTATTGGATACCATCTAACCTCCACCATTGAATAATGCCTCATAATTTACACCATAAAATTATTCTTGATGCCATTTTAAAAGAGTAGCCTCACCCTAAGTAGGTTCTTGTGTATCTACTTGTTAAGAAGTGGCTTTTTCTTATTGTCCTTATGTGTTTGATATGCCTTGCATTATCAAGGCTTGACTGATGACACCATTAGATAAGTATTATGATTATGTGGCTGAGTACAAGGATAACATTACTAATACTCCTAGGCTAGTTTGTTCTGAATAGGTATAGTAGCTTTGAAAGTACCTAGTGTAATTAGAGCATGGATGTTTGGAGGTTTTGATTGCATATTTTGACCTATGGATTTGAATTTCCTTGGTATGGATACTTATTTATTTGGTATACTTGGTTATCTTGTAGATATGGGGTTGATGCCTCTTCATTGCTACTAACTCATTGACAAAAATCTTAAGTAGTGACTTACCTCATATAAATCATTTTTAGGTGCAAGAGTTAAAGTTGGTTCTTTTCTCATGGTGGGTATTAGATAAATTACATGTGGTGTAGGAGGTATTTATGGAAATAAAGGTATCAGTGGCTTTGGGGCAATTTTTACTACTTGAATTAAATAATTTTTTGCACTTATTATAATTTCATAGGCATTGAGAAGTGTGATGCCACCCATTGACTGAATCATAATAGCCATATCACTATTAGAGGCTCTTAAGTAATATAGGAATGTTAAGAATTAAATTTTACATGAGTATTTATAGTTTGATATTTATCAAAAGGTAAATAACATGTTTGTTGAGTCACTATAAAGTAATTAATACTTATGGTTATATTATTATAATGTTTTTATAATAACAATTACATGAATAGGTTTGTTTTTATAGGTGAGATATTAGTGTGATATTATAATCCCTAATTATAGGGATTAGTGACCTATATATATGTAAGTGTGTTCAAAGGAAATAACATAGCATAATATTATTGTGTGATTAAAAATTTCCTATGTGAATTGCACACTTATTTGAGTTTGGATATTTGAATTTATAATAGTGGTATTAGAGTGGGTTGTTACTAATGGGAGAATAGATTGTTTGTAGGGGAATTCTGTAGTTTTTCCTTGCTTGCTTGGATACATGAGAGCCACAAATAGTTTATGGGAGAGCATAGACTAGTTTTGTAGGCTTAGTTATAGAAAGCATTCTGATCTACTATACTTGGTAAAATGTATCTGTAATTCATCAACCATCCTCCATGCTCATTTTGATTTCTAGATTTCAAAATTGGAAATGTCTATTTGAATCTTGTATTCAGTGATTGATCCTACATTGCACATGATTCCATGTAACCCATTTCATTGAGTGATTAACCATGGCATTCTATTTTACTTTAAATTTTTGATATCTACTATACTATGAAAATATCATGGTTTTGATATTCAAATAAAGTCAAAACTCAATGAACACTTATCAGTTTGGAAAAATTCATGAATCTTATTGCTATAGATTTATATTTGTGTAGTGACAAATACTAGTGTTGTGCATCATTTTAAAGGGGATACCAAGTCTCATGGCTTCATCATGTAATTATTATACCAAGACTTATGGTGTAATACACAAACCAATGCATATTCAATTTAGGTTACTCATAAAAAATTGATTTTTATTTGCTAAGTAACATGTCCATTGTTTTTTGCTACATTCTCTATGATTCCATGCAATCTGCCAATATTGTACAACCTACAAAATTTGTTGATCTATGATTTATTCCTAGTAATATTTTTTTAGACCTTTCCTTCACCATTATCTTGACTTTGATCTTGATGAGCCATATATAAAAAGAGACATCTTACAGTTTACAACCTCTACACCTTTACTACCCAAGTTAAGTCAATGTATGAGTAGTTTGTAATCTTTTTATTTATATAAATTTGTGTCCTCTTAAGTTAAGTAAATTTTAGTATTTTTATTTATATAAATTTGTGTCATCTTAAGTTAAGTGAATTTTTTATAATTCATTTTATGTTTTTTAATTTATGTCATTATATATTATGAGTCAATTTAGTTTAAAATTAAAAACAAATTATGCCATTGTTTTAAGTTGTCACAAAATTCAAAAATGAATGTCACTTTTTAAAGTCATCGATGGTATTCATTTATTTTTCTAAAGTCAAAATTTTATTTTATAGGTTATAACATTATAATTGATATTATCAATATAGATATTCAAAGTGTCATTAATGTTTTTGAAATGGTTATGTATGTGTCAAAAATTATTTAAAGTGTCAAAAAGTAATTTTTAAGTATGCCATTTTTCTAATAATTAAAAAATAATTCAAGAGTTAAATTCCTTATTTTATGTCATTTGGTTGTCACAGTCAAATGTTTTTTTATAACAGACATATTATCTCTTGTATGTGATGTTTGAATTAATGGGGGATTTCTCCTCAAAAACTTAAATATGGGCTTCATCAACACATCGTATGAGTAAGTAATGAGATACTAGAGGATGGAGGATACATAGAGTAAGGATTTATTTCAATGACCTCTCATCAGTCACCAATGATGGGGTTATACCAATGATATGGTGACATTTTGTGTGGTGTGTTTTCTATTTTCACTATGTATTTTTTAGAATAAGAACAGAAAAATATGCCTATTTAAGATATGTAATTTGTGTGAAAATTACAAATATTATTCCTTGATGTGAATACATTATAAAAGGATAAAAATCACCAATCTAAGTTAGTTTGTGGATCTTGAAATGGTTTGTGGTAGAGATCCAAAAAAACATAAGAGGTGAACATTATTATGGCAATAGTTAGGAGAGCAACTATTGTAGAGATCCCATAATTGACATAATTCTTTATGCATATGACCCCCAATGACACATACATTATGGTCATGTAAAGTAAATGTGGGATGCATTCCTTCATATATAGTGGTCATGTGTATCAAGATTATGGCAGTAGTATGCAGACTTAAGAGTATGAGATGGAATATAGTTCTATTTATGTCAATTACTGGAGGTATATGGTGTTCCTATTCATGTCAAGGTTTTTGGTAAACCTATAAAACCATGGGAGGAGTGAGGCTCTCTTTCTATCAAGGTTATGAGCTAAATGGGTCGTGATACCATGGGTGAACATACTATAGATAAGAGGGCGAATATTTTTGCACCATGTGAAAACTATAGTGGGGAGAATGTTAGGAATTAGCTTTTACATGAGTTTTTATGGTTTGATATTTATCAAAAGTTAAATATAATGTTGTTTGAGTTACCATAAAGTAATTAATACTTACGGTTATATTATTGTAATGTCGTTGTAATAGCAATTACGTGAATAGGTTTAGTTTTATAGATGAGATATTGGTGGAATATTAGAATCCCAAATAATAGGGATTAGTGACACACACACACACACACACACACACACACACACACACACACACACACACACACACACACACACACACACACATATATATATATATGTCACTAATCCCTATTATTTGGGATTCTAATATTCCACCAATATCTCATCTATAAAACTAAACCTATTCACGTAATTGCTATTACAACTATATATATATATATATATATATATATATATATATATATATATATATATATATATATATATATGCATGCATACATGCATACATGTGTGTGTGTGTGTGTGTGTGTGTGTGTGTGTGTGTGTGTGTGTGTGTGTGTGTGTGTGTGTGTGTGTGTGTGTGTGTGTGTGTGTGTGTGTGTGAAAGAAACAATATAGAAGAATATTATTGTGTGATTTAAAAAAAATTGTGTGAACTACAAACTTGTTTGTGTTTGGCCCATTTGGAGTTGGATTAAAAAATATTGGAATTTTATTCCATGTCTTTTAAAAATAAAAATTGAAATAAATCATGTGCTCATGAGGATCCTATTGAATAGTAGTTAATTATTTAACTAGGGAGAGTTGGTAACTCTTGTATTCAAATTGAGTGCATACTGTAGTGCCTAAGTCATCCCAAACATAGATGGAAATGGGAGGCAAGCCTTTACACCATTATAAGGCTTTACCTTTGAAAGAGGAGACTAGGATCTTGACTGTAACATTATCTTGTACCATGTTATGGACTAAATAAAGATTATCAGTGTCTTATATATGTTCTATAGGAGTTGTGGAAGACTCACTAGTAAAATATGATTTTTTTTTAAAGTTGAGGTAGGTATATCATCATATTGGGCCAACTAGAGTAGGCTGCCTCCATTGAAAGCTAAAAATTTTAAATTTATAGCCATAATGGCAGGTATGAAACTAATGGGAAAAATTGAAGGAGATGCAAATAAATTTGTAGGATATACTATAGGGTAAGGTAAAATTAATCTTTATCTCTTTTTATATGGAAATTAAAATTTTAAAAAATGAACTCTCTTACCTTTTGTGATCTGGTTTGTTTGCTTTGCATACATAAACCTTGAATTCATGAATATGTAAGCTAGTGGAGTCAAGTGATTTTAGAATGTGTATGGGTTTCATAAATTAATTGATGAGAATATAAATAATCTCTTTTTACTTTTTAGGTCCCATTGGGTGTGCCAAAAACTATTAACACCGATTTTCCACCCATTCTTGATGTTGTAGGTCATTGTGTAAAAATTTAATGATATAATGGGATCACCTCCAAGTTGTAGGACCTTGGTGAATTGAGATGAACCTATGGATAATGTCAGATTCATTTCACAAAATTTGGTGCAACTTAAATGATTACCAACCTATATACAAATTCTACTTCTTAGTGATCTTACTCTTAAACTAGGGTTTGACTGGGGAAAAGAGTTATGAGAATGAATTTTAAAAACTAAAAATGGTGATTGTACCAAATATTTTATAATGCATTTTAATGCTTACTTGAATTAACATAACACAAGTATAAATATTTTGAATTTTGTAGGAGAACAATCTCATGTAAATGTGAAATCAAAGGCAATATTTGGTGTTTTTCATACAAGGGACAAGATTCTTTATTTTTAATCAAAAAATATTCCAAAAGGGTAGAAAATACCATAAATGAAATTTTGTGACTGAAATAAGAATTAAGACACCCAAAAATATTTAAATAACATTGCATACACAAATATTTCCTATACAAGAAAGGCAAATCTCAATTTATTCTCATTCTCCAGGTTCTAACATGTAGAAATGTTATTAAAAATGTATAATAATGTCTCTATAAGTAAAAATATAAGATAGGATATGCCATATTTCCCATAATTATACAAAAAATCTCATAAAAGAGATGTAGTTAACAAGGAAATCCATCCCTAGAAGAAAAACATGCAAATCTAGAATATCTATGCAAAAAGGGGGCATGATCTTCAACTGATGGCATCTTTGGTGAAGTGAACAAGTTGAAAAAGATCATGTAAAAGTTGGGTGTGATCCTAACTGATGGAGGTATGGTGAAAACATTATGCAACACCTTTATTCTTCTCCAGTTGAGATGTAGCTCCATTTTCATGCAATGATGCACCAAAGTGAATCTCCAATTTTAGAAAAAAAGATAAATTTTAGATAAGTTATTAATTTTACAAAACCCTAACTTGTAATTTTCAATTAGGACTTTTATAACCTTCAATTCACACAATCTTGTCAAACTAGAATTGCATTTTATAGTATGTGCTTTTACAATTTAATCAACTTAAAACTTGTTAAAATGAAAAGTGTAATTTGCAATTTTGTTCTTTACAATTTTCAACTTTTCAAAATAGAAAGTGTAAATTAACATGGCTCTTTATCAAAAATAGATGTCAAAATGATAGCTGCAATTTACAAGTTGTATTTTTTGCAACTTTACAATTTGTTTACAACAATGAAAATACAATATACAAGATTTTTTTTTGATAGAAAGAATTAATCTATATCCGACACTTCTGAAACCTCTTCGTCCTTTTTTTCCTATGTATTTTCAATATATGCATCAAAACCCTTGAAGATATCCTATACTCTATATTCATCTTAACTAAAAGAGTAGAGATTGATTAGCTTACATTATGCTATTGTATCAAAGAGTTCCCTTCTAAAGGCTCTATATGTTTGAGTCTTTTTACCCATTTGATCCAATTTGTTATGGTACTTGATGGAATGGTGTATAGATCTCAATCTAGAGGTTATATATCTTCTTGATTATCCTTTGACCACTTATTTGAATTTATCATAAACTTCCTACACTAAAAGGACTTGATCTCAATAATCTATTACTCAACATGACAATTTATTCAACAATTCTTAAATGTCATATAGCATTTTAGTGGCCTTATCATATGCAACCTTAGCTTTATTGGCACTATATATGAGTATCTTTATTTATAACTAAGATGATTTATCTAATTCATCTTGCTCTCCATCATATTTCAATATTTTTTCTATAAGGAGGATGACCATATCAATTGAGTTCATAATTGTCAATTTTGGATAGAAAAGATTCAATCTTTCTAACTCTTCTTGATACTTATTTATCTATTCTCTTATGGTGGCCCTTCTCCCATTTAGAGTTATATAATGGTCTATTACCAGTTATATAACTCTATTGCCTTTTGAGATGAGTTATTTTTACCATTCCTTGGTGGCCCTTCCCATGCTACCAATTTCTATCACTACATCAAGTGTGGCTTGATATATGATATGAGTGATAGGATGTGCTAGTTGAATAGTGGTATTGATTAATTTATTCAATGTATTCATTAGTTATCCAACCTTGTTCTTCAGCTCATCCTTATTGACCTTTTCACTATCCACTTTCTCAAAGAGGGACTTAATGTTGGATTGAATGTCATGTTTCAATTCTTCCCTCGTAGGACATCCAAGGTGAACTTTTGAGACTTGGTAATCCCCCACCACTAGATATTTTTTTATTTTTTTGGTGGGGGGGTTAAAATCTTGACATATTTTTACCTACTTAATCATACAATATTCTTGAAATGGTCTAGGGAGTTGTCTTGGATTTCTTATGTTAATTTGAGATACCAAAATCCAATGTATAATGGGATACCATATGCTTGCATTTCTTCCCCATTGTCTATGTTCACCAACTAAGAGTAGTATCCTATTGTGTTGAAAATATCAATTTAGAATCTATAGTTGAAGATGAAACACTAGTAAGCATGGTGATAAGTGATGTATCCTATACTGATATTATTTTTGATTGTTTGATAGATCCCTTTACCACCTCTTACCCATCTATGGGTTTAGTTTTCACATTTTTATCATTAAATTGATCCTTCTCTATCTCCTCTATAGGGGTTATGGTTACTATGGAAGTGGAAGAGGTAGGGGCAATGGAAATGGATGTGTCTACTAGGGGTGTGGGAGATGAAAGTGATACCAATAGAATAGTATACATAAGGATTTGAAATTGAGGAACTTGTAAAAGTATGGAGTTTAAAGCATTAAACAAGTCAATTAGATTAGTAGGGACACTCATGGTTGGTAAAGCAGGAAATATGAAGGGGGATGAAGATGAAACAATATTTATCTTAGGAGTTGGGATGACATCTGAGATTGTAGTCAAGCTGATGGAATTCAAATCTATATATTATTGGGTAGTGTTCATGATTAATGGAATAAAAATAATTGTACATGGGATGGAAGGAATTATGGAAGGGAGGAGTAAAATTGTGGAAGAGGAAAGTGTAATGGAAACTTGAGTGTCTAATTGAATTGATTGAACTATTGTAAATGGAATTATTAACATATGCAAATTGGTCAGAATGGAGGGTGGACTCACTTGAGGTAAAGGAGGAGTGGAGATAGGAGGAAGAGGTGTTAGATCTACATGATTGGCATAAATAGGTTAAGTATTTATCAAAGAGATGGGATTATAACTATAACTAAGATGGGGGTTAAAACTATTGTTATTTTAACTATAACTATATCATCAAATGAAATTATTATTATTTAATTTGCTACTACTCCTTAGCTACTTGATTACCCATTCTTGTCCTTTGATTTCTTATTTATCTTATGGAAGATCATTGGCCTATCTAGTTATTCTAGGAGTGATCCACTACTAGAACCTTCTATTGATGGTGATACTCTTTTTTCATTGAGCTCTAGTAATTTAACATTGATGCTTACTTCTCCTTAGTCACTTGGACCCCTTTAATTTGCATCCAGTTGAGTGTTATATATATCATGTGAGAGGTTATATCTATTAGAGATAAATATTCAAGAATAAACCAACTTAATACTAAAAGGGGTTGCAAGTAGATCTTATTGTCATGGTAGACCTTGTCTACTAAGGGATCATCTCCACCATGTCCTCAGGGAATAATGCCATGTCAAAAGCTTTGACTTGATCCAAGGTCATTCTTGAATATTCCCTTAGTATTACTTCTTCTTCAACATCTAAGTCCTCCCAATAGTCTTAAAATTAGGGGACATGGGAATATTTGGGAATTATCAGTGTGATAGTAATGTTACTATGAACATCTTAAAATGGTATTGCTTCCAAATCCCTCAATGTCATTTTTATCATTTTTATATCTACACACTTGTCCTTGGATAAAGAGGGGCATATGTACCTACATATGTTGATAGAGAAACAAATTCATGATTTATGTTTACTAGATAATAGCTTATTAGTTTCAACTAGTTGCCTTACTAGCTCTATCAAATCCTATTTATCACTTACATATCTTAGAAGGGTGTAGGGAAAACTTCTAAATCTATATACCCTAATGTAGGAGTAAGTGGGGAACTAAATGAAATAAGAACCCCAATTGGTAATATATAAAGTGGTAGCATCAAGGAATATCTTCATCTATAGTTCTTTGTCAAAAATAATTATGATGTAGTAGATAAATGCATCATTCACTCTCTTGAAGTGTTACCTATTTGCCTCAAGAATGAGGTTAGGGTAGTAATTTAACACTTTATTTGTCTAATCATCTACTCTGTTGATTCTTGGGAAAGCTCTCCCTTTGGCCAAAATATAAACTAGACAAGAATTCATGTATAACTTCCTTGTGGTTTGGACCTCCATCAACTGCTTTTGGATGGAGTCACTAATGAGTTCTGCCTAGTGGATGTATTGTTTATTCTTGTGGATAACCCATATATATATATATATGTATATATATGTATATATATATATGTATATATATATATGTATATATGTATATATATATATATATATATATATATATATATTGATGCATCTAGTCCTAAAAGATATTCACATCAAGGATACCAGTCATCATATACATTAATATGATTATATCACCTACTTCATCCTTAAAATCAATCCTTGCCAATTTTTTAAGCAATCTAGTGGATACAGTGCTAGGGATCCTTAGCCACTATTTTTTCAGTAATATATGACATCCTATGTTGTTGTCTTTATATAATTTATTGATGATTTTAGAGTTATATATAAACAACTCTAAAATTTGAGTATCAAAACATATAGTTAATGAAGTCTAGGTCCATATTTAGAATCTTTTCCCCTTTATCATTAAACACATCTCTTTTATTAGCATCATAATGTTTTTATATCATGAGTACCAAATCAAGGATTTGAATACTCAAGGATAAAGTTGTTGCTTGGGGTATTCTAGATTCATAGATGCTTTGGATCTAGTTGTTCTTAAATTCAACATTTATTATAGTCCATAAATCACCTAGGTCAATATGACTTAGGTTTGTGTGTATAATCTTAGTTGTATTGGACTCCAAACTAAGAGTGGCACCTGGTCCTTTAGACTTGAACTTCATCTCTTTCCGAGACATGGATTCTAGAGAAAATGTTGGGGAAAAACCAATTGTAAAATTAGAAGTATTTGAATTTGCAAAATGTAGGTGGAATTTGGAGTTTCTCTATGTAGTGGAAAAGTCTGTGGGGATATAAAGTTGAAAATATATGTAAAAAATTTGTTAGGGAATTGGAGTTGCAAATATAGGTAGAAATCCTTGGTGGAGATGGGATATGAAAAACACACTTGTATTTATTGATGAAAACTCTAACATATATCAAGATTGTTTAAAGCACTGAGAAAGTTTGTGGGGTCATAAGTTCTAGTTTTAGGTTAAAATCCCATAGGAAATTGATGTTGTTATTTCAAATGGAAAGTTTGTAGGGATTATGAGGGAATTTGTAAAGGAATATTTCTGGTAGAAAAGTCAGGCACACAAGGTGTGTCTAAGTTGGTTCTGGACTTATTACACTTAGGCACAAACATGGGATTATCCTTTTATGCTCAACATTTTACACATGACTACGCTAGCATCAATTCATATAAGGCAAGGGCCTTATGTACTTACCCAAAGCATAGCTAATAAAGAACTAGTGCCTACATTGGGATAGTTATGACATGGTGTAAGATTTCACTTATGGGACTTGGTCATTTGGAAGAATGCCTTCAGTATATTCATTGGTTCAAGCCTTTCATGGATTATGATTAGTGGTTTATATAGTGTAACCCTATTTTGTGGATTAATCCTAGAGCCATATGTATGCAAGCCTTTGATAATATAAGCCTAACATTATATAGGCATTAGACAGGTTAAGGGGTAACTCTCAATTAAATTTCTCATACTAGGCTCACATTTCTTAACAAGGGAAATAACATTTGGTGCATGGGATTTGTATATGTAGTAATTATACATACAATGGTTAACATCATCATTTATTAGAGGCATGTCATTAATGTCATAAACTAGAAGCATATGTACACATTCAATAAAAAATGCAACAAAATTATAACCTTATAACCATTACACATTAAAATTTCAAAACCAAAGAAGTATAAACCAAAAACATTGTATGATATGAAACAACCATATTTTGTCATTAATAAAATTTCAAATATAGAACAAAGTTCATAATACTTAAAATAGGGTACATGCCAATTTAATCTACTTAATGGCCCTTAGGCTCATAGGTGAGCTTGGGAACATACAAATGGAGCCTTCATGGTGTTTGAAAAACTTATAATTATAATGGTGTCCATTATAATGTATATAGAGCATTCCAAAATTACTAGATCTTTGCTACATCATTTTTGTATTGTCTACTTCACTAGTTTGAGCTCTTTTTATAGCTCTATAGGAACATCTCTGCCAGGGTGGAGTGCACATGCTGAGTGATGAGTTAGATCCTTTGTAATCATTTCCTCTAATTCTATAACTTTGTGCCCTTCATGTTATATTCACCATGTATCTCCTAACCTAGAAGAGGCTTTGTAAATCTTATAATTGGTTAGCCACCTGCTAGCTGGCAAAAAATCTATGTTGATTCCTCTAGCTAGTACCAAGATGCCAAAAAGTCATCATAACTCAAAATTATGCCTCAAATTGAATTGTATATCATGTTGGAGTTAATATTTAAATACCAAAATAAGAGCCTAACATTACCCCATACAAAATTTCTAGTCTATACTTAGACTAGGCTGTCAAAGTTTTTGGTGCATAGAATTTAGGTGTGCTCTCCTTAAGCTTAGCACTGAAGTTCTGAAATCCCTTTATGGAAATATTTATTTCTTTAGTGGAACTATCTATTTTTGTAGAATATTCACCAAGTTCAAACACATCAGTATTTTCCATATCCTTTTTAAAGGCCCCTAGATATGCCTTAGCCTTAGTCACACCCCCATCTAGGATTGCTCCTTGCTTATAGGCCTTAGTCTGTAGAGAATGAAAAAGTGATTCCAATTTTTTCTTTGGTATTTTATTTTGGTGATTAGTGTATTGACATTCCCCATGATTTATGTGCACTCTAACTTTCTCATAGAGTATACCTACACCATGAACTTCTCCTTCTCCTCCTTTTCCTACTTATGGCCTGCCTGGTTTGATAAGCTCAAGAAGATGGCATCAACTACCTATTTTCCCTCTTAAAGTCTCATGAATAGGTCCTCTACCTCTTCAATATTAGTAGAAAGATCCTTCTATAGTATGATGCAGGGATCTTATTATTATTATTATTATTCCAGCTCTGGTTTCATCCTTGGGAGTATTTACTCTACTAGCACACATATTTTATCAACCTCAAAAAGGTTTGAAGTATCCACATTGACCAAAAGGTATGGTTTTTTCATCTTTATATGCTCATATAGCTATTTCAATTTTAATTTTTTATCCTATGTTTCATCTTCAATTTCTTTATAGAATTTCTTCCATTTTCTTTCCTTACCATCATTGATGATATTTTTGCATGCAATCTTAGTGGCCATTGTAATAAGTATATTCCCATACTAGACTAGGTTCATGATGTGAGGGTTTATGAGGATGGAGTTTTACCCCTAAGCTCTTATGTACCCAATATATCCTTTAAAAACACTTCAAAGTGAGGCTCATCCATGTAGTGATCAAATGTAAATATGAGTTGTTTATGCATCCTAGGTGTGGTAGCTTTAGGGGGCATGGTGTCAAACATGTAAAAATCTTCATCCTTTCACCCCTTTTATACCTTTTCTCTTATGTTTAACTATATTCTATCCTTATCAATTATGGTTAGCTATATTTTCTCTTCCTACTCTTCACTCCCACATTTCTTTCTTACTTTCCTTAGAGGACTCATCTTCTTGTTATTTAAGGGGTTCTTCCTCAAAATTGTCCCCTTCATCTGCTTATTCCTCATGGGGTTTCTCAATTTTTACCTCCAATTTTATTCCTTCCATTTTAGCTTCACCTTGTTCTTATTGTACCTAACACACCCCTTTTCCCATAAGGATATTTATTGTCTTAATTTTGAGTTTTATTCTATGTGTTTATGCAACTTTTAGAAATAGATAATGATTTGGCTTTTTCATATTTTAGCAAGGTAGCTTTGATATTGTGCTCTAATAGACTAAATCCCTTTGATCTATAAAGTTTATCATTTTGGGCTTACCTTTTGGGACTTATTATTTCAAGACTTGCCCTATTTTGTCTTTAGCCTTTGGGTTTTTAACCATGGATAAATTTTTACAGACTTATTTTTATCAGAGAAATTATTGTGGACATTTTATTTGAAATATTTCCCTAATGGAACTAGTCTATAGTCTTTTTGACATAGACATTTTTCTTCACATATTTGATATAGCCCTTTTATCTCCTCTGAACCTACCCTTTAACCCTGTTGAGATTTCCTTTTGGCCTTTATGAAGTAATCCTTCAAGACTTTTGTCATGGACAAGATACCCTATGAAGTGGACCCTTTGGATTATGCCAAACTACCCTTCAGCATTTTGTAATTTCCTTTGAGACTTTTGGAGTTCCCTTTTTTCCTTGCCAACCTACCCTTTGGATTATTCAAAAGTGTCCTTCAGCCTTTATAGTTGTGGTGATTTTTCCTAACAATTCCTTTGGGACTTTTTACAATTTCCTTTTTATCCCCTTCACATACTCTTTAGACCTTTTGTTTTAGACATTTTGTCTGATAGAAAATCCCTAAAACAATTTCTTTAAAGGACACATGACCTTCAGACTCCTTTCTAAGCTACCCTTTAGGTATTTTGAAAGTGACCTTTTAGCATTTTTGAAATGGTCACTTACCCTTTGGGACTTTCATCTTGGAGCCTTTACCCTATGGGACCTACCCTTTATGATATCTATCTTGATCTCTTCATCTTATAAAAAGTGCCCTTCAGCCTTTTTTTAATGAACCCTTTGTCATGGACATACACTTCAAGATTTTTTTTTCCAATCCTTTAGCCCTTTTCAAAGTGACTCCTTACCCTTTAAGATGATTATCATATCCCTTTTCTCACCAAAAAATACCCTATGAATTAGACCCTTTGGGTATTTTTTCCATGAGGTAGACCCTTTGGACCTAAGTTACATGCCCTTCAAGACCCTTGGAATGACCCTTAGTCATATAAAAGTTCCCTTCAAGGATATTAGAGGTGCCCTTTAGCCTTTTTTGAAAGTACCCTTCATGACTTTTTATAATAACCTTTTTGCCCTATGAGCCTACCCCTCAAGACTTATGTCTTATACCTTTTCCCTAGACCATTTCCTTTAGAAATTTTGTTTCGAACATTTTATCCAACACAAAATTCTCGAGACAAATCCCTTGAAATAATTAGTTAGTAGACATTTTATGAAAAGTACTACTAGCCTCACCATACTTAGCCAAAATAAAGGTGAAAATATTTCCCATCAATCTATTAAATATCCCCACCAAATTGATCTAACAAAGTTTGAATTATAAAAGAAATAGAAGCAAAAGTTAATGTTGCACATTTGTGTCAAATGAACTGTTATTCAATGCAGGATCCTATATAGGAAATTCAAAGGTATTAAAGTTGTCATTACTTTCAAAATAACTTGTATTCAAAGTATCCTACTTTTTTACATCAATAGAGAACCTTAGTTACTATCTCACGGATACTATGAGTAGAACAATGACTAAGCTAAAGTTGAATTGTTTGTGCAGTATACATAGCACAAAGAAGAAGACTACAATTAGCATAGAGTATATGTACATCAATGGAATCTTCATCCAGGGCATTTCAAGGGGTAAATCCACTATTACCATATTCAAACAAGGACTCTATGGAGTTCATAGATATAGCCTTTGATGTTATAATATATTGAGATAGGTACCATAACTATTCAAAATTATGAGAGTACATTGATTCTATGGATGCATTTTCACTAGAAGATGAGATGACACTTGTGGATAGACTACTCATAAAGGAACTACTAGCTTTCAAATGTCAAAGATTACATTTTTCTTCTACCAAGACATAAGTAATGTCATGTATTAACCTTCTATAGGATCTGATTTTATCAAGAAAGATATCACAAGATTCTTTCATTCATTCTTTGAGAAATAACATAGTGGTTGTGTGCATATCCAGAGCTAGCTTCAAAGGTATTTTTCTTTTAGCATACCTAATGCTTATTTTGACAAGTACACAGTGGTGTATTTTGGAAAATAAATTTCAATTGAGAAGGCACTCTCCACATGGATACTCCTAGATCAAACCATTACATGGAAGGGGAAGAAACTAAAAGGATCAATTTTAATTGACAAAGTCAGAATGGGGATTCATATTAATATGGATCTCCTTAATCAACTTTGTGTAATTTCAAGTATTGATTTTGTAAATTTAGAATAGGTGCCATTATATTATATGATGCTCACCCATGATGCTACACATGCCTTGGGTGAAATTATCATATTTCACTTAAGAGAGAAGCTAATATATAAGGATAGGCATCCCATGTCTTTGAGTAATTTCTACATGATTTCTTTTTTATTGGATGTAGTCATGTAATTTTTCTAGAGATCTTAGAGAATTATGAATTTCAGCCACAAATTATGAAAATAATATGGGTTGTAACCATTATTATTTCATGCACATATATGCATATATGAAAAACATGGTCAGGATAGCAAAGGATGTCTATCCTCAAGTATGGAATATAATTCATGATTTGCCTATGCTTATAATTAGGCCCAATATAATAAAGAACTTAGATGGAAAAGGGGATTATTTACTCTACCCAAAATTCACAATAATCATGATTTGGGGAAACAAGGTTAATCCCTTTTATCTTCCCAAGTATGTCTCAAACAAGTTGGAGTAATAAATTAATTTCCATCTATAGTGGAGTATCGAGGAAGATTTATATAGATAAAAGAAAACCTTATTATTTGGCCACCACATAATAATTATAATAATGGTTTATTTAATGAGGAAGCATTTCATGGAAGTGGGCTAAAAGTTCAAGAGTTATCCATTCCCCATGCTTACACATAGAGATTGGGATCCTCACAGGCAAGTTCAAAAGTACGTACAGGGATATAACATTCCTTATAACCATGTCCCATATCCATATGATTTTATATTTATTAATGAAAAATATTATGAGGATGTTATAGAGATAACCAAGATCATGGGATGAAGGGAAAATCATTTGTGAATGATCTAAGATGATCTCTCAATTACTGCTAGAGAATTAAATAGTAGGAAGGATCTATACAAGGTATGAGAGAACTTTGATTTTTGGAGGGGACAATGTGAGGATCAATTTAAATACCAAATAGGTCCCTCATCTCAAGCCCTTCTATTAAAAATAATAATTATGAATCCTAGGCTACTTGAGCGTAGTTCTAGTAGAAGAGCACAAGTAGGGGACCCCATCAGCCTAGATTCTAATGACGAAGGAAGAACACCATAAAAACTAATTATGATCACCACTCAATTATCTACTATTATACCCTAGGTATATATTGCTTAATTTATTAGCATAACAAAATTAGAAGTAGTGGTACCAACATCCCAAGGCTCCCCCATACAACTGAAGACCCTTATGGTTTATAAGAGGAAGCCTAAGACTCCTACAAATAGTCCTAAAGTGGAGCCAACATAAGGATTTCTTGTTGCATCTCAAGAGGGAGAGGTTGTAATAATAAAAGACATTCAGGATGAATCTAATGAGGAAGTAGAGATGGAGGTATAGAAGGCCATGAGCCTTTAATTAAGATCCATAACATCAACTTCTTTAGGCTCCCATCTTTTTGTATGTTTTCCTTTATCTTTTATGCCAATATTTGGAAAAGTTTCAATTTATTCTATGCTAGGATCACCCTTGGTGGATGTCCATACTTACACCTCCATTGACCCCTCCATTACTAAAACTACCATTTCTCCCTCTATTTCCACTCCCATAATACTCCCCCAGCCTACCTCCTCTATCCCTATTAGTACCACCACTATCAGAGGCCTAAAAAAGGTGTCTAGGAAGGTGGAAACTACTTTATCCACCCTACAACTTCATGTCCATTCCACCCAAACTTCCCTTTCAACGTCATTTACCTCTTCCATAAAAGAAACCATAATATCAAGTACTAGTAGGGGAAGGAAGATCGAGCCCCAAGTTATCAAGGTCCACCCACTCCCTCAATTTGAAGGAGTGGATTGGTCTAAAATTATATGGCCTTCCCTACCTAGCGTTCTTGTCAAGCTCTATAAGAAACACTAGGTTCAAAAAGAGGCTGAGGAAGAGGTTATTGTCATAACCTTTGATGTATCTTATTTTGACATTCCTCTATGGGTAGATGACTTGAGTAGTAAGACTTCTCAAATGTCAAGCTTTAAAATCACTGAGCTTCCCTCAATTTCCACTTTGTTATGATCCCTCATCTGGTAGCATTTAAAGATTGAGGAAGAGGAATTTGGAGGATGAAAAAGGTACTAAAATCATACTTGAATAAATATAATAAGTATTCTCCCTCACCAAGAGGCAAAATAGGTAGCCAGGGTAGCCTCTATATGTTTAAAATCTTGTAGACCTAGCACAAGCACACAAGGATGCAATAGTTTCTATCCACGAAGGTAAATAATTAAACCTAATAGGAGCTTGAGGAAAAATTTATTACACTAGAGGCTAAGGTGGAGTAACTAAATGGAAGGAAAATATGGTACACATTCTTACATGTATAAAAGTTAAGGTATAAGAGGCCACTTCTTAATACTATAATTCTTTGAAAGCCATGGATTTCATTAAGGCTGATAGGGCCCCTCATGTGAGCAATGACAAAAAATTATTTAATTCTTTAAGTAATGACAATTCCAAATTGAAAATTTTAGTTGTATACATGGGAAACTCTCTATACAATCATCTCAACCTCATGATAATGATATAGGCATAGAATGCCTTGAATTTGGTTGTCATAAGGTAGATAGAGGCAAAGGCATGGCTATAGGTAGTTGGGCATTTAATACCCAAGTATTAGGCATATGAGGCCCAACTCCTCCAAAATTTTCATGAGTTAAAATTTTCTAAAGTGAGGGATGCCACCGGTAAATTGATCAATAGAAGTAATTTTGATAAACTTATCAAGAAGTGATAGATGACTTAAAACAAATATTACAAGGATTAACACCTGAAGAGATAGAGTCAATATAAAAGAAGGATGAAAATAACATGACTAAGGTCAAAATTTTCAAAAATAAATTTTAGATAACCAAATATGATCATGCAAAGCTCCTTGGGCAAGTTAAAAGAATTCATTGATTATTATTTCTGAATTTGAATATTATACGATAGAAACATGATGTGGAACATAAAGTTTATGAGGGAAATCAAGTGAGGAAAAAGTATACTTCTGGTGGTGTATCAACTTATACAATGTTCACTCAATAACCATGTTGACCAAGGTACATACAACACTTCATATGACTAAGCCTTGATAGGATAAGATTTCATGTATGTGCATTTTTGTAATGGTAGATGTATTTAGAATTTCTTTATAGTTTGAGCCTTTTATTATAAAATTTGACTTTATTTTGGACACATGCACATGTTACGTGGTTTTGGAAAGGTCAACTTATTTATTTAATAACTATAAGTTTTCTTTTATATGGTTTTGGACCACATTTAGAACTACATGTTCTAACTACCACACGTAAGGACCTTGCATGGATTTGGAGGATGAGGCAACCCATTCCCCAAGTCTATATATATAGTTTTAACATGGCTTAGTTTTTTATTAAATAATTTTAAATATAGAACAGCAAATCATTTTTTGATTGTTAGTGAAGTGTTTGAGTATTTTCTTCCCAAATTCTATGTAATCAGATGTTATTTCCATGGTTGTGTGTTTCAATAGTATTTAGTGTGCTCAAGATGTGAATATATTCTTGATTTTTAGATTTTCTAATGCATATATGTGCAATAGATATTGAAGTATTAGTTAATACATTGATTAGAATAGTTAAGTTCAAATAGAATCATATTTTTGAATATGTACTAGTGATTTATTTGGTGTAGTCTTTTGTGTGTGTGTGTAATTACTACCTTAGATAATTCATTAAACCAATATCCTAATTAAGGTTGTGAAATATCTACCCTAAAAGGAGAAACCTTTATCTAATGTTTGTGAATTTCTTACATCTTTATTTTCCTAGAATTCTTAGCCATGTATGATTATATATGTATAATTACTGCTAGCAACAAGCATAGGTTTTGAAAGCACAAGTCTATTTAGAAACCAACCAGAGAAGTGATTTTTGAGAACCACAAAGTCTCCTTTTATACCTTACCCTACCTCCATTTTTTATTTTTTTTTAATGGCCTACCCACTTTTTATTAGCAACCAACCACCCAAGCAACTCATGCCCAAGCAACTCACGTAGAGATTCAATACCCCTATTAAAACCACACATTTGTAAAAAAAACTTATCAATAACCTACATACCCTACCCCTATTCCATCAATAGGTTGAAATAAATGGATACCTATAACTCATGCCCTAGAGTAGATTTTATCTCCATTGATATCCTAAAATGTTAGAAGTTACCTCATTATGGTTTAGTGTGCATAAAACCCATACCAATAGTTCTTTCTAGGGTTCCTTGGCTATCTCTATTTTCTATTCTGAGGTTCTAGTATCACCTTCCTTTTCTTTAATTATGCCTTCACTATTTGGGCATGCCTATTGTGCAGTGTTATCTACTTTCTTGGTGGGGGTGTTGGGTGCCTTCTTTGCTGCTTCAACATCTAGTTTCATGATTGTGGGAACCTTTTTGGTTTTCTTCTCTTTCTTGGAATCAACCTTTTCTTAGGCCAATCTAGATTTTTTCTCAGGTTCTAGCACCTTCTTAATATCTACCTCACTAAGGCACATTTCCTTCCAATCCCTCCTCTTCTCTTCAAGTACCATTGCCATCTCAAATTCTTCCTTGTTATGGCCCATCTTATTTCACAACCTTCTCTTCTCCTTTTCTATTCATGGAGGCTATGTGGAGGGTTCTTCTCTAGATGAGGAGCTTTTCAGATTCTCTAATTCTTCAAGTGAGGTATTTGTGCCATTTTGGAAGGCCTCTTATACATCCTTGGTGCTTGGCTCCTCTTCCTCTTCTTCATCTTTAAAGATATATGTTCTTATGCTTTCTTCTTCCTCATTCCCTTTCTCCAGTCTACATGTAAGAATCTCTTCCTCCTCCATATCCACCAAAATTATTTTAGGAAGTGAAATTGGTCCCTTGGGATTATTATTTTTCTACTTCTTATTAGAGGAATTAATCTATATCATGAAGTTTATGTGCTTCTTAGGAGCATAGTTTAACTTGTTCATTGAAGGCAATCTTTAACTTGATGTGCTCCTTGATATCCTCAATTTCCTCTCCATGCTTCTTATAGGGGGTCTTCTCTTACATATTTGGTACTAGTTTCCCTCCATCATTGATCAAAAGGGGGAAATCATCATCTTTTTCTATAATGATACCCTTCTTGTGTAGCTTCATCTCATAATACGTGTTGAACATGTGTTCGATTATTATTTCACTTTGGATGGGATGGGAATCCATCTTGTCAAAGTTATCCTCCTCATCCTTGGTGTCCTTTTCTTTGGGGTACACATACTAGTTCCTCAACCTATTCCTTTCTTGATCCATGGACTTCGTCAGGATATCTAGTTGTTATGCATTGAGAATCCTCTTTAGCACTGCTATGAAAAATTTAGCAAAAAATGCATAAGGTAGTTTAAGCCAACTAGATAGGTTCCTATCTATGAGTTACAAGTGAAATACATAGAAGTATTTTATGATGTATAAGTTCACCATTCCTACCAAACTATATTGGAGCTCTTACATGATGCACCACTCAATCCCAAACACATTGATGTATCAGTCATACCACCCTTATACTCTTGTCTTTTACTTTTGGGAAAAGATGGGTGGGTAGATAAAGTCTTGATACTTCAATGCCAGGGAGTCATTATATGGTGAGAATACCCAAATTTTTTCATCATAATTATTGATCACACCAATATTCTCCATCATAATTAATATCAACATGGAACCCCACGTAAAGGTCTCACATTCCTTGTGTCAATCCAACACATTATTTACAATCTCCTCAATAATAAATTTTATGATATTAAACTTTACCCCTTCTACCATGTGATGGGAGATGCACAAGTAGGTCTTGATGATGTCATACCACTATCTACTAGGGCATAACTTGGAGCTAATAAGGCATACGACTACCCTCATGCCAAGGTCTTGAATATGATCAATAGGGAATTCAAATCTTTCTTTGTAGTAGCTTAAGAGTTTTGCAACCCCTTCTACCTCTACATCATCCTCCATCCTCTGATGGATGTTATCTCCTACATCTAGGATTACTATGATCTTATTGATGAGGCACATTGATATTTTCATGCACATCCCTACAAAATAGTACCTATCACCATGGACATGTGAGAGGATGAATTATACTAATTCCCCTAGTTTGATAAAAAATTGGTAGCTCATACAACTAGGTTATGTTAGTTATTTCTAACTTGTATTAGATGGAGATGTCAATAATGTTGTGCCTACCTTGGTTTTTATTCTTATGTTAACCATCTAGTCATAGTTGAATTCTTTCACATTACTCAATGTTTAATGGTTATATTCCTTCAATCTACATGTGTGTGTGGAGGATACCCATGTACCCCCCATTTTGAGCTTTAGGGGTAATTATACCTCTCTATATATAAGCTTTGTGCTTGATTTTAAGTATACCATCATGACACTCACACCTTCTACTAGATCTACCTCTTTCTTCACAATAATTACTTATTTTACTATCCATGCCTTCTCGACATCCTTTTATGCCTATGGAGGACCTGAACTTAATCATTTCTTCCCCATTCAAAACCAGATACTATTAAAGAATATTTTATTGATATTTTTAAATCCTATAATGTTGCTTTGTACTTCATCATAGTCATAGTGTCCACAACTATAGCTTTGGCTCTCAAGCTTCTGTTGCCATTAATGGTAACCTCAATATCCTAAAAATTTTATATTATTTACTTCTCTCACAATTCTCTATCCACATGCTTCTTTTTAATACCAAATGGAATGTAATCTCTATCTTAGTTTAACCATTCTTGCTTCATGGTTATGGGTTCTCTAGTTTTCACTATAGTAGTATTTTTCATTTTGGTTCTAGTTTGGCTCTATGTTTGGATCTATGTTTGGTTCAAATTTTCATAAGGTTTTTAGCCTAGTCTAATGTGTTATTCAGCTCTTTATACCTTAATTTCATCTACCCCATTAATGTCTAGTGAGTAATGGCATGACAATGCATGGATTTATTAAAATCTACTAAAATTGTGAAATCCAAAAAAATCCACCACCACATTCACATTTATTGTAGATCTTTGTGCCTCTACCATCATCAAATTAAATTTTCTTAATAGTGTATTTGATGAAGTGATAGGTGATTCAAACATTCACTTCCTATAGACCATTGGGTGGGTGTTAGCTGTCTTTATGATTTTTATCTTTCACTTTTTTCATCTTGGCACAACCTTCACCTTTCTTATGGAAACCTAGGTGTAACACTTCACATGTGCATGATTCAGCCTCCTTGGTTCCATCTCCTCTTAGTGTTGTGATTCCTTTCAAGTGAACTTCCATTTCTTTTTCAATTTTTTTTTCTTTTATCTCTTACTTTGGCCTTCCCTAACCCATATAAAGCCTTATGCTAGTCCTCTAGTGCTTCATTGACACTACTTGATTTTTGGCACACAAACATCTTATTTGCCTCCTTTATCAACTTGGTATTCATATATTTCTAAATCAGGTAAATTCCTCATACCTAAAAACTTATGTCTTTGGCCTTAGTCACTTAGAAACCATCCATCCTCAACTCACATAACTAGAGTTATGCATGAAAGTACTAGAAGGTTTCTTCTATGGGATTAAAATTTTAACAATTATTCTCTCAACACAAATAAAAAAATATATAAGTAAATGTTTGTCTTTTACCAAATTTTATTTTTGTCAACACAACACAATTGACTTGTGACCAAGAAGTCAATCTTTGATGGCATCAACACCATCCTATTGATAATATGACTTTAATCTATTTCCATTTAAATACCCAGGGAGAATTTCACCCATCAACATGTATAATTTGCATGTGATAGTATCTAATGTGCTTTTGATGACATAATTTCCCATATAAATAATCCATAACTTATTTGGGTGCTTAAGGTACTTGGAGTCATATTTCAAGACTAATGTTCCTTCAGTAAGTACTTTGTGCTTGATATAATTATCATTCCATAGATTTTGGAATGCCTTTTCTATATACTAGCTCCATCTTACTTATGCATGTGTCTCATCCAAGTACTCCAAGTCTTTTAATAATGTACTCAATGACTTTTGGTCATCCAAACAACCAATACACATAATGCACAAAACGGGCACCATGAATTCCATCGATAAAATTGCTTCTGCACCAAACACTAGTTGAAATGGTATAGCCTTATTTAAGCACTTATATATTATGTGATAGGCCCATAATACTAATAAATTATGGTCATCCCAATATTTGTGACCAATGTCACATATATTTTTGAGACACATCCCCAATATCTTGTTTAATGCCTCAGTGATACCATTTACTCAGAGATGATACAATGTTGTCTTATGGTGTGCCACCATGTATTTAGTGAGAAATATCTACATGGTTTCATTGATGAAGTGTACATGAATTTATTCAATGATAATGATCTTTATCTCTAGTCAAAATAAGTGGGCACCCATAGTGACTAATGATGTTCTCCTAGATAAACCTTTCTATAGTGGTGGTTGTGCAATCTTTAGTCAACACTACCTCTGCCCACTTTAATTTATGGCCACTATAATGTATAATGTGTCTGTGTACCTTATATCAATATTAACAAGCCTAAAAAATTCAATATCCCATTTCTCAAATGGCACCTAGGCAAGGATGGGGATGAGAGGCATCTCATTCTAGTGGTTTAGATTTCCCATGCATTGCTAGATGTTACATGCTTTGGCATAATATTTTGCATCTTAGAATAGATTAGGCCACCAAAAAAATTATTGTAATACCTTACACACCATATAATCTCTTTTATAATTTCCTCCAATAATCCCATAATGTGCCTCTTTCAATACTATGTCCCTTTCTATTCTTGGACACATCAACATAAGACCTTGTCTTGGCTCAATTTTTATAGTTCCCTACCAATGAGTTAAAAGGGCGTGGCATAAAATATGAGATATTTATTATATTTAGTTATCATAGTCTAGGGTGTAGACGTATATGTTAGAAATGAAATGATCTCTATCATATATTAGAGGATGCACTTGACCCAATAACATTACATGTTAGGTATATCATATTTTATACGTGTTATCACATAGTTAGAGTTGATGTGGGATAGATGGTTTGTTCCTAAGTTTTATTTTCCAAGCTTCACTACAATAGAGAATTATAATTCTTAAAATAAAACTATCCATCAATAAATGTGCCCATGGATAATGATCTTGTTCACTAGGTACATAAGTGCCTCATGATCAATGATGAAGATAAAGGGGGTTACCAATAAATACTACCAAAAATTTTGTAGGGTATAGACCATGGAAAGTGCTCATGCTTAGTTGTGGTGTAGTTTTTCTATACCTTGGTCATTTTTCTACCTAAAAAACAAATGGTATGATTCATTTTTCCTTCACCTAGTTACACCAAAATGGTGCTAATTGTAGTACTAGATGCATTGATGTGAATGTGGAATGGAGTATTGCAATTGGGAAATTGTAGTATTCATGCACTTACTGGTTTGATATTTAGGGTCTCAAATGTATATTCATACATTTCACCCAAATAAAAAGGGCCATCCTTACATAATATATCTTCTATCAGTGCTTTCATTCTTGGCATAGTTCCTATTTTAGTTTATTTTCTCATTTCTTAATTTTGGAAGTAAAGTAATGAAACTAGTAAGAGGGTATGTAAAAGAATACTTGGTGAAATGTGCATGTGAATCTAGATGAAAGTGGGAACTCATATTTGGCTAGGAATGAATAAACTAAAAATATCACATACACTTGAAAGGGGATTGTTAGATGGTTGGTTGGGTGGGCTTTCTAGCGTGAGCTAGATCCAAGAAGCACAATGCTTGCTAGGAGGTTGTCAATCCACTTTTATGAAAATCAAGTCTAAAATGATAAAATAAAATATGTACATTAAATGATAAGAAAGTAAAGGCATTCTATAAAGTAAAATATAATTTTCTTATTAAATAAATTGATAAAATTTTGATGCTAGGGTGGTTGGGATCAGGTTTAAAAAATTAGAGGGGGTATTGTGGTTAGAGGGAAACATAGAAAATAGAGATTGATTTGAGGTGGAAGGGTGAAAAAGTCTTGATATAAAATGATTCCATAGAGAATCATTAGTGATTATGAGAACTATCATTGGTTGAGGTAAACCATCAGTGATTAAAAAATTGTCAATGGTTTCAAGTAACCATCGACGGTAGGTAACCATCAATGGTTGCCTATGTGAATTTGGGAGTGAATAACTCAAAAAGTATAGATGGAGGCATAGATAAAATTGGTAGAGTGAATTTGGCAGTTTGGGTGTGATGGAGGGAAGATGAGGCTAAGGCTGAGCAATAGTGAGAGGGCTCTGACCATGTCACCAATCATATAATGAGGTAGGGTTTGTTTTAAAATTGGTAGAATTATAGTAATTTAGGTAGGGGAAAAGGGTAGAGAAGATTGGGAAAAAATAAAATAGGCTAGGAAAAAAAGAAAATAGGTCTGGGCCTAGATGCCCTAGGTTTAGATATAGGTGAAAGTGGGAAAAATGGGTAAGAAATTGAGGGGAGGGTGAAGAAGTAAAAATAGGGAGTAAATCTTTAGGTTTTTGTTTTCTTTATTAAATTTTTAGCTTATTTAGGGCTTGTTTTGACAAGGCTAGATGGTAGGGTTTTTCCACCAGTGATCACACATAGTGATTGTTGGTGGTTGGACCCAACCATCAATGATCAAACCTAGGGATCCTAATCTCTTAGGAACTGTTGATGGTTACTTGAACCATTAGTGGTTGGCTAAAAGAGGGCTAGCCAATGTGCTAAAAAAAGTAAATGAGAGGTTTATGAAGAGGTGATTCAATGTTAAGGTGTTAAATGGGTTGGGAGATGGCAAAGTGGATCCAAGTTAGGAATTATAGGTTAATAAGGATGGGTAAAAATAAAATTAAAGGGTGTGTGTCAATTAGGAGAGTGAAACATTAGAAATATTAATATTATGGTTATTGTCATCTAAGCGCACAAGTAGATTTAGATGAAAGACTAAGTCCCTAAGATATTCATAGAGGTACATGATGGGGTGATTGATCCTAAGTGGAGGTAGATAGAAGATGTGGGCCTAGGGGCCATGAGACACTACCAACACTTTCCATGTGACATGGTGATGATTATGGCACTCATCAAGAGATGGGACCCTACCATAAATACCTTCTTGTTATTGATAAAAGAGATGTTTATTTTGTTAGAGGATGTCCATAGGATAACTTAGCCATCAATTTAGGGGAGCCAATATACCACATTGAGAATGACAAGTGAGACCATTACATGGACTGGATATATGGTGAGGATCAAGTGAAGGCTAGATACCATACCGATGGAGCTTTTTATGGGAAATTATACTAGTGGACCCCATAAAATAGAGGTTTAATGACTATCATGATGATAAGAATATCATGTTTTATAGTGTCAGACTTGAGTAGTGGGTGATTTCCTTATGTGTTATTAGGAGTGCTAATAGAGATGCTTTTAGGGGGTATAGTTTTTGGATGGACCATAGTATTATTAGTGTATACTTATAAAGAGCTTTGGGCCTTTAGGGTGTAGATATTATATGGGATCAACATCAACTTTATGTTCTATTACTGGGCATATGAGCATATACATGTGTTAAGACCCTTTGGACTTCTTTGGGATGGTTATGCATCGATAGATTATAGGGTTGGCTTCATGAGATGGCACATCGATTATGCACTTATAAGAGTTGGGGGTGGAGCTAGAGACATAGGGTGGATTTAAGATGCCTTGAAGGGCATGGTGGTATTAGACTTTCTATGGAGGTTGTATTTGAGTTGGCCGTTATGAATAGGTTATAGGTACCACATGCTATCATTACATAGTTGGTGGTGGGTTTATGGCGAATGGGATGGCAAGGCTGAGTGCATCTCAGTGGATCGAGTCTATAGGCAGTTTAGGCTAGTGTAAGATACACCTATAGATGTTCAGTGTTATAGGAGGGAGGATGTGAAGTACCCACTTTTGGAGCCATAACTAGATACTATTATACTAGATTATGGGGAGATTCTAGTGAGAGCTCCTATAGATGATGCAAGAGTGACTGATGGATATATGGGATGGTATTAGGCCATGTATGTAGCCACACATTTTGGTTATTTGGATGGATGTTAGTAGACTATAGATATTGATTCTACATAGGTATAGGGTAGAGGACTGAATGGCCAAACAGTGGCTACCCTTATAGTGGCACATGCCTAGGTGATTAGGTTATAGGGATAGGTGGATATGTTATATGTTATAGGTGGATATGTGATAGGTGGTGATTAGCCATATTGATAGGAGAATAGGATATGGTGAGGACCAACCTTGATTTAGTCACATAGGAGTGAAATGCCTTGAGACAAAGAGTAGGGGTGACCATGGTAGGGGGAGGAGTATTTAAATCAGTGTCAAGGACATGGTAATTGGACACCATTCAAGAGATTTGATATTATGAGGCTAAAGTGTTAGCCTAATTTCCAAAGGTGATGACATATGAGGAGTATAGGGTTAGCCTAGCTAGGGGTCCAATAGTAGCTTCACTAGGTCAATGGGCATTGATTGTAACATAGGTAAGTACATCAGGGGGTCCACCATAGATGGTGGAGTAGGTATAGGTGGTTTTGGTTCTAGTTTTGTAGGTCCTTGATACATGATATCTTGATGATGTATATTTTTTTATATGTATATTTTGATATCAGCCTGCATGTTGATGAGGTGAGATGTATTTATGAGAGAGAAACATATATATTATTTTATATTATGATGATGTTGATGATTATTATGCTGGGATGATTATGTGTATGATGTTCATCTAGAGGATTATGGTTATGGTTTATGCTCATATTGTTTATGATTGGTTAGCTTAGGTATGATGATGATATGATTATGGTTCTTAATATGTTGATTAATTATGTTTTATGTTGATGATATGATCATTGATTTTTATGTATTGTTGATGGTGATTATTATGTGAAGTTAATTATGATTATTGACATTATTTATGACAATATGTGAGGTTAGGCATGATGATTATTTATTTTGAATATGAGATGATTACGATGTTTATGTTAAATTATGATTTTTGATGATGATGTTATGGATGTATAATGTTAGCTAGGGCATAATGATGATTTATTTTCGATATGTGGTGATTATGATGTTTATGATTGTGACCATGAACATGTTAGGTGACGTCTAGGGTCAGAAATGTTTGGTAGGAATATTGCAACTAGTGTAGTATAGGCTTGCTTTGATGCAAGGCCAAGGTGAGATTGGTTAACCACGTTAAAAAAGGTAAATAGGTTAACATGTCCCATTAAATGGATACATTTACTTAGATTATAAAGAGGCAAATAATGAGAAACCATAGGTGGATCAATTTAATGAATATAAGCCTACCAAGTGCTTTGCAAGAGCATGCTCAGATTAAGAATAAGGTTGTCATGATCACTTTGCATCAAGTAAGCACATAGTCCCTTAGGTTTAGAGACTAGTGAAGGCAAGATGGATAGTAGAATGAATGGAAAATAGCCACCTGATTTGGTTTAGCTTTCCCCTTCTATAGATGACCAAAGGGCTATAGTAGACAAGTCCATGCCTTAAAGCAATATGTAGAGTAATCAATGTAGCAAGTCTACTAGTGTTATTTATAAGATATGATTATAGTATGATGGTATATTGGGAAGATTTATCGATGTGGGAAGTCTACCAATGACATATCTAAGAGCCAATTGTAGCTTAATTATTTTTTATTTGATAGAATTTTATTCATTTCTTTTGCCATTGGAGTAAGTTATTAAATATGATCGATGCAAGAAGATTCAAATGATTTATCTTAGCCATCCTTCAAGGGAGTGGTCTAAAATTTGTTAATTTTAGAGCTTTCCTTTAAGGAAGTAGTCTATTTTAAGAAATTTTGAATTATGGAGCAACTATCCTTCAAAGAAGTAGTCTACAATTGTTATAGAGTAGTGATTTTGATTGCAAATTTAGATAGGGATAAGTCTATTAGGTGGAAGGTTTACCTTTATGAGGGAAAAAATTAGAATAAAAGGTTAATGATAAATGGAAGGGAGGGGTTGAGAAACAATTGACCATGGGATTCCATCTATTAAAAGATGAAAAGTATCCATGATAACCATGTTATGGGTAGAGCTAAGGTACCCATACTTAGGATCAGGTTGTGATAGATGAAACACATGGTTTTAAGTTATAATCAATTATTCCTCAAGGATAAAAGATAATGTAGATGTTTCATAAACCAAGGGATGAGCTTAAGTAAGACATAGAAGTGAGTTTGATCCTTTCTAACAATAGAAAGGATACAGATTTGAAGTATTAATTAGCTCAAATTTTGGTTTACCTTTGAGAGAGGATAAGCAGTAAGTACCAGATACATAATTATGGGTTACAATGTAGGGTCCTAACTAGTTAAAAGTAAACTTGCCCTTCTTGTCCTTCTCCATGTTAGTTACATGTTGATTTTTTTTGAGGATGAGGTCTTTGATACTGAATTATTTATTTTTCAAATGTTTTTTATATGCACACTTGATTTGCTCTTAATAGACATGAAGATGATTAAAATGCGGCAAGCTGATGCTTTTCATGAGGCTCTAGGCATGTGAGACATTCTTGATGATAGTCACTTTTAGAGAGGATTTCATGTAAGGATATATGAAGTAATGGAATTTTGACTTCAAGAGGTAAGACCTTGGCTCCAAAGATGAGGGGAAAATGTGTTGCACCCATAGCATTTTAGATACTAGTGTGGTAAGTTCATAAGGCAAAGGGGATTGGAGGTGCCAATACTAACCAGAAGCATTGACCACCTTTCTAAACATTTTGATGAGGATTTTATTGGAATATTCTACTTTTTCATTAGCTTATGGATGATAAGGCAAGGAAAAGCTTAAATCTATGCTAAAAGCATCACAAAGTGTTTAGAATTTTTTGTCTTTAAAGGATTTATCATTATCATTGATTATTTTATGAGGAACTCCAAAGTGTTATATGATGTGATGATTGATAAACTCAAGGATTATTTTATATTTGGTTGATATAAGTGGGATGGCTTCCACCTATTTGGTGAAATGTTTTGTAGCGGTGATGATATATTGATGTCATTATGAATAATGGGGATTGATCTCCTTGATAAGGTCAAGACCCCATTATGAGAAGGGATAATAATATTGAGATACTTGAAGACCATGGTAAGGTGCATGATGAATATTATCATGTTGTTGACACTTGATGCATTTCTTGACATATTCACAATAATCTTGATTAAGTGTGGGTCAATAGTAGTCTAGGCAAAGGATACATTTGGTAATAGCTAGGCCATTAAAGTGTCCCCCATAGATGTCATCATGAAATTTATTGATGGCATGAGAAGCTTTATGATGAAGAATATATTGGATAAGGATGCCATCAAAACCCCACTTAAAGAGAATCCCTCCTAGAATAGTATAACAAGAGGTACCCAAGATAAAGGCTCTATGGGCATTCTTTGAAAGATCAAGGGGGAGAATGCCAAGGTTAAGATAATTGAAGGTTTGATCATACCAAATGTTAGGATATGATGTTTCCACATTACAAATGGTGGGAAGGTCTATAATGATATATAAAGGTGTGATAAAATGATGAATGCTAACAAATAGTTTAGATTAGGCTAGTTGGGATAGAATTTGGGAAGTGAGAGATGCCATAGTGTCTATGAATTTGTTGGTGGATCAAGGAATTGATTAGATGGTGTAATGATCAAATGATTCCAAGAGTACATTGAAAATTTGTTTGTATTTCAAAAGGACATCATTTTTACATTGATAATATCTTATGACCTATTGGATGACAAGTTGGGAGTCTCCAAAGACACTAATTATTAATTGATCCCCAAACTCAAGGTAGTTTAATGACCTATGACTAAGGATTCTTACTCAGCTATGTTATTGTTACATTCAAAGTCAAGTTTGAAGGAAAGGGGAGGAGGTTATACATTAAGGGGAACAAGAATTACTCAAACACCCCCACCATTTTGGCATTTAGATCCATCAAAAAACATGGTCATTTGGTAGGTAGGTTCCTTTAGAGAAATGGTTTTAATAGACTCATCTAAAAGGTGAGAGGAAGAGGTTGGTTATCAGGCAAAGGGGATTCAACTAATTGGTCAGCTATGACCTATCCTTTAATTGATTTTTATGGGAGAATCTCAAGATCAAACTCAACTAGGAGCATGATCCAATTATCCATATGTTGGTTTTAATATGGCTTAGAGTACATATACTTGAGGTGGTCAATATTAGTGATGACATAGGTTTTATGATTAAGAAGGTAATGACAAAGCTTAGAGGCTATGAAAACTAAGGCAAGGCAAAGTTTTTAAGGATGTGTATACCAGGTTTCATATTTGAATAGGGTGTAACTAATGTAGTAGATGGCCTACTATTTATTTTATTCATCATGATGAACGAGCATGGCCCCCAAAAAATGATCGATGGTGGATATATATAAATAAAAGGGTTGGTCCTCTTTAGGAAGAATGAGGATAGTTTGAGAAAGAAGATACTCCTTAATTTCATTAAAGGCCTATTGTCATTCATTGGTCCATTTGAAAGAGACATATTTCTTTAAGAGGTGGTGGAAGGGTTGGCATTTGTCATATAATTAGGAAATAACACATCAAATCGATTAAATTTTACATTGTAGGCTATGAATTTGGGTAAGGTTGGTAGGAGTTGGCATCTCTAAAATGGCTCTAACCTTGGTGGGGTCTATTTCAATTCTAAGAAGAGGGATAATTATGCCTAGAAGTTTTCTTGATAAGACTCCAAAGATACACTTTTTTAGATTGAACCTAACATTATAATGGATTAATCATTTCAATATGATGGAAAGAATAGCTAGGTGGTCTCTAAAAAGTTTGGATTTACCTAGGAGATCATCCACATAATCCTCAAAAATTTTATTAATGAGGTCGTGAAAGATATAGGTCATGACTCGCTGATAGGTTATCCCTACATTCTTCAGTGCAAAGGGCATAAACCTATAGCATAAATTTCCCCATGGGGCGATAAAATAAGTCTTATGTTGATCTCAGGGGGCAATAAAGATTTGATTATATCATGATAAACCATCCATGAGAGATAACATTCCATGGTTGATTTTGAGATCAAAAAGTTGGTCAATATTAGGTAGAGGAAAGTCATCTTTAGGGCAAGGTTAAGGTCATGAAAGTCAATGCAAAGGCAAAGGCATCCCATAGGTTTGGTGATGGGGATTATGTTAGAAACCCATTGTGGATATTTAATGGGTTGGATAAAATTAATAGACAATATGTATTGAAGCTCTTCTTTGACAAGAAGGGTTATGTAGGGGTGCATGCAGTGAAGTTTTTGCTGAACCAACTTAACCTAAGAATGAGTGATGATTTTATAGAGAGTGATATAAGGGTAAATTAGAGGCATATATTGATAGGACCAAGAAAATTATATGTTATAGTCATGAAGAAAAGAAGGGTAATTTTTCCATTCTTTAGGGGTCAAAGATTGGCCTCTTTTAATGATGTAGGGATCCTCCTAAGTACCCAAATTAAGATTGATAGTCGACTCATTTAGCATGGTTAATTTCTTAGGAGGGAGATATTTATGGATAGAACAATCCTCTACTTTGAGTTAGGTGAGAATGGCTTTATCATCTTGATAGTGAATGGTGTTAATAGTGGGTGAGTTGTGTTTAATCATTTTTTGGTGGATGAGAGGAATGGTCATGGTCTGGCCCTCTTTCTGATATGTTAAGGGGGCCAATGTAATGGTATTGATAAAAAAAAAGTTATGGGGGATGATGTTAGACTCTTGAAATTTGGAAGATGGGGTTGGTGATGATGGAATTTATATGATAGTGGTAGCAATGGGTTTTAGTGATATGGGCTCTTATGGTGGTTCAAACCCTAGTCTAAATAACTCATGAGGTTTCTAGGTTTTGATGATGGGAAATTTATGAGATCCTTATTCATAGAGGCCAAATCCAAACCCTTTCCAAGCACATCAATGAAGGTAGGTTTTGGAAAATTTTGGGTTACTTAGGTAATAAAAATTAGAGGTGAAAGGTTTGATATATGGAGTGATGGTGGGAGCAAGAAGTGGTCAAACAAGTCCACCATAGACAATTCTTTTGATTATTAGGAAGCCTGAAGGGCAAAATGGTGCTGATGTTGGGTTCATAGGAAGGGTCATTTTTAATATTCTAGTATTCATGTGGAGTAGGTAAGGCATATAATAAGAGAAGGAAATATTCCCCTAGTGAGAGTCATTGTAATGTTGATTACAAGGGGTCTTCTACTAGAATTTATGATAAGGGAATAGATGAAATAGTGGATGTTTCATCATTATGGTGAAGGGAAATGTTACTAATGGTGGGTGATGTGGTGGTTTGATCAGAAGTAGGTCATGAGGTGGATGAAGGAGGAATAAAAATGTCATTAGGTTGATATGTCATATTGTAGGAAACAAAGTGACTAGGATCAACTTTAATTATAATGACTTGCCTCCCATGCTCAAATTTGATGCATTAATGTAAATTAGAAGGGACACAACCTATTACATAGATCCAAGGGCATTCAAGTAATAGATTATATTGGAACTCATTCTTAATAATTTAAAATATCTCAAGAATGGTTCATGGCCCCAACCAGATATGGAGGACAACTGTCCCCAAGGTAGTGGTCATAACATCATTAAAAGAGGAAAAGACCATTATACTCTCAGAAATGATGTTTTTGGGTGATTGTATTTGGTCATATGCATGGAAAGAGATGATTTTGATGATATATCCTCCATAAATCATTACCTATTTAATGTGGGTTTGATTGATGTATGCTATAATGAATAGGGGAGGATTAGGATATTTAATACAAAGAGGCAGGTTTTTGAATCCTAAAAATTGATAAGGGTGGCTTGGTGGAGGTATCCAATAAAGGATGCAATATGTTGTGCATCATCTATTAGAACCTCTATGTAATGTAGAGCCTCAATTAATGCTTGGTAATGTTGAGGTGAGGTGCTAATTAAATCATAAAGGCTTATTTTCATTGGTGTTAGGTGAAGTTGTTTCAACATGAGCCATTGGATGAATGGATTGGGGTTGGGAGGTGAAGTTCCCAAAATGGATACTTTTGGTTTTAATGTTTGTGAGGGTGGAGATGGAGATGTTTGGGTTTGGTTGGTATGTTGGGAGGTTGAAGGGTAAGTCTAAGGGATGGTTATATTGGCTTTTGCCTTATCTTTTTATTGGGCCTGGGAATAGATAACCTTATGAATGGTGTGGCTAAGGGGACTTGATATTTGCTTTAGTTTCTCCTTTTTATTCTTTGGTATGAGTGGTATAGTGGGTATAGGTTGGGTAGGTTGGGTTGATGGTAAGATTGGTAGTGGAGGTAAAAGGGGCTCCTCTAATAGATCATCTTCTTCCAATAGATTATGGATAAGTTTTTAAAAAAACTTTTTAATTCTCTATATCATGCCCAAGAGTCATATGGTAGAGACAAGTCAAATTATCATTGAACCAAGTTGGTTTAGGTCAGGCGGGGTCAAAGGTTTTAATTGGAGGCAAGTTAATGGAGGAGGTTCAAAACAACCTTTGAAAAATAGTTGTGTATGACTGGCAAAGGTTTTATATGTAAGGGGTTTTGGATACAATGGGTGAGAACTTTATTTTACATAGGCTTGTTCATGGAAATAGTAGTTGGAGGAATTATTTTGATTGGTGGTTTTGGCTAGATTTGCTTAGGTATGATTACCTTTAGGGTTGGAGACATAGATGCAGAAGGTTTGGTTATAAGTGGGAAGGTAGATGGGGATAGGTTGGTTAGTAATGATGAATAACTTGAAGGTTTTGTGATCATAGGTGGAGAAAAGGGGGATGGATTCTTGGAGGAAGAATAGGTAACAAGGAGAGTGGAGGGATGTGGTCCTAATATAGAAGGTTAATGTGAAGGAGGTGTTATGGGTCTATTTAGTGGTGGAGGTTTGGGTAGTCCTTCCTTCTTAAATGAATTAATGGGATTAGGATTCGATGGGTTTGATGGAATTAATTAAAATCTCAAAATAAGGTGAGTGTGACTAGGTGTAGGAAGGATACCTAGATCTTGATTGGTTTGGTGAAAGACCTTGCTAGAATGAGGTGAATTGGTAGTTTTAGGTAGAGGTGTTTAAGATGGTTCACTTATGACTTTAGAGGAGGTAGTTGGTATGGTATTAATAATGGGTTTAATCATGGAATCAAGTGAAGTTGAGGAGTTATATTTGTTTTGATAAGGAAGGCCAAATTGATGCCAAAAGATGGTTCTATCAAAGTTAGGTTGGGATGTGAACTCTAAACTTTGGACCAACCTAGAGAAGGGATTATAAATGGTGGTATTTTTTTTATCATTAGTCTCAAATATTAAGCCCATAGGTGAGGAAGGAGTGGTTTTAGTATTGGTATCTTTGGTGGAAGGTTCTAAAGGTGGAAATTGGGTAGATGAGGTGACCTCCTTTTGGGGAATGGTTTCCAAAGATGGTTATATGATAGGAGAAATGAGTGTGGTATTTATAAAAGAAAAAGTGGGTATGGTTTCTTCCTTGGATTGGAAATTTAAAGAAGTAGGTTATTCTTGTGTTGGAGGAGTGGAAGAAGTAGTTGAAATAATGGGTATATCCTTGATTGTTTCCACAAAAAGAGGAGATAAAGTCATGGTGTCATCAAATGGAGAGAGAGAAGTCATTAATTCCATTGTTTGCATATATAAAGGATTGGTTTCCTTTATTTTGGTGATTAAGGTAATGGTCTCTTCAATTATGGGCCCATTACTAATAACATTTATTATATGTACCTCATGGGAATTAGAAGGTTTGGGTTTACTATAATAATGTTGGGTGGAAGGAGTGTGATTTGCAAAAGGCTTATGAAATATGTCAAGAGATTGATTAGGGGGTTCATTTGGGTTATAAAAAATGAGCTCCCCACTATAAATTAGATTTTGGACAAGAATTTTAAATGTATTACATCTATCAATGTCATGTCCAATAATTCGGTGAAAGGCACAATGGTCATTTTCATTATACCATCTGGGTATAGGGTAAGAAAAATCAAATAGTTGGGGTGGTTTAATTGGTGGAATTTGTATATGGTTGGACTTGAGAAATTTATCCAAAATATATACATATGACTCCCTAATTGGAGTGTATTGTCTTGGAGGTGCTCTATTTTAAGTTTGATTTTGTTGATAAGGAGGTTTAGAAGAATTGTTTTGATGTGATTGGTTAAAGTTAGAGGTGGGGTAGTTTTTAGAACCATGAAATTTGTGGATGTTTTTGCCTTATTATTGAATTTGCTAGTGATTTTAGTAGAGGGAGGGCCGTTGGGTTTGAAAGTAGAATTCTTATTCTATAATTTCATTTTCCCTTCATCAATGGCATAATTTTTGAGTTTTTGTGCCATGGTGAATGCCTCATCAAATGTTTGAAAGGTTTGAACTTGAAGATTAGGTGTAATATTCTTAGCACAACCCCTAGATAAAATTTCAATTAATTTAGGTTGGGTTAAGGTGAAAGAGAGTTTATTGATGAGGCCTCTTCATCTAGCCACAAAATCAATAATTAACTCATCATCAAAATGTTTGATAGAGTAAAGGTCAGTTATGGAAACCTTTTTAGTTATGTTTATTGATAAATGTTCTAAAATATTTGGGCTAGTTCAGAGAAGGAAAATATGGAATGTGTAGGGAGAGAGATATAACTATCAAGGGAAAGTCCTGATAAATACATTGAGAAGGTTTAAAGGAGGAGAGCATCATCATATGCGATTAAGTAATAAGAATGATAAAATGCTCTTAGATGTTGTTAGGGATCCTTCTTGCCTTGGAATTTAGAAAATTTAGGAAATTCCCATAGGGGGGATAATAATAGATGGGAACATAAGGGTGGATAGGTTCATTACAAATTTGGTCATAGGATAAGAGTGTATGAGATCCATAAACAAATTATTCTAAGTTAGTCATCTTATCTATTAGAATTTTGATCAAATCCAGCTAAGGTTGGGAAGATACATAATTGAAGGGTATATTTTTTTGGGGTTGAGTGGTAGATATGTAAGGATAAGTGGTAAAAGTCATGGAAGAGGCCACATATTGGTAAGTGGTAACAAGTGGTTGAGATGGTGCCACATACAAACTGATTGGCACAAATGGCTAGGTGTATGGTGGTATGTACCCATATTGGTAGGTTGTCATAGGTAATTATTGGGGAATGGATGTAGGTTGGCTAAAATGTATGGTTGAGATGGCAAGTGGAGGTTGAGTAGGTTGATGTTGGGTTGTGACTTTATTGCTAATAAGTGGAAGTGTTTGGGGTATAAAAAGCACTAGATTTCATAAGGGGGTAGTGGTGAAGGTATTGGTTGGGACAACGGGAAGGGAAGAGGCAAGGGTATAAGATAACCCCATGGTAAGCAAAGTATAGGTAATTAGAGGTAGAGTTGAACCTACATACAAAGTATGGGGTGTGGTAGGAGGTGTTTGGTTGGAGGTTGGAATATTATATTGGGTTTGGGTAGTGGTGGTGGATTGAATGTTGGAATAAGATGAGGCTTGGGTTAACAAAGGTTGGGTTGAGGTAGTACCCACCATAAGATAGGATGGCATTCCATAAAATAGGGTGGTATGGGGAACCAAACCAATGGAGGTATGGTGAGGCATGGTGTTAAGATAGTGTTGAAGAACTACTTGATTATTGTCAAAGAAGGTGGTGAAGTCAACAACACCTTCAAATATAACTAAAATTTGGGTAGGAAGGAGGGGGGAAATGAGATGATCCCTCATCATTAGAATTTTACTGCATAGAGGAAGAAGAGGATGGTGGTGGTTGGTTGGTTTGATTTCTCAATTGTTGTCTAGTAAAGACCATATGAGAAGTTGGGGGATATTATGATGAAACTCACACCTCAAACAAAGAGGAACCAAAAATAATTCAAAGCAATAAATGCATACACTAAAAGCATTTTTATCCTATGATTCCTTTTAAATCACTTTTGTCTTATGCCTTAGAGAGTGTGAAGAGGGAGTTTGGCTTATAAATTGGGTACTAAAGAGGCAATCTATGGTTAGTTTTAGGTTCTCAGGCCCTCAAGAGAGAAAAAAATGTGTTGAACTTATATAAATGGCATGAAATTATGGATTTCCCCCTCACTTCACTATCCCACATCAATAAGAGTCTCAGGTGCTTATCCCAAATATACCAAATTCAGAGTTTATAATCAACCAAAGAGTTGAGTTGGTTCTCCCCTTGGTGTTGAAATCCAAGTAGGATAGCTAAGAAGGGGTAAGGTTGCCTCTAGGTGATGAAATCATAGTTAGGCCTTGTTTCAAGTATATTTTTATGTGTTAATTATTTTATAGTTCAGTTTAGTGTGTGATAACAAATTTTAAAGCTATGATAAATTACTTTGCCTCCTAAGTTACTAAATAAACTAAGGTTAACAAGCAATCAATCAATGCAGAAGGTTTATTTTATGCCCAAAAAAAAATTTATATTTCATTCAATGAGAAAATAATAAAGGAAGAAAAGGGAATTGGGTCCCACCAGGTGTGCTAGAATGTTTCAATTATTTTCCTCATTTTTTAATTTTGGAAGTAAATTAATGAAACTAGTAAGAGGGTGTGTAGAAGAATACCTATTGAAATGTACACATGAATCCAAGCAAAAGTGGGAAATCCTCTTTGGCTGGGAAGGAATAACCTAAAAATAGCATAGACACTTGCAAGGGGGTTGTTAGATGGTTGGTTGGGTGGATTGTATAGCGTGAGCTAAATCTAAGAAGCACAATTCTTGATAGGAGTATGTCAATCCACTTTTATGACAATCAAGTCTAAAATGATAAAATAAAATATGTACATTCAATGATAAGAAAGTAAAATCATGTTAGAAAGTAAAATATAACTTTTTTATTAAATAAACTAATAAAATTTTGATGTTAGGGTGGTCAGGATCATGTTTAAAAAATCAAAGGGAGTACTATGGTCAGAGGAAAATATAGAAATTGGAGCTTGATTTGAGGTAGAAGGGTGAAAAAGGATTGCTAGAAAATGATGCCATCGAGAACCATTGGTGGTTAGGATAACCATTGATGGTTGAGGTAAACCTTCGATGATAGGAAAATCATTAGCGGTTGGAAAACCATCGATAGTAGTAGGGAACTATCGATGGTTAGGTAACTATCAATGGTTTCCTATTCCAATTTGGGAGTGAATAACTTAGGAAGTATAAAATGGGACTTTGATCAAATAGATGTTGGATATGGGGCTAGGAAGTGTAAAGTGGGGTATTGGTGGATTTGATAAGGTAAAGGGATCAGACACTAGATAAACCAAAGAACATAATCACAAAATACCTAGAACTGAGTGGAGGAATCCTAGCATGATGTGGCTAGATTAATGGTGCTTTGAGCGTTTTCAAATGATTTAAAAGAATTTTGGATCTCTAGTGATAATTTTTTCTCAATGGTATGGATGATGGATACCTTTATGAAAGCTTGAATGCTCTATGATTGATTGTTATCTCCTTTCACTTCCTCCTCTATTCCTTTTAAATAAAAAAGTTACTATATGAAATAAAGGAAGTTACCTATTTGATACAGTAAATAGATAAAGCTACCTATTTTTGTTGCTTTAAAATATTGTTTTAAAGACAAGTTACCATTTTTGGGAGTTTTTAATCTTACATAAAGAGTTAGCAATGCTTTAAAGTTTTTTAAATAAAGGGTGAGGACCCAGCCATCGATGGTTAGGCCAATCATTGATGGTTACCCTAACCATTAGGGGTTAGTGGGGAAAAGAGATTTGGCCAAAAAAGGTGAATTAAATTATATGTCAGGTAGGGGTTTGATAAGGTCAAGATATAAATGGGTTGAGTGGAAGGTCTAAAAAATAATACGACATCAAAAACTATTGTGTGTGATATTTAGGTATTTATAGTTCCTTATAAACTTCTTATAGAACCAATAGTGTCCAAGAAAGGTGCAAACATCTTTCTGCATTGATGGGGTCTAGAGTTGTAAGATGATTACAATATTTATGGGATTAATGAATAAAACATATTTGTAGATGATATGCCTGAGAAAATGTGCCAAATAACATCATGAAGACACACTTTTTGAGGTTTAAATAAATATATAATTATTTTTACCTCCCAGACATTAGGTGAAAGTTATCATAATGGTGCCTTACTAGCCCATACATAATCTAATATTCTAATCACCACTCAGGAGAATACAATTGGTGTATTCTTTAGTCCAAAGGGCATCATATTGTATTTGAAACATCCCCATTCTATCTTAAAGGAGTTTTAGGCTTATCCTCCTCCTCAATTTGGACTTGATGATATCCTAAAAACCCATCAGTGAAAGTGTATATTTTACAAACTATGATTCCATCCAAAACATCATCAATGAACAAAGTTGGAAATGGGTCAGTTAAATAGGTCGCATTTAACAATCTATAATTAAGGAAAACCTATATTCACCTATTCTTCTTGATTTCGATGACTATAGGGCTAACCCATTCATATTCTTGTATAGGGTAGATGATGCCTATGGCTATCATACCATCAATCTCTATTTTGACCTTGGCACAAATATTAGGGTTCATCCTATAAGGTCACTATTTTATAGGTCTTGTGCCATCTACTATCTTGATTCTCATCTTCTAAATGGATGGGTGCATGCCTTTCATGTCTCTATAGTTCTGAGGGAACAAGTCCTAGAACTCCTTCAGGAGATCAACAATGCACGCTAGCTCCATGTCAGATCAATAAGTATCTAAATTATAAATATTTAGTTCTCCTTCTAAGTTGATGTATACCTTGGTAGTTTATAGTGGTGTGTGGTACAACTCATTATTTTTTTAATGCAAATCTTTGACTTGTTTGCTTCCCTCAGTTGTTTCTATGTAAATATAGGTAGGGGTCTTCTTCTAGAGTGCTATCCTAAACCTAGTATACTAACTTCCTCTTACCTAGCAAAATTATCCAATTGTGCACCTTTCATGTCTCATCATCCTTATAACTAGAGTCACTATTAAATATTTTCTCTTCAAATAAATTTGGGAGTGCCAACCCCTTTTCACTGAACATGTCTTTTAGGATCTCCTCCAATATTATAGTGTCCTTAAACTCTAACCTTCAAACTACTTGTAGTGACTTAATTAGTTCAAGGTTTTGTGAAGAAAAGGAGAAGATGTGAACAAACCATTCCTTAAGTGCATCACAATTATCAATCTCATAGTGCATCTTGTTGACAACATACCAATATATTTATCATGTCTTAAATGTCCTATAAAATGCATGCACCCATAGATTCCTTGAGGAATTTTTTCCATGGGTAGTCTATGTTTATTTACAAAGGTTCACATGTGCCATAGGGTCAAAGTCATCAGAGTAGGTAGAGATGTCCATGTCCTTGTTACTCTTCCTAAATTTAGTGAAAGTAGTGGCCTTAACATCTTTTGAAGTTAGTAAGCTAGGCCTTTGCACTTCCCACCAGCAAGTGGTAGTGATCTTCAATGTATACACTAGTGCATCCATTATATCTACCTCTTTTGGGATGCATGATTCAAGGTCTCAGACATACTATTCCACTAGATTTATCCCCTCATATATTGGGAGCACTACAAGTTTACCTTTACTTAGGTGAAACAATCTCTTTCCTCTCATCTTGGCATAAGGGACCCACCTTTTAGAACCATGATCATTCTATACCCATATCGTATTCACTAGTTTTTTTACCTTTGCATGCAATAATTGGTACCTTTGACTAGTAGTCTCATATGCTTCCTCAACCCATTAATCACAAGCAAGATCAATGGTGTTTAAGTCTAATTATCCATCTTACCAAGAAAGGACTCCTTGATCATCAAGTTTTAGTGTTTCAACACCTTACACTGTGATGTTATATATGTGGTTGATGTCATACTCGAGGTCTATGATTTCAACATAGGTGGGTCCTTGGTCTTTTGAGAGGGGTATAACTACTCTCTCCTTTCTATTTTAAAATGTCATGTAGCACATTTTAAAGTGCATTTCTAAATTATTTTCATCACACCATGGCTTTCTTAGGAGCATCGAGTAGTTGTCCTATTCTACTAACTCAATCACTTCAAATTCAACATGGAATTCAATGCCCATGATATCTAAAACTATGCTCTTCAAAATTTTGATGGGTTACAACCGTGTCTTTTTGGTCATGAAAAGTACATGATGGGAAGGATTAAGGTTAGCCTACCCATTTTATCCCAAACATTCTTGGTCAAGATATTGACCTCAGTACCTATGTCTACAAGGACCTCACAAATAGACCATCCATCAATAGTGGCATTCATGAGAATTTCTTGGTTATACTCTATATTCTATGTATGCCAAACTTATCATGCCCTCTTCATATGGGGCATAATGAATTTAAATAGATTTTACCCTACATGCTCCAAGAGTAATTTATTCAGTATGGAAAACATTCTCTCTATTTATAGAAGGCACAAGATCTCTATTAATTCTTGTATCTCAACATCCTAGTTGTCCTACTTCTTTCAGGAGGTAAAAAACTATGCTTCTAGATCTTGTGCTAGTTAAATCTCCCCTTACATGTTTTGGATTACACTCATCACCTACAATAAAACATCTTTCTAGCATGTTGGGTCCAGGTATGTCACAAATTTGAGTTCAAGATACATTATGCAATCAGTGTGACCCTTATCCCTATATTCTAAGCACAACTTAGGTATTGGCACAATTGGTAGTTAAGTGGTGAATCAACTATGATTAGTCACCTACACCTTGATCATCTTTATATGAGTTAGTTATGACTTTATTATCCACTTTTCTATTTTTGGCTCATTCTTGATCATTCTAATGTCATTGTCTATGTTAGGCTTGGCTTGGGTCAACTTTTTATATAAGTCAGGGCATTATTTGACCTTATGGGATGCTTGATAACACCCACACATGGGATACATAGGGTAGTCATATTGATAATAGTTGATCAAGCCACATTTATAACATGAGTGGGGTAAGAGCCTTACTTTTTTTATCCTCCACCTCTCCCTCTAGTTCTTCATTACAACCAAAATCCTTAATTATATTGATTATATCCTTCATTTCCTTGGTTAGTCTACCCTCTGATTGCTACAATGGCCTACCTTACACCTCTCTCCATGTTCTTGCATATATCATCAATCACCTAAAAATCCACTATCATATGGGTATATGCATCACATAATCATCAATAGATGGTTGTGTTGACCTAGATGACATGTTTCAATAAAGGGTAGTTTCAAACATCATGTACTTCGTGATAAACTTCACAACTTAGAATTAATGTGCACACATTCCTTCATGGGTAATTATTATTTTTATGGTCTTTCATTTCATAGTCAGTTCACCATAATCCACTTCAATCATCTTGTGATGAGATAGTAGTAATATTTTGGATTTGTTAGGACATAGATTAAATTTCACCTCTATAAATGGTTTTATCCCAGTAATAGTGCTTCTGACTACCTCAGTTCATAGCACAGCTTTAAGTACATTATGAGGGTCTATAAAAGTCTTCATACAAAATGAAATGCAACTAAAAACTCTCTAATAAACCACTATGAATGATGGGAATGTTTAATTTCATAAAGGATCTTGGAAAGGAGAGTTTTAAACCTTGTATCATACAAATGCACACTTTCTAAGAGTCCTTAGGTGATCTCTTTGAGCATAGTGATGATCTACTTTTCAAAATCTAATATGTCAAATTCCTTTAGTAATTCCTCCTTTAAGGTGTCATAATCAACCATAAACTAGTTAAGATCAAATTTTATGTACCAGGTATGGGTGTGATCAAGTAGATTGGTCACAAACTAGGTTGCCTTGTGCTTTAATTAAGTTATGTCTCATGCACGCCACTGTAGTTCACACTTTAGCACATGCTCTATGGTATTTTCCATGCCATGATACTCTTGTAAGTGCATGTCCATTTTTTAATATTTATACTATGGGGAAAAATTGGTATATATGGCACCTATTCGCTATTATTTATCTTGTGGTGACCCTTGTTTTCATAGTTTTTAAAAGTGGTAAAAAAATGGTGAAAATTTCAATTTTTAAAATTTATGGGTTTTTTTTTTGTTATGTCGAAGTGTTTTAAAATCAAATTTGAACTCTTTATGAAAAAATCCACTTATGATTCTTATATTTTTCAAAAATCATTTCAATTTTTATAAGTTGTGTGAACACACTTTCCTTTTTCACAAATTATGCAAATTGTAAAAACTTTTTTGGTATCTATGCAATTTGTAAAATATTTTTTGGCTTTGGTTCCATTTTCAATTTCGTTTTGGGTTTCCATGAAATTTTATAAAAAAAATTGGCTCCCATGCAAATTGCAAAAATGTTTTCAGTCTTCATGCAATTTGCAAAAACTTTTTGAGTTTTTCCTAGCCATGCAAATAAGTTTTCCACTTTCCCAGTGGTACAATTTACAATTTTAATCTCTTCACACACATGAATATTTTTTGTTTATTTACCTAAGACGTGAAAGTGAGACTTAATATTCCCAAAATATTCATGTTCAAAACAAGATTATACAACATGTGTATCAAGTGTGGTGGTTCACAGATGCTCATGAAGTGTTTGAAGAAATGACAAAGTAAGACAAATTCTCATGGAATGTGATGATTGTGGATTATAGAAGACATGGATGACCTTGTTATATTTGAATAATATTTCATCAAAATGAAATTAATGGGTGTTCAACCCAATCACTTTACCTTTTCTATCATACTCTCAATGTGTGCCAAAATAAAATCTTTGGAACACAATGTTAATGTTCATGTAAGCCTAATGGAAAGCTGATTTTTGTCAAATGTTCTAGTTTCAAATGCCCAGATAGATATATATGGATAATGTGTAATCATCCACAAAAAACTTTAAATGTTTGACCGAATTCCCAAGTGATTTTTTTTTAATTAAAGAGGGGTAAAAACTTTATTAAAACTTAAAACAACAGGTTACAAAAGCTCCCAAACAATCCAAAAACTAGAAAACCAATAACAACAACCTCACACCTTAACTCCCCCAACATCTCCAACAAGAATGGGTTCTAGTTCCTAACGTAAATCACTAGGAAGCTATTCCCATTCATCTACCTTACGGCCATCTCCCTCTTTCTGATGCCCATTTAGCCAAACAATCAACTGCCCTATTCCACTCCCATGGAATGTGGGCATAGGATACAAATTTCATGAAGGAATTCACTTGTCAAATATACTGCACTATCGTGGCTAGTTGCCAACTCACATTTGAGATTTTCCTCTCCAAGATCAAGTTAATTAGGACCTGAGAATCAGCTTCATAGATCACCCTCATCCACCCTAAAGCATAAGCTCTCCTCAAAGCATATAGGATATCCAAACCTTCCATCTAATTAACTATCTACACTCCCTGAGATCCTAAAAAAATAAAAACCATAGATCTTAAAAAATCCATAGCAATCCCACCAATCCTAGCCACCCCCAGATTGACCCTAAATGTACCATCCGTATTAATTTTCAAAAGCCCAATAGGTGGAGGCATCCACTTCCCCAACTATTAAACTTTCTACTGCCCCTGTATACCTCTTCTGACACATGCTAAAATTAGAGATAACTCCCTTATGCCAAATCATTCCAACACCTTAGCATCCTCTTTCTTCAATGGCATCATAACCTCACTCTTTGCTTTAATAGATTCCTAGATAATTCCTTTAGTTCTGACTCCATACCTACTGAACTGCCATTTTTTCCTCCCTAAAAATCCTACGGTTCCTTTCTAGCCAAACTTGCCAGAGTAGGAAAATAGGGCCAGCATACCATGCATCCTACAAGAAGGAAGTCGAAGAAGGGGGACGGCCCACTCTTGACTAGAAATCTACTAAAGAGACAACATGAATGCATTGGCATCACCACCCATCCCACCAGAAGTGCCATAATTGAAGAGTGAAGGGACAACAAAAGAAAATGTGAGAGGAGTCTTCCTCCTCTCTATTGTAGAGAACACACCTCGAAGGGCCAACAAATCCTCACTTCTAAATATTGTCCCATGTCAGGCATCTATTCCACACTAAAGTCCATGTAAAATAGTTACACTTTGGCCATGAGAAAACATTCCAAACTTTTTTCCACCATTGAACTTCCCCTCTATCTTCAAACTACTGAGAGATCAACTCTTGATAAACATAGGATATAGTATAATTCCCCTTGGGGTTAGGGGACCAAGCTAACACATTGTTGTCCACAAGTGCATTACTAGCTACGATGGGACAAAATATTCTGTAGGTCTGTGCACCTAGCCTCCAAACCAAGAATTGGCCACTCTTCTTGGGACTTCCATCTAGTAACCACCACCTACCCCTAAAAGGAAAGGGATTTAAAGTCACACACCCTTATCCAAATAGCTTCACAAAACCTCTGGGCTAAAGTACTTAACTAAGGATATTGGCTAATTATGGGAGGGAAACCATCTCAAGAGTCATGCCAAAACTGGGCCTCCACCCCACTCTTGTAGATCTGGAAAAGACCCCTCTTAATTAATACAACTCCTTTCTTGAGACTGGCCCAAATCACCAAGCCTTTGCCTATCAAGTCATATCATGGAATATCCTTCCAGGAAATCCCAAAAAATTACTTATGGGACAACACTCTAGCCCATAACCAATCTTGCTCCACACACCAATACCAGTATAGTTTGGTAGCCAAAGTAGTACTAGATAGCATAGACTATCGTAATCTTATCCCTCTAAACCTCTTTGGGTTGCAAACTGCCTCCCACTTAATAAGGCTCCACTTGGTCAAAGATAAATTCCCAACCCATAAAAATTGTCTTCTTAAGGAGTCCAAGTCCTTAACCAAGCTCATCGGTGCCACTTGGATCATACACCTATAGATAAGAAGAGCCTGTACCATTGATTGAATCAGTTAAACCCAACCTACGAAGGATAACCAATGGTGGGTCCAATGATTCACCTTGTCCCAAAATTTGTCTATGATCACCCACCATGACTCCTTCACCTGTCGGCCAGCTGAGATAGGAATCTTGAGATAAAGTAGTGGGAGACTCCCTATTTGGAACCTGAGGATAAGATCCACTCTTCATTGTCTAGATGGAGGAGTGTTAAAGAAAAAAATAGATGACTTACCCTCATTACTATCCAGAGGCAGCAAGGTAAACATCCAAGCTTTTTCATATGTTAGACACCTCCCTAATAGTAGCCCTACCCATCAAAGCCACGTTGTCCATAAATTGGAGATGAGATTGTATAAGGAGTTCCCCTACCCACTACCAACCCTAAATAGCTCCTTCATCCACATTTCTTTTGATTAATTGACCCAAGCCTTCTGCCAATAGAAGAAACAAGTAGGGAGAAAGAGGGTCACTTTGCCTCAGTCCATGAGAAGCCCCAAAGAGATTAGAGCGCTCACCATTAATCAAAACTAAAAAGGAGGTCAAGTTCACACAACTCAAAACCTAATGAATCCAATCCTCTATAAAACCAAAGGCACCCAAGACCTTATAGAGGAAGGACCACTGAACTCTATCATAGGCCTTTGACATGTCCATCTTGATAAACATCACCTTCTCATTGGATTGGGTCATGGAATGTATAGTCTATGTAGCCATCACCACCCCATCCAAAATCTATCGGCCCTCAACAAAGTCACCTTGCTCCTTAGATATAAGTGCGGGTAGCCACTTTTTTAACCTCTCAACAATCAGCTTGGATATAATTTTATAAGTGACATTGCAGAGGGAAATGGGCCAAAAAAGACTCAACCTATCATCTCCTTCTCCCTTGGGAATGAGAGCTAGGAAGGTAGAGTTCAAATCCCAAAGCATTTGCTTATTCCTCTGGGATTCTTGAACAACTTCTAGGAGGTCTAATTTAATAATTTTCTAAAATTCTTGGAAGAACTCAATCAGGAAGCCATCTAAACCAGGCAACTTTCCTTTCTACATCATAAAGACTATCCTTCTTAACTCCTCTAAGGATATATCCCTCATCAGATGCTCTTTCATATCCATGGTCACCAAAGAGAGAATACAAGATAGGATCTGAACCTCTTCAGCCGAGTCCCCCTGTGCTTCCTCCTTAAATAATGAAGCAAAATACTACACTACCTCATTAATGATACCTTGCATAGAAGAAATAGTCTCCCTATTGTCCCTTACCAAATAAGTTATCCCCATGCCATGCTATCTAGCATGAACTGAATTAAAGAAGAAGGCTATGTTCTTATCTCCTTCATGAATCCATTCAATCTGGGCCTTTTGTTTCCAAAAGATTTCCTCCCTTAGTTCCCATTCCTCCAAATCTTTTAAGGCCCTGGCTTCCTCCCTCAACAAAAACTCAGGCATTCCCTCCTCCCTAATGGTTCTTGTAATGTCATTCCACTCCATTTGCACCTCATTATTCTTTTGGAATATGTTCCCAAAAAAAATGTTGGTTCCACCTTTTAAGCTGGTACTTGACAAATTGGAGAAGCTTAACAAAAGTATACATTGCTATTCCTACAGCAGGCCTGCCCATCCTCCACCAATTTGCCACACATCCATATAGGTCTGGGTCCCTGAACCACATGAGTTGAAACTTAAATGATGCCTTCTAAGGCACACAAGCTAAGTAAATTACCAATTTTATGGGCCAGTGGCCTGAGCCCCTTCAATCTAGAATCTCTAGGTAAGAAGACCATGAACCCCCCCACCCATTAATAGGAGGTCATGAATCTATCTATATGCTCCGTAATGCACCTATCCCCCACCCTTCTATTGTTCTAGGTAAAGCATCCATTAATAGGCTTAATATCAACTAAATTGAGTGCCACAATATTATCCCAGAGTAGAAGAGAAAAAGGTTCCAACCTTGCATTACCTCCTCTTTTCTCTATTAAATCAAGAATAGCATTGAAGTCTCCTGCAACAATCCAAGGCAAGTAGGGAAATAATTGATGAAGAAAGTGGATGTTTTTCTAGACAAGGAGTTTACCTTGGAAATCTGTAGGAGCATAGACATTAGAAAAAAGGACTGATTCACCTGACTCAATACATGAGGCCACCATAGATAAAGAGGATTTAAAGGAAATCTAGGACACAGGTTGGATCTTACATAGATTCTAGAAACAAGCCACGCCCCCAGAAGATCCATGAGCTCCAATGCACTACCATGAACCGTACCTCCATAACTTAGGTGTGATATTCCTCATATCATCCATAAAAACTTTTGTTTCTTGAAGAAAAAGAACATCTGGTACTTGACATCTAACTAATTCCTTAATATCCTTTTGTCTAAGGCCACTATTTAGCCCCCTTACATTCCATGAGATAATGATCATTTTGAAGGAGTTAAAAAGTGTGAGTCTAAGGTCTTAATCACACCTGACTCCACCAGGGTCTTGCCAATCATCTTAATTCTATCCATGTCCTTCTTGTGCCCCAATTTAGCACTTTTTTATGGCATCCCATTCTTTCCCTCCTTTTGAAGGATACCCAGGTGAGGAGAATATTTGCCTTTCTTATCTACTTCTACCCCCATAGTCCTTGCCAGATGGTACACATCCTCTCCATTCAGTTTCAGGTCACCATTTGTTGCCTCCACCCCCTGTGCCTCTATCTATATCTCTACAACCATGGGTAAGGCTAACTCTTCCTAAATAACCAAAGGAAGATTGGTTGAATTAATTTTTGGTCTTGAACCTTCCATGAGCTGCTCCACACTCATTAATCCCATATTTACTTCTTGCTAGCCTAATTCATCTAAGATTTCAAACTTGTTGAAAGAGTCTTCATCCTATCACTCCTTAAGGGTCCTCTTCCAGCCTCTATTGAGGCTTTGAGCTTTCACTTGCACAAAACCTTTAGCATCCTTGCCCTCCTCAACCCCCAACTTCTTCCCTTTATTAGTGTTGGGAATGTTTTTAGGTGGCAGTTGGGGTTGCTGCTCCATTGGCTTAGCCTTCAAGCATCTACACACTAGGTGTCCATATTCATGACATAGGCAACACCTAAAGGGAAGGGTATCATAGTCCAATTATTGCACCTAGGAGTATGAACCCACACTCATCTCCACTGCATTAGGCAATGATTTGCTCAAATCAATTTCCACACAAATTTGAGCAAAAGTCATGACTTTCTTACCTAAAGTCTATGTTGAAGACCTAACTAGCCTTCTAAGCATTGAAGCTAACAATAGGAGAATGTCCTCTCAACAACATTCAATAGGAAGTCTGGGAAGCCTAACCCATATCAAAACCCAAGTTAGCAATTCCTCAGAAGGATTAAACCCAGCATGCCAAGGTTTGATAAAAAGTCCAACCTAATTGTAAAAATAAGGCCCTCCCTCAGAAACCCTATTGCAGTTAGCCAAGCATGAAAATGTCACCATGAAGTAGTTATTTGCTAATAATGTGACCTCCATTTCTCCCTCTGGTTCCCACACTCTCCTGGCCTAACTCTCCAAAAATTGAAGGGAAACTCTCAAACCCAAAAACTTGCAATACAATGAGTGCTTAGAATAATATTCCACATCTTCAAAAATTATATCAAAAGGAATTACTAGTTTAGGTCATTCCTTGCATTTTCTCTAGGCAACAATTAATCTTCATGATCCTGGAACCCCCAGGCAAGCCCCATTCCATAGCTCCTAAATTCTAGGAAGAAAACTCATTACCTAATGTTTTAACTTGCTACTCCTACCTATTCATGCCCATGACTGCATTAAAACTCTTGCTAGGTGTGGTCTTTAAAGGCTCCTGTTGAGCCATGTCCATGCCCTCCTTGGCCCTACATGGCCATGTGATGCTTCTGCCCTCTTCCACGTGCTCGCTCCCCCAAACTGCCCCTGCACACATCTAACCACTACCTGAGAACAAGTTAGGGTACGGTTGCCCTAGCTCAGCCTTGACCTGTACACGTTGAAGCCCATCATTTCCTCATTTGATTAGGAGTTAATCATTGAAATTTTGTCCCATGGAAGATAATAATCTTTTTATATGTTCTAAGTGATATTTTCATAGGTGTCCTTTGCATTTTATAAGTTTCTTTTAATCATTAAGGGAGTTAGATTATCATTCTATGGTGAAGTATATTTGAGAATTTTTTATGATGGAAGGATAGAGAAGCATGTAATTAAGGCTATCTATAAAATCTATCAACTTGAATATCACACACAGGTATACAAGAAAGTTATGGTGGTAATTATCCATGTAATTGCAATGATAAAAGTTACATGCATTTTGATGTGGTTACCCATGTTATAGTCCCCACAATAGACTTCTTTATGATAAGTAGTTTTTATGGTCACATAAAATTTTGGAAAAAGAAGCCATCATGCATAGAATTTGTGAAACATTTTCACCCTTATCTTGGTCCTATTAAAGGCTTTGTTGCTAGTGAATATGGATTACTCTACTTTACAATTTCCAATGATCATTTAATAAAGATTTATGATGTGGTCAATAATGATATGGTGGTTATGATCCATTTATCATTATTAATTGGCACTATTGAATGAGTTTTCAAGCAAGGAGATGTTAAAATGAAGCTTTTAATTGGTGACCAAAACTCACCTAATATTCAGATATATGATGCACATGTTGGTAGCATTGAACCTATCATTTAAAATAAGATCGATATCGGACCAGTGAAAGATATAAATTATAACCATGCTTTTGACATGGTGATATATGTAGATAATAAGGTGATCAAAGGCTTGATGGAGTTATATCTTCTTCAAACAAACAATGGAAAATGTATTTTTGTCATATGTTGTAGTTTCAAGTACCCTAGTAGATATGTATGGAAAATATGGAAGCATCCATAAGGCATGAGAACTATTCACCAAAATGCCTTAGATAAATGTAGTCTCATGTATTGAAATTATTACACAATATGTACAAAATGGGAAAATAGAAGACCCATATCAACATCATAGTCATTAGACACATTTAATATGGTAAGTCAACAACCATTAGTCACCTTATCTATAAGCCTGGAGGTATTGACAAGCATGTCATTGAGTATTTTTATAAGTAAGTTTTCAAGATAAATAAAATGTCTTTCAAGTATGCTCAGGTGTTTGACAAACTAAAGACATAGTGAGAATGTGGTATTGCCATTTATGTTGCTATGTGGAAGTTTGAGACTATAAGGCACTACTGCACTATCAGTAATACTCCTAGACACATAGATCTCATCAAGAGCATGATTATTGGTACTTCACAGGTTATTTTGATCATTAAATTTACTCAAAGGATTTGAATTTGGTATCTTTAAAGATGGATAGATTAGAGAATATGCTCTTCTAGATTTCACTTTGTGGGTGAAACAAATGCTTTTTTCCTATAATAAAATGGATTGGTTTTGAAAAAAAAAATTGACTGACTTATAACAATCAAAGATGGATACCATTACTAACACATCAACTTTAGGATCAAATGTCACACACTTATGGAAATGACATAGATGCCAAGCGTTATATTTTTGAATATCTTGAATATTCAAAATAGGCATGAAATGTTTGGCAATTAAGGTCAATAGCTACGAAAATTAAAGACACAAAATTTCATTAACACATTTTATCAAATAGTTCACAAATGATCAATCAGGTAAATTTCTTCATGTTATATTGTCAAATAGTTAGGGGAACACATACATGTTGCACCACTATCATAGAGACAAATTCAATTGAGGATCAAGATAAATGTTGATGGAAAGTGTGAATCTGATTTAATGACCCATGTCAAAGGGTGATGTCCAATCAAATTAGGATGAGACATTTTTTCAAAAAATTATGTGCATTCCAAAAAATTATGCCAATCTATGCAATTCATAGGTGGTCAACAAAGAGGCTTATAAGAATTGTCCAAATACAATAAAAAAATGTTTATGGAAGTATAATTATGTATAGTAGAGTTCTTGAGGGTTGACATTATGTAATTAAATTTTTCATGCCCAAAATCTAAGTGTTACCCAAAAATATTTGGTAATTCAAGTTAAAATAATTCAAAAATATTTAAGTGGAGAATGAGATGATATACAACATGTTCCTGGATTGAGGGTCAAGTTGGATGGTATGCACCAAGGAGGACTCATATAATACAAGAATATTATTGAATATACAGACAATATAAATGCAATTGATAGCTATAAATCATCTCCACAACCTTTATTATATCTAACATATACCAAGTTAAATAGGTTGATGGTCAAATGAACTGGCCACAAATTTTGATTGAGTTATTTTTTGAAACAGGTCATAGAATAAAAATGGATGAAATATTGGTTAATGAAAATATAAGAAATAGGTATGAAATAAAATTTAATGGCCTCTTAATTCTCCAATCTCAAATAAATGTGGTTTCATGAATGATAGTAGGTGTTTACAAGGGTGAAGATTTGATTTGAGAAATTATGTCAAATAGTTCACTATGCTCTTCATTCTTGAAAACATATTATCAAATAGCTTGCATATCCTAGGCACAAAGATATATACTGAATTAGGTTGATGAAATCTATGCTCAAGGAATTTGACTCAAGAAAGGAGGTTAGTATAGAGTTATTTCCAAAAAAAATGAAATCAACTCACTAAAAATCTAACATCTCTAGGCATAGATCATGGGTGGAGCATGGTGAACAAACCAATTGAAAACATAACTAAAAATAGAAGGAAATGACAATTTAAACTCAACATACTAATTACTTACCCAAATCCTTGATTGCTCCAAAAGATTTTTTTCATTGGTTTGCTTGGATTTGTGCTCAAAAGTCTTCATCAATGGTGTGTGGCTACCTTCATCTCCTATTGGCACCTTATTTAATGCTTGGATTGGAATAATTTTGGAATTATAACATCATATTTGCATTCATGACCAAATTATTACATAATAACACTACTATGTCCAAGCTCTCTAAATGAAGAGATCTAGGCTTGCTTTTATAGGCTTCAAAATCACTTGGAATGGGTTAAATTCAAACCTTGGTTGAGTATACTAACCTTGGTTGAGTTTGGCATATTCCTAGGATATTATTTAGATATTTTCCATTTGAGACAACTCACAAAGGTAATGAGTAGCTTCTAGGATATTCTAAGAAGCTCTTTATATTTGATTTTTTTTTTTTTGGTAATTGATTTATTAGCTCATTTTCTCAAGGATGAATTTAATTAGGTTTTGATCAAGATTTGTACTTTAATTAATACCATTTAGGCATTTGGTCATTTTGAATGTTTTTTAATTAATTTATGGTGAAATTGTTTTAATATAATTGATTAATAGGCCAAATTGATTTATTACATGGTTATAATGCCAAATTTGAGACATTTATAAATTATTAGGCTAAATGGTCAATGGTTGGTAAGAATTGGTCTAAAGTCAGCTATGAAGCCATTAGTGGCCAAATTTAGGTGTCTACAAAATCTTCATTTTATCAAAATCACTTCTGGCCTATATTGAAAATGTATGTGGTACTTCACATTATGTATTTTATGAAATTTTGATTACCAAAGTTAACTCAATCAATGTAGAAAATAATCAAGAGAAAATAGCTTAGCAGTTGAGACCACATTTTCTATACTGGTAGATTTAAAGTAATATTGGAAAGAGAGAACCAAAAAAAATCAACCATTATTCATTGATTATTGAATAAAAAAAATGTTTTAAGTGAAAATTCTATGATAATTTTTAAGACTAAAGAGAGAATGAGCATAAGCATATAAAAGATTTAGTGTCATCTGTAATATTTGAGGAAAGTATGAAAGATGTGAAGAATTTGAGCTAGCACCTTTCAAAGACTTCCAAAAGATCTTATGAAAGGAATTGGTACTTGAAATAACCATAATTCCTTAGGGATAATGGAAGAGATTGGAAACTTATAGTGAAATAGAAGGATAGTTTTTACACTAGCTAATGACCCTAATATTAAAGAGCAAGACATTGGCTATAGACAAACATGAGAATTAATCATGGGATTTGATACAAAGAAAGAATTATAGTTACAGAAGTGGGATGAAATTTTCATGATAAGTACAAAGTGAAATTTGAAACTATCCTCAGAAAAATTGAAGATGAATAGACTCCAACAAATGCTTCTAGTATTTTTTAAAATCATGTTTTACAATTTCTAGTTGAAAAATTTTATAAGTGAAAACTCACAAATGCAATTGGTGTAAGTTCACAATGTCAATATGTAAGTCTTAAATTGTGTAATTTTGATTACACATTTCAAATGGTTTAAAAACACTAAAGCATTTTTGCACCATTGAAGTGTTGTATTTTTGTAAAGTCACTTTTTCATGTTGTGCAATTACACCAACACACTTTTGCACTACTTAAGTGGTACATTTTTGTAAACTCATTTTTACAACTGCTAACACATATAAAAAGATTTAAAGTAATATTGGAAAGAGAGAACCAAAAAAAATCAACCATTATTCATTGATTATTGAATAAAAAAAATGTTTTAAGTGAAAATTCTATGATAATTTTTAAGACTAAAGAGAGAATGAGCATAAGCATATAAAAGATTTAGTGTCATCTGTAATATTTGAGGAAAGTATGAAAGATGTGAAGAATTTGAGCTAGCACCTTTCAAAGACTTCCAAAAGATCTTATGAAAGGAATTGGTACTTGAAATAACCATAATTCCTTAGGGATAATGGAAGAGATTGGAAACTTATAGTGAAATAGAAGGATAGTTTTTCCACTAGCTAATGACCCTAATATTAAAGAGCAAGACATTGGCTATAGACAAACATGAGAATTAATCATGGGATTTGATACAAAGAAAGAATTATAGTTACAGAAGTGGGATGAAATTTTCATGATAAGTACAAAGTGAAATTTGAAACTATCCTCAGAAAAATTGAAGATGAATAGACTCCAACAAATGCTTCTAGTATTTTTTAAAATCATGTTTTACAATTTCTAGTTGAAAAATTTTATAAGTGAAAACTCACAAATGCAATTGGTGTAAGTTCACAATGTAAATATGTAAGTCTTAAATTGTGTAATTTTGATTACACATTTCAAATGGTTTAAAAACACTAAAGCATTTTTGCACCATTGAAGTGTTGTATTTTTGTAAAGTCACTTTTTCATGTTGTGCAATTACACCAACACACTTTTGCACTACTTAAGTGGTACATTTTTGTAAACTCATTTTTACAACTGCTAACACATATAAAAAGATGGTTATGCACCATAACCACCTCCTAATGCTATATATATGAATGTAATGTTCATTTTAAAAGGGACTTTTGTCAGTGAAACTCTGCAAAAAATTTTGAAGGATGAGATTGTATTTTCAACTCAATAAACATTAAAATAGGGAGATTTTGTTAACTTTGTGTTCAATATTTCTTCGTGATTTATAACTTTGCATATGTATCATATATCTTTATATCTTTAATTTTAAATTGTTTTAATAATCACTACCAAATTGTCAGATAATGGAAATTTCACATTAAGTATTTCTTTTAGAATCTTCTTGTGTTATTTCTATAAATGTTAAATCATGGTGGGGTTTCAACAATATTTTAATTTTTTCTTTTATGAGTAAATATGGGATAGTTGTATTTAGTTTGTTATCAGTATTAGAAAATTGTCTCAATGTATGTTTTGCACTCCTAAGGGTGTAATTATGTCTTTATCACCCATTGAATGATAAAGGTTTCCATGCATGCGGTGTTTTCCTCTTTCAAACTATTTTGGTAAGTTTTTGCATTTAGCAACCTAGAGTTGTTTTCCATTTTCCTTAGGGTTATAATGGTAGTTTTTAAATTTAATTGACTATAATAAACATATTATCCCTTATTATTTTCCTTTCTCTATTATTCCCTTTTTTCCCCTCATTTTCTTTCTATCTCTTTTATGTACTCTTAGGTCAAAAGTATGAAACTCTCAATAGAAAACATTTTTTATTTAAATAGTTGTGAATAACTTTTCCCATGATTTTCTCTTATTGGATTTAAATAAACATAGATATTCCTATGAATATGAGAGTGACATTACCCTCTGTTACTAACTAATGTGAGAGCTCATTTTCCACACTACTGACTCAAAGTCACCAATTTGTCCCCTTGACAAATTTTTGAGCCATTAGTTTTTTGACAACTCCATTGGGGATCAAGGTGTTTTATGCACATGATTTTTCAACATTTCAAGGAACCTCCCATAGAATAGAGGTTAGTGAATCCATTGATAAAAGTTACCTAGTGCCTACACCTTCTTAATTGTAAAAATTATGTTGATTCACCCTAACCCTAATATTCCATGTGTCTAATAGGGAAAACATTTTGGGCCATTGGATGTTACCCAATACAATAAGTTTCTATCAGGATCAAGGAAGAGATTCCCAAATTTATCAAGAGAAAATTATCAAGATGTAGATAAATATATATAGGCCTTCATAGTGTCCTATAGAATTTTAGGAGTTATGTATGAGGATGTTGCTATGAGACTTTTCATTGGACCTATTAATGAGTGGTTTTAGCATCTAGAAGATAGATGAATTTTTAATTGGGACTCTTTGAAGATCATGTTCCTAAATATATTTAAATTTAATGTGGATGTGTGTGCAATTTTGTTATACTTCTAGATTCAAAAGCAATATGATGAGCAGATGAGAGATTTCATAACATGTTTTGATAAATTGTTGAGACTAATCCCTCAGGAAAATTAGCCAAGTATCGACAATCAACTCTATATTTTCATTGGTTCTCTTCACCCAAAGATCAATTTCATCTTGATCAGGAATAAGGTAAATGACTTGATGGATGCAGAACAAGATGCTATCAAGATTGAAGATGATTTGATCATGTTTCGAATGTTGAAGAAAGAGGTTTCAAAAGATTTTACACATATTACTAATGATAACAAAGAAATAATGAAAATTGATAAAATCAAGAGCTTACAATATTCAAAAAAGAGAGTTTGAAGGCAAGTTCTTGATCAAACATGTCAGAACTATAATAGAGAAAAAGAGAAAATGATACCTGTCACATATGATTATTTTAGATTCAAAATTATGGAAAAAGATGAATAGTTTTAATAAATAATGATTTATAAAAGAATAGATGAAGAATCTAAACTCCAACTTGGTGAAAAGGAGAAAAAAATTACCTACTTCAATAGATGGATTAAACCCCATGGTCCTATGAGAAAATGGGTTATCTAAAAAATAAAAAATAAACCCATAAATAAAAAGGAGTAATAATATAGAGTGTGATGTCATAATTTATGAAAGACATGATATTATGGAACCAATTTTTAGTAAAGTAGATGATCCCTTCTCTATCAAAATGAAAGACTCAATAGCCAAGCATGCATGTTCCTCAGGTATTTCATTTTCAAGTTTTACTATAGAAGAATTCTCTATAGGATTTGAATCCAAATCAATTAAGCCTACACAAATTGAAAATCATAATCATACCAAGGTTGAGATCAAATAAGACATCAATTTAGAACAAAAAGAATGGTACCTAATAATCATTACAAGTGAAATGGAAAATATTAAGGTAGAGAAAATTGATGATGATGATGATGATGATGATGATTCATCTAGTGATGAATTCATTTCTACCATGGAAATTGATTTGGAAAAGAATATCAACACTTCATTCATTCTAAAAGATAATCATATTATGTTTCCATCTCAAAAATAGATATGTAACACAATTCTATTCACTTCAAATATTGTATCTATCATATATGCATTTGAAGTCATCTAAGAAGACATTGAAAAAGTTTAGTATTTCACACAAGTGCTCACAAAATATTAGATAATTCATAATGATTTCATTTCAAAATATGAAAACACTATTGATTTCTTCATCCATGACCATCCATGTGTGAATTATAATTGTAAGTTCATCTTCCCACCTACTTGGTCACTGCTGATAAATGTGTTTAGAGTTCATAAGCCAAATCTCTATTTTGAAAAGATAGGTACTTCTCCCAATTGATGAATAGTTTTGAATAATATTCTCATTTTTATCTACTCCCTATAAATAGTTTTGCTTTCCCAATTTTGGTTTGTTTTCTTTTCCCATTTTGTTTTGGTGTGTGCATTATTTTTCAATAAAGGTAATAGTTTGTCTTTCGCCCCTCCTTATCCATGCTTTGGTGTTCCTACCTATACATTTTTATTGTCATCATCTCTATTTTGGAATGTCATAGGTGATCACAAGTTTTTTAAGAGTAATAGAGTGAACATGTTTTTTATGGATCTCTTGAATGAATAGTTGATTTCTCCTAGAAACACATGTTCATTTATCATATGATTGAGATGGAAAAAATGGTTGTCAGTTGGTTAGATAAAGGCATGCAAGTTTTTAAGTGAAAAAGTGATTTGACTCGGCAACACATTTTCATTTCTCATACAATTGAGATGGCTGAACTGGATATTAGTTGGTTGAATCTAGATATAAAAGTGTAAGAAAAAAGCTTCTCTCTTTGCATTTTAGTTTGTGTAAAAATGCATAACTAGAAGTTCCCTATCATACACTATCCTTTTGGATACATGAAATCACATGTTAGGATAAGTACCAAACCCTTGTATACACTTTCTTTTGACATGTGATAGATTTTTGATGGCTTGAGAACCCATCCCTTTCCTGAAGATCAAAAATTTGAATCCATCACAGTTATTGATGAAGACTCTATTACCCAATGGATAGAATGTTGGCCTATGAAAGTAGATAATTCCAATTTATTTTCATTCCTTGTAGTTTGAAATCTTAGATAGAGCTAGCTATTGTCATAGTTTTTGAAAATGGTGAAAAATCAATTTTTAAAATTTATGGTTTTTTGTAAAAATCCTGAAGTGTTTTAAAATTCCATTTAAACACTCTATGAAAAAAACCACTTACATTCCCTATATTTTACAAAAATCATTTTCATTTTTTTGAGTTGTGCGAAGACACGTTCCTATTTCACAAATTGTGAAAATTGAAAAAAAAATTTGATCTTCATGTAATTTACAAATTTATTTTTGGCTTTGGTGCCATTTTAAATTTGTTTTGGGTTTCTATGTAATTTAAAAAAATGTTTTTGGTTACCATTAAAATTTAAAAAATGTTTTCAGCCTTCGTGCAATTCAAAAAAACATTTTAAGTTTCCCCTAGCCATGTAAATAATCTTTACACTTTCCCAGTGGTATAATTTGCTATTTTGTCTCTTCACTCTCTTGTAACTATTGTGATTATTTCCTTGAGTTGTGTAAGTGAGACTTAGTATTCCTAAAATATTCATATTCTAAACAATATTATCATCATGTATATCAAGTATGGTGGTTTGTAGATACTCATGATGTGTTTGAAGAAATGACACATCAATCCAAATTCTCGTGGAATGTGATGATTATAGATTATAAAAGACATGGATGACCTCACTATATTTTGACAATATTTCATAAAAATGAAATGAATGGGTGTCCAACTCAATAAATTTAGCTTTGATAGTGTACTCTTAGTGTGTGCCAAAATAAAATATTTAGAACAAAATATTGATGTTCATGTAAGCCTAACGAAAAGTGGATTTTTGTCAAAAATTGTAGTTTAAAGTGCTTGGATAGATATATATGGATAATGTGGAATCATCCACAAAAAACTTGAAGTGTTTGACCAGATGCCCAACTGAAATGTTGTCCCATGGAATAAAATAATCTTTTTAGATGTTCCAAGTGATATTTTCATAGGTGCTGATGGTGAAACCTTTGCATCACATAAATTTACTTTAATAATCAAGGGAGTTGGATGAGCATTCTATGCTGAAGGATATTTAAGGATGTTTTATGATGGAAAGATAGAGAAATATATAATTGAGTCTATCTATATAATTTATCAGCTTAAATATCACATACATGCATACAAAAAAGCTATGGTGGTAGTTATCCATGAAATTACAATGATAAAAGTTATATGCATCATGATGTGGTCACCCATGTTACAGTCCCCATAATAGACTTATTTATCATAGGCAATGTGATAGTCACATAAAATTTTAGAAAAAGAAATAATCAAGCATAGAATTTGTGAAGCATTTTTGCTCTCATCTTAGTTCTATTAAAGGCTTGGCTATTATTAGTGTAGATGAATTACTCTATTGTAAAAGTTATAATCATCATTCAATAAAGATTTATGATATGGTAAATTATGATATGATGGTTATGATATGTTTGCCATTTATTCATGGCTCTATTGAATGAATTTTCAAGCAAGGAGTTACTAAAGTGAAGCTTGAAATTAGTAACCAAAAATCACCTAATAGTCAGATATATGATGCACATGTTGGTAGCATTAAACCTATCATTTCAAATAGATCCATAGTGGACTAGTAAAAAATATGAAATATAACCTTGATTTTTACATGGTGATATTTGTAAATAATAAGGGGATCAAAGGATTGATGGAGTTGTATCTACTTTAAAAAATGGAAAATGTATTTTTTTAAGATGTTGTAGTTGCAAGTACCCTATTGGATACATACGGAAAATGTGGAAGCATCCACAAGGCATGGGAACTATTTAAAAAAATACTTTAGAGAAATGTAGTCTCGTGGATTCAAATGATTACATAATATGTCCAACATTAGAAAACTGAAGACACATGTCAACATTGTGGACATTGGACATGTTTAATTTGACCACCATTTATCACCTTATCTATAATCCTATACATATTGACAAGCATGCCATTGTTCATTTTGAGAAGGAAGTTGTTGAGTTGAATAAAAGGTCATTCAAGTATGCTCAGGTGTTTGGCAAACTAAAGGTATAACAAGAATGTGGTATTACCATTGATGTTTCTATGTGGAAGTTTGAGACCACAAGGTACTATTGCACTATCATTAATTCTCTCAGAGACATATTTCATCAAGAATATGATTATTGATACCTCATAAGCTGATTATGCAATTCTAATCATTAACTCTACTTAAAGGATTTGAAGATGGTATATCAAAAGATGGATAGATTAGAGAACATGCTCTTCTAGCCTTCACTTTGGGGGTGAAACAAATTATTTATTGTTATAATAAAGTGGTTTGGTTTTGAATATAACAACATTGAATAATTACTGACAATCAAAGATAGATACCAATGCTGAAACATCAACTTTAGGATTAGATATTGCATGCTTATGGAAATAACAGAGATGCCAAGTTTTTTTTTTAAGATCTCAAATATTTAAAATAGGATTGAAATGTTTGTAAAGTGAGGTAAATGACTAAGAAAATTGAAGACACTAAATTTCATTAATGCATTTTGTCAAATAGTTCATGAATAATTAGTTGGGAAATTTTTTTGTATTATGTTGTCAAACAGCTGGGGAAACACATATAATTTGCAACATTATCATAGAGACAAATGAAATTGAGGATTAAGATAATTTTTATTGGGAAGTGTGAATTTGATTCAATGACCGATGTCAAAGGGTGAAATTCAAACAAATTTGATGAGACATTTTGTCAAACAATTGTGTGCATTCCAAAAAATTATGCCAATCTATGCAATTCACAAGTCATTAATAAATAAGCTTATAGGAGTTGTACATATTCAATAAAAAATGTCTATGGAAGTATAATTATGTGTAGTTGATCCCTTGAGGGTTGAGGTTATGAAATTACATTTTGATGCCCAAAATATGAGTATTGCCTGAGAATATTTGGTAATTCAAGTTCAAAGACTTCAATAGAATTTAAGTAGAGCATCAAATGATATGCAACATGTTCTTTCATTGAGGGTTAAGTTGGATGGTATTCATCAAGAATTCAAATGATCCAAGACTATTATTGAATATAACAATAATATAAATGCAATTGATAGTTGTAAATCATCTCCAAAACCTTGCTCATATCCTCCCAACATATACCAAGTAAAATAGGATTGTGGCCAAATGAATTGGGCATAAATTTTGATTGAGTCATTTTGTCAAATAGGTCACACAAGACAAATGGATGAAATATTAGCCAATGCAATTATAAGAAATAGGTGTGAAATCAAATTGAATGGCCTCCTAATTCTCCAATCTCAAAGATATGTCATTTCATGAATAATATTAGGTGTTCATAGAGGTGAAGATTTGATTCGATATATTTTATCAAATAGTTCACCTTGCCCTCCATTCTTGAAAACATATTATCAAACAACTTGCATATCTTGGGTGCTTATATATATACTGGATTAGTGTGATGAAATCTTCATTTTATCGAAATCACTTGTGGTCTATATTGATAAAATATGTGGTACTTCACATCTTGTATTTTTTGAAATTTTGCTTTGAAAAGTTAAGTGAATCAATGAAGAAAATAATAAAGAGAAAATAGTGTAATAGTTGATACCACATTTTTTGTACTGAGATTTAACATAATATTGGGAAGAGGGAACCAAGAAAATAAACCATTCTTTATTGATTTTTTAATACAAGAATGTTTTAAGTGAAAATTCTATTATCATTTTTAAGAATAAAGAGAGAATGAGAATAAGCATATAAAAGATTCAGTGTCATTTGTAATATTTGGTGAAAGTATGAAATCTATGAAGAATTTGAGCTAGTAGCTTTCAAAAACATTGAAAATATATTATGGAAGGCATTAGTACTTGAAATAACCAAAATTCCTTGAGGATAATGGAAGAGATTAAAAAATTCTAGCAAAACTAAACGATAATTTTTACACCATATAATGGCCCTAATATTAAAGAGAAAGACATTGGCTAGAGACAAACATGAGAATTAATCATGGGATTTGATACGAAGAAAGAATCATAGTTGCAAAAGTGGGATGAAATTTTCATGATAAGTGTAAAGTGAAAGTTGAAATTATCCTTAGTAAAAGTAAAGATGAATAGACTTCAAAAAATGCTTCTAGTCTTTTGTTAAATCATGTCTTACAATTTCTAGTTGCAAAATTTTATAAGTGCAAACTCACAAATGCAATTGGTGCAAATGCATAATGTCAATTTGTAAGTCTTAAATTATGTAATTTTTATTTACACATTTCAAATGGTGTAAAAACACCAAAACATTTTTGCACCATTCAGTTGGTGTAGTTTTGTAATTTCACTTTTACATGTGGTGAAATTACACCAACACACTTTTGCACTACTTAAGTAGTGCATTTTTGTAAACTCATTCTTGCAACTTCTAAAACATATAAAAAGGTGGTTACACACCATAAACACCTCCTAATGATATAAATATGAATGTAAGGTTCATTTTAAAATAGAATTTTGTTAGTGAAATTTTGTAAAAACTTTTAAAGGACGAGATTATTTTTTTGATTCAATAAAGATTAAAACAGGAAGATTTTACAGTTTGTGTTTAGGTTTACTTCATGAGTTATAAATTTTCATATAATTCATCTATATTTGTATCTTTAATTTTAATTTTTTTTCATAATCACTACCAATTATTTATAAAATGATAATTTCACATTAATTATTTATTTATAATCTTCTTATGTTATTTATATGAATGTGAAGTTTCAATGGGGTTTAAGAAATATTTTAATTGTCATTTATAGGTAAATATGGGATAGTTATATTTGGTCTACTATAAATATTATAAAACTATCTTAGTGTATGTTTTAAACTCTTAAGGTTGTAATTATTTATTTACCATCCATTTAATGAGAGAGGTTTATATGCATGTGGTGTTTCCCTCTTTTGGACTATTCTGGTAAGTTTCTACATTTAGCTACCTAGAGTTATCTTTCATTTTTTTTAGGTTTATCATGGAAGTTTATGTATTTAACTGACTATAATAACCCTATTATCCCTTATTCATTTCATTTATATATTATTCCCTTATTTCCCCTCATTTTATTTCTATCTCCTTTATGTACTTTCAGGTCAAAAGTATGAAACCCTCAACATAAAACATTTTTGTTGTAAATAATTGTGAATAGATTTTCCCCTACTTTTCTCTTTTTGGATTTCAATAAAGGTAGATCTGCATACTAATAGGAGAGGGAATTTATCCTATGTTATTTACTAGCTTAATAACTTAGTTCCCACACTACTAAATCAAATTCACCAATTTATCCCCTTGACAAATTTTTGAGCCAATAGTCCTCCAGCACCTCCAGCCACTAGGTTAGGTGTTTGTATTATTTTTACTGCTAGCATCATTGAACTTTATGGTGATATACTACTTAATTATGTAATTAAACCACTTATTTTGGGTTATTTCCCATTTTATATCACTTACATTGGCTGAGTTGGTATGCTTGCACTCAAGTTCTGCTATGGTTAGCTAGCTTCTAATGGTCTAAATCTAGTTTTGCTCACCTCATTGTAAGGAATAATTTGTTAAATCAAAAAATTACATTCCAATTATAAAATTAATCTAAAATATATGTCAACAATAGGGTCAATTATCACTTATATGGTTTCTTCAAGTGGGGGATCTAATGCATGAGAATGAGCCAAAGGTTTAAAGGGGGTAGGTATATCAAGCGTATCTTCAATCACCAAGTCTTGTAAGAACCTAATGGATTCCACACATATCAAATACTAATCTTGATCCATAATTTCATTATTTTCCACATACTTATGCTATTGTATTTCAAACAATCCTTCCCCATACCCTTCCTACTTACTACAGGTTATCTAACCACTTTTAGGTTCCAGATCTTCCATCAGTCTATGTCATCCCTTATTATATGTCTATGTTATAAGCTCTTAGTTGTTAATTTACTCATCCCTTTACATTGAACCTCACCTACACATCCCATTCTCCCTTTTTTCACTTCTCATATGCAAAAGGAATTTAGTCTTCCATCTCCAAAGTTTCAAAGTTGTAATCTAACATTAGTTTTTTGAGATCTATGCCAAATTCCTTCACAAAAATGCCTCTAGGTTTGCATAAAAACTAATGATCTACTTATTCAGGGCATGAGTATGTTGAAACTATGAACTCAACAATGTAACTATTCAATGTTCTTTACCACCATTTATCTAATGCTCTAGTCTAAGTGGCATCTAAGGTCTCAAGCCTCTCTAAGAGTTCCTTCATCAACTAATAGAACTACCCATAACTCCTTCTTCTATGAGTTAAATATGTGGCCAAACATTGGTACACATGATCAGGTAATTCATAAATAAGACCTCATAGCAAGCATCATATAGTTTGTTTTAAACCCATTTTATTAGCTTTTGTCCCTTATAGGTTGGATGTTTTAGTGTAAAACTATCTTCCACCTATTACAAATAGTACTTAATGTTTTTAAGGTAGAGTTAGAGCATCATTTTTCCACACCATTGCATTAAAAAAATTGAACATAGGTCCTAACAATAGAAGCAAAATGTTGTAGAAATGTTAGGCACACAAGGTGTGTCTAAGTTGGTTTTGGACTTATTACACTTAGGTACAAACATGGGATTACCTTTCCATCCTCAACATTCTATAATTCGTTGTGCTAAAATAATTTCACATAAGGCACATGCCTTATGCACTCACTTGAAGCACAGTTGAGAAAGAAATGGGGATCGTGTTGGGATAGTTATGCCATGGCACACAATTTCACTTATGGAACTTAGTCATTTGAAAGAAGGCCTTAAATATATTCATTGGTTCAAGCCTTTCATGTACTATGCTTAGTGGTATATAGGTGAAAGATTATTTGGTGGAATAATCCTATAGTCATATGGGCACAATACTTTGATAAACTAAGCCTAGCATCATATAGACACTAGAGGGGTCAAGGAATTGCTTTCAATTGAAGTGCTCATATTAGGATCACATTTCTTAACAAGGACATGAACATTTAGTGCATGGGATTTGTACAGTTAGTCATTATGCATGTAATACCTAATAACATCATTTATTATTGGGATGTTATTAACATATTAAGCCATAAATATGTATACACATTCAATCATAAATAGAATGAACTTATAAGCTTATAACCATTGTGCATTCAAATATCAACACCAAATAAGTATAAATCAAAAACATTATATGATACATAAAAAACATTCTTTGTCATTAATAAAATTTCAAATAAAAAATAGAGCTCATAATACTTAAAATAGGGTACATGCTTAATTCACTGTACTTAATGGCCTAGAGGCTCATAGGCAATCTTGGGCTTATACAAATAGATCATTCATGGTGTTTGAGATACTTATAATTCTATTAGAAGCCATTAAAATGTATATAGATTATTCCCAAAAATCTAAAGAGTCATTGCATCATTTTTGTGTCATCTACTTCAATGGTTCAAGCTCCTTTTATAGCTCTACAAGAATGTCTCTGTTAGGGTGGAGTGCACACATTAGGTGCCAACATAAAGTCTTTGTAATCATTTCCACTAGCTTCATCACCTTACACCCTTCATGTTGTAGTCACCATGTATCACCCAACCTAGAAGATGACCCAAAAATCCTAGAATTGGTTATTCACCTGCCAACTAGCACAAGATGTATGCTAATTCCTCTAGTTGGTGCCAAGATGCTAAAAATTCATCATCATTCAAAATGATGCCTCATGTCAATGTGTCTATCATGCGAACACAAATCCTTACATACCAAAATAAGGGGCCCAACAATATTTTTTGGTTTTAGAATATGTTTGGGAATATTCATAACTAGTTATTTATAAAACCTTATATTTTTCAATGGCAAGGAATAACTTTGAAAAATGACCTCACTTGATAATATGAAAAATAACCTAAACCCTAAAACACTTAAGTAAGCAAATAAAAAACCTTATCTATAAATAGATTCACAATAGAATGAAAAAGAATGGAATAAATTTTAATTTTTAGAAAAATATGCTTTAAAACTAAAAAAGGTCCAAAGGAATATCATGCAGGGTTAATGGCATCATGGCATGGCTTGTAGGCATATCATGTGGTGAAGAGTTTGAAGTCTCATGTCTCAAGGCTATTTTATAGGTTTGTAATTTGAGGCATGGATATCTAAAATTGAATTAGAAAATTTAAATAATGACATAAAAAGCCACTAATTACATTTATATAGACCCCTATAATAAATTCCATAATGGTGGTAGTTGGTGGAGACCTAGAGTCTATGAAAAACTTCACAGTTTTGAAAATTTTCTAATTACAGTTTAACCTCTAGATTTTGCGGGCTTGGTTTGATTGAACCTTCAAAAATAGGAAGGTTAAACTTGAAGATTAATTTTTAACTTTAAAAATTATGATTTACACTTAGAGTTATGGATTATATAGGGAAGGTGGTCGACAAGAAGCAAAACTTGGATTGCAATTTATAAATTTTCAAGTTAAAAATTACAACCAGAGTTCTGATTTCTAGTTGGAGTGTTGCATAGGAAATATAGGTCAGGAATATATTTAAAATTTTTAAATTTTAAAATTATAATACAATATCTAGTTTCCATGGGGTATTTGGTTTATGGGAAGCATAACTCTTCATGTAATTTAAAATTTTGCAAATTGTAAATTGTGAGCAAGGTTTTAGTTTTCACCAGCTAATGTTTAGAGGGAAGCAAAGGTCTGGGTACAATTTGTATTTTTGTAAAATTAAAATTATACCTAGATCTTTGGTTTTTATTGACTAATGTATTGTGGGATCTAGAGTCTAGGAAGCAATTTGCAATTTTACAAATTACAAATTGTAGTCCAATCTCCAATTTCTACCAACTTAGGGAAATGAGTGCTTTAGGTCAATTTAAAGTAATTTTCTAAAAAATTAATGGGTCTCCTTTAGGGTACTTGACATTTTGATAATTTTGGGACAAAAATATCAACACTAACCTATGAAAAAGTAAATGAAAATGGATTGTAAAGGTCTTGATGCAACCATTAGAGGTGTGTACAGACCTTACTTCTTGTTGACTGACTTATAAATGACACATGTGGTATAATAATTTATGTATTTGTAAACATAAAACCTAAGATGTGTCTAATATAATTACTTCTATAACACTACTAGAGTCTTTTGGATCCCAAAATGTCATACACCCTTGATGAAATGAGTCTCCCATATTATTTTTTATCTTTTTGCCTATTCAAAAATGCATAATTTCTAAAGATGATATAAAATTCCATCCTAAAATTATAAATTTATTAATAAATTACCTCAAACTAAATTCTAATAGATATCTACAAAATCAAGGTCAAATGGATAAAATTCTAACCAAACATTAACTTTATGTCCACATGCATCAAGCACATAAAGGAGAGTTTAAAATAGTGGCCAGGTTAGAAAATATGATATGAGATCAGCACTTCCATCATTATGATTTATGTTCAAGTGGAGTTGTTGAAAATAAGAAGACAAAATATATGACATTCTTGTTGTAACTTATTTTGAGTTCACAATAACTAAAGCAACTTGTGATCTATGTGGATCATATTCTCCTTGCCCATGATATAATTATTCAAATGCTTAAATTCCTAAATAATATCATAAATATCATTATAATATGTTATATAATTCATTACCTATGTGGTGAAATTTTCACTTAGGCAAACAATTAGGTTACTATGTTGATAAATAATTTGTCTAAGTACAAATTCAAAGGCATCTTTTTCAAGCTCAAATGGGTTTTAAAGGTCTGGTAAAGTAAGTAGTAGTGAAAAATAGAGTCTATGTTCAATTATTTTAATTTTATATATTATGTGATATTATAATTAAACTTTTATTTAGTTACACCTTGGGTAACTTGGTTTAGAGGCCAAGTCACTGAGAGAAACCAAGTATAAATATCCTCTTGAAATTTTTCAATCCCAAAAAGTTGTGAATATTTATGAGATTCTTTGGTTGTATTCATTATTAGATTACTTGAATCTAGTTTGGTTCCACATTCACTCCTTTTTCATCTAAAATATTTCCCAAATACCAAATTTGTGGCATGGGAAATGAATATATTTCCATCTTTGCATAAATTTTATGTTTCTACAAATTATCAAGCACTTGCTCTATGTGGCATAGATATTCTTCCCATGTTTTACTTGATACTAGGATATTTTCATGGTATACTATGAAAAATGAGGTTTTGAATGGCATGATAATGTCTTTCATCATCCACATGAATTTGGCTAGAGCATTAGTCAATCTAAAGGCATAACTAACTACTTGAACAAGCCTTATTTGGCCTTAAAGGTTATCTTCTATATATCTATAGGATCAACAAGAATTTGATAATTCCTAGATTTATGATTGATATTAGTGAAGTATTGTTCATCATGGAGCTATTCTATAAGATTATAAATCCTTAGAAGTGGATACTAATTTTTCATTGTGATATTTTTGAGTGCTAGGTAGTTGATTCACAAACTCCATGTGCCATTATTATTTGGTGCTAGTGCAATTGGGTTTCCAAAAGGTGATGAGATGGGACTTTTATTTTCTTTCTCTAATAATTCATAGATCTACCAATTGATTTATTCATTTAAAAAAATGTATATGCAGTATAAAGAAGCATTAGGAAGAGGTAGTCTAGGGATTATATCTATATTGTGCTTCACCATATGATGTATAAGCACTTATTTTGGTAATAGAAATACATCCTTATATTCTTCTAACTTGAACTACAACTCTTTTTCTTTCTTTCTTGACACTGGAGTAATTATGGTAATAGTTTGTGCTAAAATTGTGTTCTTACATTAAGATCTTACCATCAAAATAATAAACTTTTTACTAGATATGACTATATTCTTACACTACATAGAAATTATGAGTGATAGCTTATAACTACTTCCAATATGAGATAAATCACCAAAATTTATGACAAAATTTATAGTATTTTATTCATATAATACATGTTAATGATAAAGATATGGTTGACCTAGTATAACATCACATACATTTTATGGATTGACTTCATAAAGGATTGTATATTGAAATGGATTTATGTTATACACCACTTGACACTTCTGATATTTCCATTTCTTATATCCTACACTGAACCATATAATGGAGTATGGTTTTTTAGTGATACATTAGGGGAAAGTTTAATCTAAAAACTACTTCAAGAGAAATCAAGGTCTTTTGACTTTCATCATCAACAATAAAATGTATTCGTTGGGTATTGATCCAAATTAGATAATTCAATAATATTTTTGCTTCCTCTATGTCCCCATACATATTAGAGATGTTTTTTTTACCTACCATGGCACTAATTTCACAATCTATGATTTGTTTACCTTTATTTGATGTTGTAGTGATGGTACATGTTTCCTCAAATTATACATGTAGAATTTTCCTACCATGACATTATTCATTAGAGTGATTATTGTAGTTATGAACTAAAAACCACTTATCACTCTTGAATACTTAATCTAATAATTTTATTGTTTGCTTCTTATTTGGAGGGTGTTTAGAATTATTCCCTAATTTAGAATTCTTCTTAAAAGACTTAGACTATTACTTGGTCTGAGACTTTGAATATTTTATATTAGTCTTTGTCTTGGCCTTTGATTCAAAATTACAAGAATATATGTAGGCTCCCCCAATGGATTAAATAATCAAGAAATATATATTTAACTAGATATGAGGTCTCAATTGAAACTTATACTTCAGAACAATATTCTTCTTTGAATCTCAAATCTTAAGTTTTAACACCAAGGTATGAGTATATTAATAAATTAAAGCAATCCTCAAACAAATTTTTGGGAATTTATAACAAAATACACAATAGAACTATGTGAATAACCCACTACACCACACTAAATCACTCTACCATACATGACATATCAACACAATATTACAACAAAAGAGTAGGTAACCCATAATAGATTGTGTCAATGAGATGCTTATGCCAAGATGACCATCAGCAAAGGATTCCATCAAGAAAGGATTTCCCAAAGTTGTAACATCATTCAAGGGGTATTAGTGTGCAGGCCCACACTAATTACCTTCAAACCTTAGAAGGAAAATTGTCTCCCCATCGAACCACCTAGGGATCCTCAACCCAATACAAGCATCTGATAACCCTATACTATTATGAATTGGAAACTCATGGGGTAAGAAGGTTTACTAAAATCCTCAAACATCCATAATGAGGATAATAACATAGGGTAAGACTCAACATAACAATAGGGAAACACACTGACTAAAAATAATAATTATATCATATTGATAATAGAGGGTACACTAATAAGTAGATAGGTCCTAAAATGAGGAAAAGGTACCAATAAGCCAAGCCTTCCAACATGCTAAGGTTAACCAATAGCTGACATTGGTTTACTCCCTAGGTGACCCAAAATAAGACTTAAAAATATAGAACCCTATGATCGCATAGGTGAGGACCCACTCAAGTTTTTACCTCAGAAGATCAAGAGGTTAACCTTATAATATAAACATGGAATTGGGTAACCACATACAATCAACCATCTTGAGTGATTATCACTCACCAAGGAAAGTGCACATGTTAAAGAGGACCCCACATCCTTAACCATCCATTATATAAACAAGGACTCATCCATGTGGGCCCTTACTTGGTGTGAGATAAACACCAGTTGTTAAAATTTACCAACATTAATTGTAGTATCTAGATGGTAATTATATTAACATTTAGCTAGTTATCACAATTCCTTGCTTGAAGATGGTCACTCATGCAATCTAAGGAATAATGAACCAATATTAGAATCACATGGAGCATGGAAAATTAGCCCTAAGTTATACTAATAGTTATAATTATGATTGATCTCAAGTGAATACAATTAATAATGACTAATTTATTATCTTACCAGTTGACCAAGGCTTATGGTTACACTACCCATAGACATGTCAAAACCATTTGGTATTGCTAAATCCACAAACTTACACATTAATAATGATTATTTCATTACTTTGCAAAATTTATAAAAATTGATATAATGTTATCAAATCAAATATGTTGAGTTATCAATATTTATTATCAAGGTATACCATGAGACAAGGTCAATGTTTAAGTTAGATTTGCAAGCAAATACGGAGATATAAACCATTGAGAATAAAATCAAAACCCAAGTTCTCATAAGGCCATAACTTATTGCCTTTACATTTTAAATTTTAGTATTTATATCATGATGTGGTCTTAATATCAATGTGAATGCATACATATATGAAATAATATATACACTTCATTTCTTAAGCAATAGGTGTCCCTAGGATTAGATGTGTGTGTGTGTGTGTGTGTGTGTGTGCGTGTGTGTGTGTGTGTGTGTGTGTGTGTGTGTGTTTTAATTGGAATGTTTTAGGCATTGCTCGATTACTCAACAGGAAGTGAATAACATAACCATTTCACATACATAATGAAATAGCTGAATTTAAACAACTTTAACATATATATATATATATATATATATATATATATATATATATATATATATTTCTAACCATTATTATTAAAATCTCACCAGTGAAACCACCTGGGTAACTCTTCCCAACACCAGGTAATTCCAATAACTTACATTATCCAAGCTTAAGGTTGAGGTATTCATAAACATAGTTGTAATATAATATAATCAATCCTTAAATATGGATGTTACTCATAGTACAATGAATCACTATAGAATACAAAAGTTTATATATTTACATAAGAATATAATTACAAGATTGAAGGCATAAACATAAGGAATCTATTGTGCTACTAAAGAAGTCCAATGTTTGAATCAGGAAACTATGACTATTTAGCATTAAAATAACTCAACCAACCACTTTCTTACCCACACATCCTCCATGGGATATCCATGGTGACTACATTCTTTAGCAAGTGATAAAGTTAATAAGTAATCAAACTTCAAAGAGAAAAGCCAACTTGCATACAAATTCTTGCACTAAGAAGAGTGGAAAAGATTGTGTTAGCGTAAAGATGGAAATGTAAAACTACCATTAGATATATCCTAAAATTTAATTAACATTTTAATAAACAATCTCAATAAATGATAAATACAACTTAACTTAATTTCACATTATGAAATTGGGCTGCCCCAATAAATAATTTACTGCAATAACATTCTCCTTCACAAAAGGTTGAAAATCACCATGAAACTAGTGTATAAAAACCCCAACCTAGAAGGGTATTTTAAGTAAATAAGTAACCCCCTTAGATGAAATACAAAATTTATTTAACATGACCAATATGGTCCATAATATAAACAATCATGCACTCTACTTCATCACTAAATATTCCATTGCCTTAACTCAGTTTGTTTTTCTCAAATAATTGTGCATAAGCATCCAAGACTGGATAAGAAAGTCAAAAGCATAAGAGGCATACTAAATAAGATGCTAAATATAAGATTAGCATCCCATCAATTTACCATAACCAAGAAGGATCACTCAACGAGTTCAGAATCATAACACATATTTATACTCCCACATAATTTAACCTAAACATATTTAACCACCACTAGGTGTAAAATAGGGACAACTCAACTTTTATCAAATCAAGATAACTAATTAAATATAAAACAATGAAATAATGAATTTATTAAATAATATTAATAAAATAAGGCCTAAATCAATAAAAAGAACTCATCCTCCAAATAATAGACCAGGTTACCACATCATGACCAATCATGGCATAACAAAAGCATTTGGGTTATGTACGAGAGCACCAAGAATATGAGAATTAATTATTTTGTATGTTCCTAGTTTCTTATTTTATTGATGTGAAGGTGTAATATTTTAAAACATTTTATTGAAATGCCACTACTTTGGTTTGAATTGTCATAGGTTGCATTCATAGGTAATGTTGGGTTAAACAACCAAAAACACAAGATTTAAAATTAACATCCAAAACTTAATAACCCACATTGACCGTCATCTTAAATGAAACAATGCAACTTCATAAATAAATACAATATTTACATTTTTAATTTAATTTAATTAATTACTAACAAACACAATGTGAATAGGGTGTCAATGTAAAGAAATATTTCATGCATATGAACAATTGCTGAAATGTATTACTATGTCTATTAAGAATTCCAATTGCATATAATCATTCCAATAATTATTTACAAGTGAGAAAATTGCAAGTATAATATACATTATCATGTTACATTGTTACAATTAAGGTAAGAAATATATCCACAGTTATCAGTTGACAGGACGTTATCAAGAGTGTCCAAGGAGGAATAAGGCACACAAATAGGTATAAAAATAAACCCTCAACATGGAATATGAGTATATTTAAAATAGATTCTAATAATAAAAATATTAGTCCTTATGGTCATATTTTATTATCACTATGGTAGGTGAAAATAGGTAACCCACATCTCCATAGAGGGAGAACCAAACACAATAATAGTTACAACCATTTAATATACATAACACAGACATCTACCTCCCAAAAATCTTCGCATAGATTCATATGCAATAATATAATGTTTCCATAGGAGTATATACCCCATTTTTGGGTTGATACATCTCTTGAAATATTAAAGAGAATTAAATTTTAGAATTAAAACTAAGGGGAAAGAGAACATGCCTATAACATGAATATGCAAGGTTTTTTTAATATCCTGCATACTGGCACCACACCAACCAATAGCTCATCTAATTCCCAGGTCTACCTACCACACCTTTATTTCTCTCTTATTATTGTCTATGCCTCCATTCACCCCATCACATCTCCTCAAAATGTGGCTAGAAACCCCTTTATTCTCTCTATATTCCGCTCAAGGTGTCAGCTAGGATACATGCTTGTAACTTCAAAGCTTTATCCATTCTTCTAAACCCCAATTACTAGTATCCCCCAGTAAATTTCAATGACTTCAAGAGGAAGGAAAAGATAAAACAAATAATAAGAAATGAAGACTAACTATTTAACGTATCTATAATCAATTCCTCAGCTAAAAATTAAACTTCTTACAAGTCTATAGTTTCAAAATAAAATCAAATAAAATAAAACTATGCCTAAATTGATTTACAAGGAGGAAGCATAGTTGCCTTTAACATTTACTATTATTTTCTAAACCCAAGTATATAGCATCCTCACGAGAATGGTGGTTTGGGAAAAGATGTATGTTTTAATGTTTTCACTTGTTTCCCACATAAGCATTCAAAACCTACCCTCCCTAGGCCAATAAGCCAAGACCACAAGTAAATAATTATTAAAACACAATATGCAATTGACATGCATTTAGAAGATAATTCAACCTCATAAATCTTAAATAGTTTAACTTCCTTTGCTTTATACTTTCTACTCCGTAGAAGATTACAATGGCACCATATAACCCTATGCCACAACACAATAATTCAAATCGTATTAAGAAAGCCATGTATATCTATATATATGTATTTATATATATATATATATATATATATTTATAGGTTTATAGGTTTATATATTGTATATTTATATATATGAATAATTATATTTAATTATGTATATATTATATATACACACATACATATTTATATATTTATGTTTATATATACATAGAGACCATTAAATACACAAGGGAGATTGGTCAAACTCTGATCAACAACCACCAAAACACATTATGAGACTTTTCCAATTTAGTCATGAGGAGGTGACCATAGGTGGGGTCATGACATCCTCTCCTCCTTGAAGAGGAGTCATCCCGGTGACAAATATGAAATTGAGAAACACACTCTACTAAAAAGAGACTTCATCACTCTTTTCACAAAATGCATACACATTACAAGAATCAATAATTAGTTATAGTATAGAAATATCCAAATTTCTAAACTTTAGCAATCATTAAAAATATAATCATCATGCATACGACATACATGTGAAGTCTAATAAAAAATAAGAATACTATTATACACTTACCTTCCTAGAACAACTATAAGAAATAATAAACTCACATCATGATTAAATACATGGACTTACCTGGTTGAGATCCATATGCTACCTCCAAGACAACCATGTCCCTCATCTAACTAGGATAGATAATTTCCCTATGTTCATTGGGTCTCCTTTTAGTAAAGACAAGGTGATCAAAATGAGGTGTTGCACACACCTATAACAACTATGAAACTCTACAAAATACAACTAAGATAACATATAAATCTAGATTTTTTGTGCCTAACAAGGCCACAGTTCCACTCAAGAACATTAACACTTAAAATAGTCATTTTTCCTTTAGCTTAATCTTTCCCTTACCTTGACAAGATTACCATAAATTCGCTATTGTCAACAAAGTACCATTAAATTTTACATGATTTCTAGCCACTTATGTGGCTAGACAATCAATCAATTCATGTAAAAGTATGCTTCAAAGACTAGAATTAACAAATATAATTCAATATTTAATAACATAAGATTTATTTCATTACTTTATAAACCAACAATTCACCATTTATGCCTAAATGATGTGATACATAAACAAGAATTCCATCCTAGCCATGAATACATAACCAAAATTTTAATATAAAAATAATTTTTAACATAATTTTCCTCACTATGGGGAATTATCATCATCTAAATCAACAACTTCAACAATAATTGTGCAAAATTAATCCAACAAATTTTCACAAAATCCTTGTATAGAGGTTTTTTATTCCTACAACATTAAGTCATAAATATATATGTATATAGATGTATACTCATACTTATATATCCTTCCACATAATGCCAAATAATACCACATTTTTACAAGTACATGGAATTACCACCACCTAAATTAAGCTTCACGCATACATATTTCATTCATTCTAGAATGAAAAATAATAACAATCCTACCACTATGGTTCCCACCACACATGTGGTGCATGCATACCTTCTTGGTAACATTCATCATAGAATGTTAGCAAGAACAAAAATCCATCAAATCATGGTTACTTATCTCTCACCATTTACCATTCATGGGTTAGTGTAGTGTCCCGCACCAACCACCTCAAACATTAGAGAAGCCATACCAGGTATACACATGTACCCCCAAGGGTTTTCCACATGTTCTACATAATTTTGTGGGCTCATATGATGGTTATATGGATTACAATCCCACCATCACACTACACTTACCTCATGGAAACATAAAAAAATACATAAAAATAATAAACACTACTTTATCAATACTTCATATTAATCTTCTTGAGCATAAAATTAGCATGCATTTCAGCCATGATTAAAACAGTAAAAAAATTTTTTTTTGAAAAACAATATCAGGTATATACAATAATACCTTGTACACAACATGGTTGTACTTACTAGTCAACACATGTCAAAAAATTAGAATATTCATACAAGAATATTATTTTTAGGTAATTCAACCATTACCTCAAGCATATCTTGCTTCACTCCATGAGCCAACACATACTTGTATTTTGGGAAGTTCAGTCTTGTTGATTTTTCATAAAAGTCCAAATTGCAGGATCAATTAACATTTTTTTTACAAGGCTACATAGACAAATTTAAAAAGTTTGTTCATAAAACAACTTCAAAAATTTGGCTTAAGGAACATTAAATCCAAGAGGTGACCATTATGCACAAAGATCCCATGATAATCTTTTGGCACTCATGGTGCATATCCTGAATGAATCAGGTGGCTACTTCATGCACATAGGAGAAGTGGGTTTTCAGCTTACATGAGACTCCACTCCCTAGCCCAAACCTAGTATAATCATCTTAGATATAGTCTTTTATCACCCTAATCCTCCCACTTGCATCAAAATCAATGCTAAAGTAGTGATGCAGGATCACACTAAATAACATAATCACTATACCTTGGCATTTTTTTAGTTAAAGAGGTTGATTTAGGAAGGAAAATTACATCATAAGATAGTTCATGGTCAAAATAATATACATAAAAAATATATATCTTCAGGGAAATATGGGGTTTAAAAACCAAATACATTCATACAAAACACAAAGTTACAACTTTACATAGCTAAATAACAAACAAGATGTAAAAATGCTTACACATCATTCAAAAATTTACATGAACTGAAGGGAAATACATTAAAATGACACACATGAGGGTCAATATATTAGTGGATTATGGTAAGGTAATTCACATCACAACACTTAAACACACTGAAAAGTGAAGTACAAAGTTCCATGGTCCTCATTGGTGTACCTGATGTCCAAATGTCATCCAAGATGACATATAACATCCATCATAAAACATCATGGTTAGTTTTGGAGATCTCAAGCCCATTTACACCTTCTTCAAAGGAAGGGTGTTAGCCCATATAGGAATCTCAGAATGTTACCAACCAAATTCATGCCTCATGGATTAGATGGCTCACACGATCTACTAGAACAAGATATCTCCATAACCTTCTTTTTTGTGCAAGAAACTAAGCCATATTCACCCATTAGGCCCTTCAAGCTTAAGCTAAATCCTTGGACTTCCCAAAAGTATTATATCTCAATCATCATAAGGTAGCCCACCCATACAATCCACCTATGATCATCAAATGTGGTTTCATAATTCTAATAACAAGATCTATCACTATCCTTCCAATCGACTCATGTTAAAATGTTAAAGGTTGAATAGAAATGATTATTTTAACATAATCAAAACTTGGGAAAGGATGCACTTATCCAAGTATCTAGGTAAATATTACATCATCAACATGGAAATCACAGTTTCTACAACCATAATATAGTCATAATCATAAAATACATCCTCATGGATGCCAAAACTCAATCCAAATTAGATAATCATCACTTAGACATGAAACATAACTAGGGGTATCATAGCCTCCTTATAGGATTAGTATATACCCATGATCAATAACCACATCATGAAATCAAAATACATAGCTACACACTCAATAGCTTCTAGCCCCTTTAGTGACAAAATTTAACTCTTTCACTCAACTCAAAGGCTAAATGCACATATCAAACTTAGCCAAAATTCAACTATACACACACACACACACACACACACACACACACACACACACAAACAAAATTGAAGAACAATAGTATTATAACACATAATACCTATTCACTTCCAAGATACCGTGGTTGCAATTCAGTCAACCATAACTGAGTTTCCATCCTAAAACCTAGACCAGACTTAGGTTATAATTCCATCACTTAGAACAAAACAATGTTCCCTAGCATTAACGAAAAATCTTAGTAATTTCCTTGCTTGATGCCACCCATAAAGTGAAATAATGCATAATCCAAGCAATAATTTACCATTACTTGCACCAGTGATCAATAATTAAAGCCAAATGAACTTATTATTTATCCATACCAAGTGCTACTAAAACAAGCAAAATAAGTAAGAAATTTCCTTTTGATGTTCAAACCAAATCATAGAGAATATAATAATTACTTTCAAGGATATTTATGCTATAATATATATATATATATATATATATATATATATATATATATATATATATATCTTGGCCTAAATCAGTCAACTGAACTGATATAAACACACAACTATGAAAAAAAGTGTTGCCTACATATAAGAGTTCAACATACCTTCACTAAGGGTTCACCATCATGGATCCCTAAAAGGATACTTACTTGAAACAACATTTCTTAGCCAAGAGTAACTAAAACCTGTGGATACATCCTTACCCCACATACAACCATGCAACTTACACAAACATGCTAGTCCCTTAGTTCCAGTATTGTTGAACTCTTTCAACAAACTCAACTAGGTAATTGATTATCTAAACACTAAATTTTAGTTTTCACCTTAGGGGTTAGTAATGGTTATCACCATCATACAATCTTCGTGTCTTCATAAAGGCTCAAGATATT
>JARHVA010002485.1:442500-447500 GCA_037957365.1 Torreya grandis | reverse complement strand
ATTGGGGAATCAAAAAAAGTGTGAAATTCACTGATAATTATTTTAAGATTTCATACCTAAATACAATATGTACAATGTGTTGAAATTTACAGTGATAATTAAAATGTATGTAGTTACTTTTATTAAATTTGATTGATAATTAGCAGTCACTTATTCTATATGAAGATACTCTTTTATTTTTAACTAGATATTTTTTTAGTTATTTTTTATAAATTCAAATATTTGTTTAGAAATATTTCTTAGCTATATAATTTTATTTTTAAATTATACATAAAAAGTCTCATACATTTTCTATTTAAATATATTAGAAACAAATTAATGCGTGCAATTCAACTGTACATATTTTTGGTTTGCATAAAGTTATACAATGCATTTTCATTAGTACTACTAACTAGAACATATATAGTTATCTTATCATACAATTGGTTAAGTATTAGGAAAGATAATTTATATATTAATTTATATTATATCCATGGTGTTTATTAAATCCTTTTAAAGAGCTTCCCTTTTTTTAATAATTTTTTTCTCTACGGTTCTCATAAAACATTCAAAATTGTGGTCATTGATTTTAAATTGGAAAGATAAACAATGCAAGTGTAGTTCACTTGTCTTACAATTGTTGGAGAAATAGTGAACACCAATTCTATGTTACTATATGTGACTACTTCATGTTTATGAAATAATTTTTAAGAAAAACATCACTTAATGAAAAAATAATAATTTACAAGATATACATTATTTTTATATAATTTTGAAAGAAACATAAAATGTTTCATGGAAAAAAGATAGCTTTGAAAGTTGTAGGACAAAATGAAAACATATATAAAATACTTTACATTTAAAATAAACTAAAAAATATGAAATATTAATTTAAACATAAACACCTCCATTCTCACCCAACACATTAAACAAAATAATACCCTAGGCCATAAATTTCATTTTTATAAACATGATAGAAAAATATAGTAATTGTAGAAAACCCAAACACCCAAAACATTATTGTGAAGTGTTATGTGGATTACATTTTTCACAATATTTTTTGGGGATTTGGTTTTTATTATTGCAATTTCAATTTTTATGGAGTTTATAATAAATAAATTGTTGAGTATTGGAGGAGTCAATATACAAATTTAACTCATAAAAACTCATAGTGAAACCATACATAGAGAATTATTTTGACACAAATATTTTGCATACACTGAATCAATTCATTTAAGACATAATAGATATTTATAGGAATAATATCCTATAACTTCTCTATTATTTTCTCTTACCTAAACCTATAATTAAGTAAACCTATTATGATATATTTTTATAACAAATATCTCTCTCTCTCTCTCTCTCTCTCTCTATATATATATATATATATAAACAACTAATTACTATTTACCTTTTGGTAAATATCAATTTTACTATTTACATTTATCCATAAATATTGAAACTAACTTGTTAATTGATAATGTTATGGATATTAAATCCTAACATTCACCCCCTTAAAATTATTAATTCCTAGCACCTCCTTAATGTGAACATGAGGATAAAATTAAATTCTCAAAATATTTAATCATCACCTGAAAGTGCTGACTAGACTAAGTACAAACTCCATATATTATCTCTTTACCCTCGTGAAGGCGTAGTGGCAAGCCAAATTATGCAAGACTAATTCCTTCCTCTTTGGGTTACCGAGGGACTTTCCCTTCCTCTTTGGGCACCTAAATTCTGAATCTCCAAGATCCACAAGCTTGGCACTAACTGGATAGCCATCTCCAAGTTTACTTCAAAATCTTCTCCTACTCCCCAAAAATAAGTTTTATAAAAACATGAATTTTCTCGAATATCTACAAAAGGGTTTATTTTCAAACTAAAACACTGAAAAAAATGCATGTGAATAGGAATGTGCTTATGTTCTTATTAACATAGCAAAAATGAAAAACACACCACACTGAAAATAACACACCATACTAAGTCACTAAAACATTGATGTTGCCCTGTCATTGGCAATTGACGAGAGGTCATTGAAAGACCTCCATCCTCCATATATCCTAAATCCTTTAGTGAATTTTGCTACTTACTTAGGGAAGTACATTTTGAAGCTCATTAGACGTCGCATACAAATGATATTATGTATGTAAGGCAATTTTTTTTAAGTTTACATTCTTTAACAATTTCAACTGAATTACTGACTTGAAACCTTTTATCTCACGACTCATTCTAGATTTTGATAATAAACTCAATTGATAATGGCTCAATGACTCTTTTGACATATTTTAATTAGACTTTAATCTTGACTTGACTTATTATTATTATTGTCAAACTTTTGACCATTTAACTCAAACAAAAACATCACCAAATAAAAATATTAAAAAATGATTATGAAACCTATTATAACTCTAATCATCACACTAATAAAACCTTCAATATCTTGAGGCCAATAATTAACCAACCTAAATACTAACTTATTAACAAGAAAGTAACATTCAATTACTTTTTATTAACAATAACTTAAAAATATATAAATGACTTAAAATATAAAATTATGAACTTCTCATTAAACTACGACTTGCAACTTTAACAAATAACAAATAAAGATAAACTAAACCTAAATGACTAAGCAAAAAGCATAGACGGGGAGATTTAATAAATAATGACTCGTATAGATTGCATAGATTTACAAGACTCCCATTTTATTTTTGCATGCACAGGTTGAATGGCATAAGCTTTCTGTTGTAGCTTGATGTGGAGGCAGTGAACGTGGTGTGATAATATGCAGGAACAGGCAAATTCATAGGTCACCAAAGATGAACTCATAACCCTGGAGTATGGAACAACGACTCCAGTGTAAATATGTCTCAAGAAAATAAACCTCTAAGATGAGCTGAGCGCACTGTGAAGGAAGTACTCGGGCGGTGAGCCGAGCACAAATCAAAGAAAGGAATGCTTCCAAGTTCAAATGCAAAAATCTGGACAATACATTGACGAATTCTACCAATCATAGGTAAGATTGAGCTTAGTGCTAAACGGTGGACTGAATGGTATCGCTGTTAGAGGGAGGAAGCCATCTAAGTGGAATAATGAACTGAGGAGTGCACGAGCTACAAGAAATTCGCCAAACTACATGTATAGCTCAAAAATCATAGATTGATAGCTCTATCCATGACTATAAAACTGATTGAGCCAATCAAATAATAATCCAAGCCTTCAAATCCTTAAGAATCTATAAATAAAATGTTTAAACTGAACGACAACTTCTATTTATTGATAGGCTGAGATGCATTACAGATCAGATATTCAAAACTTGTCACAAAATCTGAGTATCAATGCAGATCATGAATAAATCAGATATGCTTGTGAATGGTAGAGACACACAAAACGGTTCAAGAGCAATTCTAAAATTATAATATAAAAAACTCTCATTCACTGAGCTAAAAGAGCACAATGTTGCCCCTTAGAATTCCTCACATTGGAGGAGCCAATACACAAATTTAACTCATGCAAACTCATAATTAAGCCATATAGAGAGAATTATTCTGACACAAATATTCTCCATACACTGAATTAATTCATTCAAGACATAATACATATTTATAAGAATAACATCTTATAACTTTTCTGCAATTTTCTCTTATCCAAACCTATAATTAAGTAAACTTATTATGATATATTATTATAATAAATAATAATATATCATAACAATATACATATTTTAACTATTACAAACTTACCATATTAACTATATAGTTATAACAATTAATTACTATTTACTTTTTGGTAAATATCAACTTTACTATTTACCTCTCTTCATAAATATCAAAACTAACATGTTAATTAATAATGTTACCGATATTAAATCCTAACATAAATTTAATGTTGAGGGAATTATTTCTTTTAATTTGTTTTGGTGAGGAATGGAGGTTCTTTATGTTTAAATAAATATTTCATGTTTTTTCTTTATGTTAAATACAAAATATTTATATATGTTTCAATTTTATTCTATATTTTTCACAATTATCCTTTTTACATAGTTTTTTAAATCTTTATTTTATATTTATATGAGAATAGTGTATATATTATAAATTCTTAATTTTCATTAGGTAACTTTTACTTGAAATCATGCTTTTTATAGTATGTGAAAATTTCCTCGATATTTTAATTTTTGTATGCTCTATTTTAGATAAATTCATTGTTTATATTTTTTCAACCCATAATAAATTATCTTAATCCTATACCTTTAACTATTATAAAATAAAAATATGTATAAGGTTTTATAATTGAATTTTTATTTCTTTGAAAAGGAATGGTTGGAACATTCATATTTATTTCATTCTCTCATTGTTATTAGCATGTGGAATGAAGGTATGCCTAAACTAAACATAGTTTCTGGCTAATATATTTAACTTAATAGATTTTATAATTTTTTATAATTAATTATATATTTTTTTTGATATTTTAACATTTTTTAATATTAACATTTTTAAATGGAAAACCAATATGAGTTTTATTTTTCACTTTCATTTGGCATTAATACTATTATATTTATAATTAGAGTCTACTTTTCTTTATTAATAAATACAAATATTTGCTTAAAATGATATCCTATCTATTTAATTTTCTTTTTCAATATTTCCCCTCTACAAATTTTTTATAGGAATTTATATATGTTGGTTATATAAAAAAATTTATAGGAATTTATATATGTGGGTTATACAAAATAATTTTTATCCATTATTTTTAGATATCATTTAGGACCTAAAAACATTGTGTATTTGATCCACACTTCTTTTGGGTTAAATATATATTTACAATACATTTCATGTCATATTGAGAATTAGGGTGAACGTAGTTATATTATTTTTAAATTTGTATAGAATTAGTAGCCAATAATTCTAAGGATTTTGTCTAGAGTGTATAATATTTTTCTGTTGGGGTGATTTTAATGGTCATTAAGGAAAAATGGACTTCAAAGGCCTTGTTTGTAACCCAATTAATATTTTCATCATAAC
>JARHVA010002485.1:250000-437500 GCA_037957365.1 Torreya grandis | reverse complement strand
GTGGTGCTAGTTTTTGTCTTCTACATGCATGATCAGAAACTTATATATTTTATTTATTATGCCAATTTCATAACCATGGGACACCTTTCCTTTCATTCAAGTGGATTATTATATATTATATAGAGATTCAAACTTATACACTATGTGATCATGCACTGGTAAATTTAATTTATTCTCTTGACTAAATCAATTCTATTTTTGGGTGATGCAATATTTATGATTCACTTGGAAAGTGTTGTTTGGTGTTTTGACATAGCCAACACAACACAGGTAGGGGGAGCTTTAAGGAACACCTACCCCTCTTGAAATGACATTTACAAGACTTCCCCAAGGTTTCTTCTTCCAGTTCTTGGCGTACTATATAAGAACAGTTGGCCAATGCAAACTATTCACATGGGGCCTCTTTAACAAATTGAGATTTAGGGGATTTTATCAAATTTTACCACTATAGAGAGGGTGCAAGGTTATACAAAGAATATTTTTAATAAAGGCACTTGCACAAACACTCTTACATTAAATTTACCTTTTTAATACTTTCAAGACATGGAAATAATTAATTTCTATTATTTTCTCATTACTTTTTTTTAAAAATTATGTAATGGTAATGAACAAGAATTTCAATCAAAATAAGAATTAAGAAAAGATTGCATTCATTAAAACCTAATATCTAAAATAGAAAACTCATTAAAAAATGCAAAAGAAAAGAGGGAAATGAGAGAATAGGGTCCTACTACAATGAAGATGAAGCTAGGCTACTAACTAATAAAATATTTTGAAATTAATACTTAGTTGAACTAGGGCTAGCATAGCCATAACTATAATAATGATGCAAGAGTCTAAGGGTAAGTTGACTAGGAGAAGGAAATAGCATATCCATCATAAAACATTTGTATAAAATGACCACCAAGCTCTAAAATAGTCAAAATATCAAGATAAACCAATTGATTAACAATAATTGGGATTTATAGTTGTAATTTAGTTACAAACTTCGCTAACATAACCAACAAAATTGCAAAAAATGGGAAAGATTAATCTAAGAAAGAAAATATGACTCATATCACTATTTTGTTACAATTCACAATGATCTAACCTTAATTACATTGATTTACTAATATTTCATAGATAATGCTAGTCCAATATTCAAATCATCGCACTAATGAGGTAATTATAATCATTCAAATATAATAAGTGGAGTTTGGTTGAGATTATGATAGACTCAAATTAATCCATTCTCTTGTAGTAGATGTCATGCTCATTCAAGATGTCACTCTTATTTTCTATGTCCTTATTAGATATGAACATGGCTATCATACTTTGATTAATACCCATGGTAAGTTCCATATTGAGGTGTCTAGTAGACACCACTCTCATTCAATTCTCTTTTTGGCAGATGGTATAGTCTATTTCTTGAGCTTAATAGACTTGATAGGATAGATGATTGTCAATTTTAATCTCTTCTCCTACTGAGATTATTAGACATGCTTAATTATCCATTGAGATCATTTTTAGGCCATGTAACCTTCTTCCATTCTCTACCTTTAACTTCACTTATTATTTATGATCTCTATGATGCTCCTTGCCTTTCATTTATAGCCTCCAAGATTTGATCAAACATAATCATGCCACACAAAATGATCATGGAGTTACCATTATTCTCCATGTATTTTATCCTCATCAAGTACCTAAGTCCCCAAGATGGTGCCATGTGGCATCATCTTAGGCCTTCAAACCTTAGGGCCTTTATTATTGAGTTTACTAGTAATTAAATACTATGAGCCATTGATTTGGGAAATTAATCTTTAGTTCCCTTAAAGTATTTACTATTTATTTCATATATCAAGATCTGGTATCTTGATATGTCACCACGTGGTATAATATCGAGCATTTAAGCTTTGGGGATTGATGTTGTTTCTATGATCCATCAGCTCCTACAAAACATATATCTAACAATTGAATTATCATTGTGAGTTTATATCTCTCCATTAATTTTGGATTATTATAGGGTTAGAGTTCCAATGATCATGCCATATGGCATGATATTAGGGACTCAAGGTATTTGGGACTTATAATTTCCTTGAGTTTGCTCCTGATGATCCAACCTCTATGGTCATACCATGTGGCATAATCATGTATCATGATGCATCCAAATATAGTCAATTTTTCAAATATATTTACTTTGGTAGTATCCTTGGATGGTTGACACATGGAAAGCTCTTTTTTGAGTTACTTGAACCTTCACTTTTTGATGAAAAGACTAAATAAAGAAGAACTCATTAATGGCAAGGGTAACAAACATTAAATAGATCAAAAATAATGCAAGAATAAAATACTGATTTTGTATATTAAAAAAATTAATTCACATATATCATATAATTTTGATTAGAAATAGGCACTCTACATCTAAACACTCAATACATTAATGTAAAGGTCATGAATTGGACTTCAAAGCCAAAGCTAGAAAAGGCCCACTATTTAGAATTCTTTTTATAAAACAACAATTTTATGATTTTAATAGTCTTGACATTTATATGACTATAAAATTTAATCTAGTGACAACTATCATGTGGTAAGATCTCATTTGTTAAAATACTCAAGTGTCGACAACCTATTAATGCTTAAACACTCATCAAATTTATGTTAGGGCATAATGCCATTTGGGGGTCCATGTGGATGATCCTCATTCATTAATTTATGGCCTATGGTTCATAATATGATGCAATGTGGCATTATACCAACTTCTTAAGTTTTAAAATATTGAATATGATCATGCCATATGGCACGATCGAAAGGTCTCTAGTTTATCACTATGGAATTTTCTCTTCCAAGTCCTGCACTCTCGAGATGATGCCATGGGGCATGATCTTGGGGCTTTAGGCCTTATAGCTCTTTTTTGATTGACCGACCTCCTTTGAATCCTGAGGTCCCATGATGGTAACATGTACTAACATCATGGTCCTTTGGGCCTCAAAGAGATCCTGATCTTTGGCAGTCTACACTAAAGATCAACCTAAGCCATCAATTTAAAGATCAAATGGTATGAATATAGTTTTGGATATTTAGATTAATGTAACTACAAAAACTAAACCTAAAATTTTGTGATTGTGACACTTTTCACCATATTGGTGAGTTGGGGGTCTCTTGGAATTAACTATTTGAACATTGAGCTCCAAAATCTAGGAAAATTTGCTTTCGACAGGTGGACAAATCTAGAGGCTCATGTAGAAATATTGTAATTTTAATATTTTCATTGAAAATGATTAAGTTAAAAGACTAATAAGGTGAAGCAAATGACTTAGACAATGAAATAAAGTGATCAAAATTAAAAGTATGTACATAAATTGATTAATTAGGCTTGAACGAATAGAAAAAGGTCATTTAAAAGATAAAGAATTTGTATATCCAATCCTAAAGTTAGTGAAATGAATCCTTTTTAAAGAGTCCCATTTTCTATATTTTGACTAGATCATAGACAAAGTTTCAAGAAAAGGAAAAAGCATATACTCCCAAGATAATCATCATGCCCAAATTAATCAAATGATTAATGCCAATACACAAACAAACACTTGGTTAATTTAATTAAATTAATAGATCAATATTGGACTAAAATTCTAGGGTAAGGTTTTTAATAAGATCAAAGTTAAACCCAAATAACTTTCATAAGTCCTTTTTGAATGATCCAAGAGGTGATTTGTATTTTAAATGCATTTCAAAACATAATTTAAAATATCCCAAAAACTTAAAAATTATGTAGATTTAGACATATAATTTCAATAATTCTATATGAAAAGCTTGGAATTAGTGTTTTAAAATGGAATATCATCATAAAAAGGCATACTTAGTCACTTAAAACTTATCATATAGTAACTAGCAGATTAGATATGATTTATTCTAATAGCAAAACCACTACGTCTCCCTAAAAGATAAATATCATACTATAGATCAAAAAGAGTTTCCATGGTTTCACTAATGAAATTAGGGAATGCTTATATATGCAAAAAAAATTGTGACTCTTGTTGGGAAATACCCTTGAGTGTTTCAAAATTTAGAATCTTTGGTTCATGCATTCAAACATAAGCATTGGTTGTGGGTAATCATTTCAATTTTTTTTTGGAAATGTGGGCACAAAATTATGCTTAAAAACATGACATACTAAGTTATCCTTTTTTTCAAATACCATTAGTGTGTCTTTGAATGTTAAATCTATTTATATATTTTCATGCATGCTAAAAACATTCGTATTTGTTTGGGAAATCCAAACTTCTAAGGGAACAATATATTATAATTTGATTAGGGTAAATGACATAGGTATTTATTTTTTACCATCTAGGTGTATATATCCATAATAAATATACCTTTGGTCCCTTAAAAAATCCTTTTTCCACTACTAGCCAAGCCATATAAGCATGCGGTGAATGTTACCAATATCACCCTTTTGAAGAGAATTTTCATGATTTACACTTTTAGATCAACTTTTTTTTAAATTAAATTCTACATATTAATCCATAGAGGGTTAATAAGTAATCCACGGGTTAGGAAATTTTATAAAGTTCATGATTACTCAAGATAAACTATAAATTACACAATGCTTCATTTATTTAGATTTTACATTGAGTGTATTTGATGGTTTTAAACAAGGAAAGAAAAGTTTTTAAATCCACATTTTCCATTTAGAATCATAAGCCACTAAAATTTCTAAAATGAAAATAATATTTATAAAAATTCAAAAAAATATATTAAATAAAGATTACTTTGTTAATCTCTTGAATGCCATTGATGTGCATAAACTAGAACCAACACTACACCATTCACTGATTAATACAAGAACTCTCAACTCAAAATAGATGGTCTGGGCCAAATAGGGATAACAAATAAAATCAATAAACAAGGAGAAATCATAATATACAAATAAAAAGGAAATAAAATCAAACAAAAAAATAAGAGGGGGAAAATAAAATATTTGTAGGAACAACCAAGCTAACTCAAACCTAGAAATAGTGTTTAAGGAATTATCAATTGGCATATAATGGAATGTCCTCACTAGTTAGACACCTTAGGTGAAATGCATTCTTCCTAAGATTTTATAAATTTAATATGGATATATCCATAAGGCATAAAATTTTCTATGTTGTCTATTCATTTCGTGAGCTTTGTCCCTAAGGAACACCAAATCAGAGATCCAAAAGGCTTTAGTTCTAGCTCACTTGTCAAATTAGCATTTGATTACCTCTTGTAGTAAAGTATCATTATAGTAAGCATAAGATTCAATAGGTGATCTTATATTTCATCATCGATTTGAATTTAGATCCATGGATTATAAGGTGGGTATTTTTAGTTTCATAGGAAAGATGAGAGCTTAGTCGTATACCGAATGTTATGATGAAGTACCTAAAGTATATTTTATCCCAGTAATATCATACCATAATGAAAATTTCAACATCTTGTGCCAATTCATGGGTTTTTCTTTCTAAAATTATCTTAATAACATCAAGAAAATTCTTATTTTTGGAATCAAAAACTCTAATAACTTATGGATAATAATTGGAATAATGTTTGAGGGTTACCTTGTTATTTTAAGCACATTTAATGAATTATAATGAAGATAAGGTAGGTCCATTTTCACATACTAGAATAAATGGAATGATAAACCTAGTTCTTTGAGAAAATAGATCACTATATTAGTTATTTAATTATTTTAAGCCTAGGCTTCAACCTAGTATGTACAACACTTAGTCATTATGAGGATGAATTTGTGTCTAGTATAAGAATTTGTGTTAATGGATCCAAAAAAGTATAACCCCCATTTTGTGAATGGTCTGACTTGAACAATAGGCCATAAGGACATGGTAGGAGTGTGTTCTCTATATGATGCAACTTAGAAAGTGTGTCAGCTCTTAACCTTGGCATGAGATTATTTGAAGATGTGAGGCTAATAATAACCTACCCTTAGTATTTTGTGGGATGTAGTACTTCCTGAACCATGTCTAGTTCCATACTTTCCATGGAAATTTCCAAGTAATTTAGTTGCTTCCTCTTTATTCATCCATCTTAAATATGTCTTTGTGGTTCTTTTTATATAGCATGTTAGATTTAATCATGAATTTATTTCTCTTCAGGAATAATGTTCCCTTTTGGGTAGAGTTTAAGAGGTAGGGGCACTCATTTTTTATAAAATAAAATATAATGCCTTGGTTCTAATCATTTTTTAAAATATTATACACTAAAAATTCTAGTAAATGATCTAGGGGTCCACTTCATCCATGGCTTTGTTGAGCCCCTTACCTCTAACGATTTTCATAGGTTGGATTTATAGGTTGAAATCCTATAAAATGGTTATAAACTTACCATGTCCTTTGCCTAATTCATTTTTCATTAGCATAGCTTTAATGACTGGATTAAGAACTATATCAAACATTTTGATGCACAAAATGTAGTTTTTAAACTTTTTAACTACCTTGATCAAAACAAAGGCTTGTTTAACAACTAGTGTATACCTAAGTTTAGCATTTATTAGAGGGGAACTCATAAAATACACATGCCTCCCATTTACCTCTTCCTTATTCTATGTTAAAACAAATACACTTGAATTTTATAAATCAAAGGAGTTGATATAGAAGGGTTATAAGTAATTTGAACTGATGAGGACTGACATTTTACAATTGTAGCCTTGATCTAATCAAAATTTGTTTTGTATTCAAAACACCTCCACTCTTTTTTTCTTTCCTCAGTAGGGACCCATTAAAAGTTTCAAATTTTGACTTTAGTTTTTAAAATCATTTTTCATTAGCATTATATGTATTCAGTAGGCTCAAGATTTAAAGGTTTTTATATGAATAATTGTTGATTAATATGAATGCATTTGGCATTTCTTTGTTATGCGAGGTTTTACTGAGTGATTTATTTAGACTAAACTATTTATATTCTTTGAGAGTTTTTCATGTGTATAGGTTTTTATAGTATGCATAGTGATTACAAAGTTTATGTCTTTACGTATTTTACCTTTTTCCAATTGTGTTTTTCACATATTTTTGATCTTCAAAACTTTTGTTCATGAAGTCAACTTTCAACATTTTAATCCTTTATATCTTTTTGCCTTCGAGAGAAGTGTTCATCAGAAATTTTGTTCACAGGGTTTTGTTATCATCTTTTGTCATGAATTTACCTTCACATGTTTTACTCTTTGTAATTTTTGTTTGGTATTTACATGCTTCAAAATATTTGCATTTTATAGGTTTTATTCAAAATTTATGATTCAAAAGTTGTGTTCAATATTTTTATTTTGTAGGTTTTATTTGTATGTTGTGTTCACATGAATTGGTCTTTAGATATTTTGTTCATAAATTTATTTTTTGAGTTTTATTTCCATGCAAAATTTGACACCTAAAACCTGAAGGTAGGTTACATGACATATTTAGTATTGCACAAAAGTAATGAAAAGATGACACTTGTCCAAGGCAATAGTGGGGAATTTATCTAAATGTATAGAAAGCCTACATGGCATAACCACCAAAGTGAATTGATAAAAATTGAATTAAATAATAAAAATACATAGGGAAACATTGGACATTAATGGCACATGAATTGGATTAAAGTCTTATACTCAAAACTATATCATCAAATTATAAATAGACATCATGCCTATTGATTGGTAACAAACTTGAGTGAACTTTCACTCTAAAGATAACTTGAATCCCTATTTATCTATGTTCCATTATGAATTTATTATAGTAAACAAACAAATAGTCAAATTATCATGAAAATAATGTAATTGGACTAGGTATCAATGGCCTTTTTATCTAAGGTGTTTAGGGTGTGTGTTTTCACCTTCCAAATTCTCTACCAAAGACTCTATAGAGTATACAATAATTATTTTTTATTTTATTATGTTTAATAATGAATATTCCAATTATCAAATATTTGGGACAAAGTCAAGGATATAGATTCCCATTTACATAAAGAGGTCTAGACATCCCCAAGTAGCAGCTAGTAGTGGACTTTATACCATTGAAACATCAATAACTACATTTTGTAACAACTAATCTTGAGGTCATGACCTAGATTGACCTATTAAGGGACCTATTATATGTTATAAAGGTGAATGGTGGTGGATTCCTACACCACCTAAGCCATAATATAGTCATCACTTGCATCTTAGGAGATGCTTTACAAAGGTATATACAACTACCAATTACAAATTCTACTTTTGATGGACCCCAAGTGAAAGTTTAGAATAAGACAACCATAATTGATAATACTCTAAGGAAATGGATTACTCATAGAGAGGTGGTTGCCCTCAAAACTAGTGAGCTAGTGTTTATCACCAAGTTTTGGATGGATATCTACATTATAATGGCTTTTTTGAATAGATTATATGGTCACCCTCACATCCACTATCTCCATATGGAATTGGTACCATTATTGGATTTGATGATGACTTCTGAGCTAACCTTTACACTAGGAGAGATAATCAATGCAAAGATCAAAGAGTAAATGTTTAATAAGGATAAGAGGTCCCATGTGGCCATTTTTTAATGATGTCTTATTTATTAGATTTAGTCATGAGCATTGTCTATAGACATAATATATCACTCATTATCCTAATCTTGGATTGTATTAAAAATTATGTATGTGATTATTTTTCTTTCTTCCACATTTATGTATATATGAGTAACATAATCAAAATTATCAAGAATGTTTACAATTAATTATGGAGGTAATTCATGAATAACCCTTACTTAAAATATCAAAGAACATTATAAAAAAAATATGTCTAAGGTGTGATTACTGGCTCTACCCTGACTACATGGTGATCATGTCATGGTGAATAAGGTTGCTCCATTGAGGCTCCCCTAGTTTATCCTAGACAAATTGGTTAAACATTATATTACTACTAGCTATTATTTAGTGTGAATAAAGACTTGAAGAAAAATAATAAATTACTATTTCATATTTATTCTTTGATGATTAGTCAGATGCATTATATCATTAGGAAACATTTTAGAGAAGTTGGTAAAAATAAAGATTATTATTCATTAGATACTTTACCACATAGGGATTGGGATCCTCATGGCCTAATCTAAAATCACATCCAAGGACTTGTCATCCGATACCAACATGAACCTTATGACCATGATTTCATTTTTTAAATGCAAAGGATGATGTTGAGGTTCTAGAGAGAGCAACGGTAGCTTGTTTGAAGGAGGATATTTTGAAAAATTTTCAAGGAGATCCTTCTATATAAATTGTCGATGAACATACTAGGATCCCTCCTCCTGATGGATTCTCAAATATAGATTACTAGACCTCCTAACATTCTCAATAGCCTCAAGACCAAGGAACCTCTTCTATGCCACCATCCATGGTGATGGTATTAGTCAAGAAGGAGCTATGTGTGGAGGAAATCCTAGTGGTTATAAGTTCATCACAACAAGGACCATCTCAAACACCATCACTTGTAATGAGGGTTTTGAATCAAGAGTAAGAGGTGGAATAAATTTTAGCTGCTACTAGTGGTCTTAGATAACAAGAGGAACCAATTTTTATTAATTATTATGATGTAGAAGAGGAAAGCCTTCATGTTGAATCCTCAATTCTAGTTACCACATGTGTAGATGTTACTTCTTTCTCCTCTTAGTTAACTTCCCCCTTGGATGGTAATACCATAGTTTGTTATAAGAAAAAGCCCATAATTCTTGAAACTCCTATGAATACAATTATTTGAAGCACCACTAGAATAGGGTCCAATTGACCATAAAAAAATCTCCATTAAGAGGGAACTTGAAGATGAAGAAGAGGAAAAGGAGCTACAAATTGCCAAAGTATTAAGCCTTCAGGGATTGAAATGAAAATCACCATTTGAGGGTGGAAAGTCAAGTGTGGAAATTGATCCTTCAACTACCTCAATCCCTATTTTTTCTACATTCCCTTTGATTTCTATTGTTTCTCCTACTATTTTTGTTTCATTGGATCATATTGTTTCTAGTCTTGTTGTTTCCATAGTTCTAGTCATTTTTAATGTTGAGATTGTGTCTCAATCCCCCACTATCTCTACTTCTACTATTTTCACCTCAGTCACCATTCCTTATACCACTTTTAAGCATAAAAAGGTCCATTTCAAGAAAACTAAATGGTACATGGAAAAAAATTAGTTTCATGTTTCTTCCACCCAATTAGTATTGTCAATGCCTTCTAGTTCCACCTAGTCCACTTATGTTATTTCGTAGAATAAATATATAAATAATAAGCCTACATATACTATTCATCCAATGCCTCAGTTTGGGGGTATATATCAGTCTAAAATAATTTCACCATGATTATCAAACCCCTTGAAAGTAGAGTCTTTAATGAGATCTTCAGGGGACCTTATAACTAAGACTACTGCTAAGAACACTCATCTAGTTGACCCTACTTATTTGGTGATTCCTTAGTGGGCTATTGATTTGGAGGCCCAAACTTTCCAAATGCCTAATTTAATGATAAAAATCATTCCTATGATGAGTTTCATCTTTGATAAATCCATAAAAACTATCCAAATAACCAAAAAGATGAAGATCAAGGATGACACTAATAGAGGTTTAGTTTTGGAGGAAAGACAAAATGTTTTATCTTTGTTAAATATAAAGAATAGGAGACTACGAGAGTATCATTATAATGAAGATTTAAAGTCCTAATTTAAGACTCAAATGTAATCTTTGATATAACTTCATGAGGGGACTAAACAAGCCAAGTGAGAGCTATAGAAAGAGCTTGAATAGGTAAGGGAATAATAATTTTTTTTTCATATCCCTAGAAAAGTTAAAAATGATGTTTAGAGTGTATCCCTTTAGTTATAAAATATCCTAGATGTTATTAGTTCAATGAGTGATGAACTAGATCCTCATGTTATTAAGATAAAAAAAAATGTTCAATTATTTGAAGGAAGATGAAAATAAATTGAAATTTATTGGTTTATATACAATTAGTTAGGCTTATACCCATTTGTATTTGATGAAACCATTAAAGGTAGCTAATGCTCTCAAATTGGTGGTCATCCAAATAGCGGAGGTTCGAGACAAGGTTTTAAGCACATAAGCTTTGAATCCAAAGCTTTTAGAACATGAAAAGCTAATCTTGAAAATTATGGATGAATAAAAAATCTCTAAATCAAGGGACTCTATAGGAAAGCTAATAATTAAATTTGAGTTTAACCAATTACTTTGGTAGGCTTCTGCCAATTTTAAGTAGAGTCTTCAAGGTCTTACATTAAAATAAATTGAACCAAAACTTATTTTTGTTAGGAAGGAGGTTATAAAATTAGAAATTTTTGAGGGCCACTAAATTTGAACATGTATACTTTCTAGGGAAAGTAAATCACATACATAGACCATATGTTATAAATATGGACATCATAAGGTTGTAGAATGGAATTAGTTACAAACACTACCAAGAATTAGAGGCAAATAAAATGGATATGTCCCCACCATCTACTTTGACCCAAACTTCTAATTTTGTTCATCCTACTACTTTCAATTGAACCATGTAACCATCAACTACAACTAAACCTTAGTTTTTTGAGGTTAACTTTATATGTATATTACATGTAGAGATAACTAAAGTAACTAAAGTATATTTATATGTATCATATGGATGTAATAGTTAAGGAATTTTGTAATCATGCAAACACTGCATTTCCATGTAAAAACTAGTCTATTTTTTAGAAACATAGTTGTGATCAATTGTAATTGTACATATAAGCCTTGAATTAATTAGACCACATGTTCTACTTATTGACATGTAACTTTTAATTTTGCATGAATTTGAGGGATGAGGTGACCCATTCCCAAAAATATTTATACTTTTAATACTTTTGTATTTAAGGGTTGGAAAATTTATCAATATAAGAAGTCTTTTTTATTTTCATGTAATTGTGTTGATGATTTTCCATTCTAATTATGTGACTATGTTTTATTTTCTTGGTTATGAATTTAGTAATTTGAAGTGTGTAAAATCTACATATAATTCCTTTTTGTTATTATTGATGCATGTTGATTTAAATATGTTTAATATTTATTAGACAATTATCAAGTATCATTGATCTCATGAAATTAGGTAGACTATTTCAATTCTCTATGTGTGCAGAAGTGTTTTCTTGATATAACCTTCTAGGTTTAAGCCATAGATACCTCTTTGATCTGAGCTATAATCTATTGAATAAGAGTGTAAAATAGCAACTCTAAATGGTAGAAACTTTTATTTGAGATCCCAAAGTTTACTATATCAATTTTTCCTATCTCCTTTGGTTGTGTTTTCATGTAAGTTTTCAAAAACTATTATATGTAAATATTGGTATTAAAAAACTTGTCCACAAAGATACCATCTAGAAAGTAATCATTCTTTGGACCTTAGAGCCTTAGTTCCCACCATACCTTTCCCCTCTTTGGATTTTATATGATTAATATCTACCCACTTTAGAAGAAGGTCCATCCATCCAAATCAACTAAGTTTTATCTTTTTTATATGTTTCACTAATCCATGCATACACCTGATTAACAACCCACATGCTCAACCTACTATTCCACCACCTAATTATTTAACCCATGCCTATGACTTGTGCCCTAGAGTGGATATTTCCTCCATTGATATCCTAAAACATTAGATTTTTCCTTATTAAATGTGGGGTGTGCATAAAATCCACATCAAGTTGTTTAGTTAATCTTGTGTCATTATTCAACATGTTATTGAGTGTATTGACTATCTATGTAAAGCTTAAAATAAACTTAATCATGAAGTTAATTATTTTTAAGAAATATTTTATCTGCTTCTTATTGGTATGTAATGGGATATTCATAATTTCCTCTACTCTATCTAGGTTGATGGATATTCACCTTTTATAAATAAAGTGGCCCAATAGATTTCCCTCACTCACCCTAAAGATACATTCTCTAAATCAAATGCTCACTATACCTCTGCAACACCCTCTTTAAATATTTGATATAAAATCCTCTATCCTTTGAAAATATAGTTAGATCATCTATGTATATGACTGAATTTTTATATTATATCCTTGAATGCAATATCCATGGCTCTTTAGAAGGTGGCACCTGCATTGATTAGGTCGAATGACATACTTTTATATGTGAATGTTCCCCACTTTTTTGTGAATGTTGTATTTATTTGTTATTCATATATCACCACCACATGGTTATAAATTTAATAACCATAAAATAATTACATCATTTAAAAACCATTCACTATCTAAAAAGCTTCATTTAGTGAAGGTAGTGGGTAATTATCCTTCTCTAAGGCCTTGTTCAGGGTACAAAAATTGACATAAAGGCATATATCTCCATTTTTATTTATAAATAAGACCAAATTACCAACCCATGTGGATTATATTTAAAATAAATATAATCCATATTAAGAGTGACTTATATAATTATTTTAGGATTAATAGCTCTATCAATGGATTCATGATCCTCTATCTTTGTCAGAATGGCTTGACCCTAGGATTGAGAGGAATAGTATGTGTGAGAATGGAAGTCCCAAACACTTTAAAGTATTCATAGATCCATGAAATTACCTCATTTAATTCTCTAAGGGATTTTTGAATCCCTTGTTTTATCTTTTGAGTTCATGTCATGCCTAAAAGCACATTGTTCAAATAATTGACATTACCTAAATTATAATGTTCATGAAGCATACCTTTTGTCAGGTTTGATATTTCCTATTGTCCTTGATAATACATATAAATTAGTTACTCTATTGATATCATTCCTTTTAGTTTACTATTGGTTTTCAAGTTCATAATCCCCTCTTGATCTAGTTCACACTCCTCCTCATTGTCTTTATCTATAATTTGGTTTTCAAACACCTTAGTGTTGGTGATGAAGCCAAAAATGTGTTTATTATCATTAAACACATAATTTACTAATTTTATCATGAAATAATGGAATATAGACTAATTTCACTAAGAATCTTCTCAATTTAGAGCTAGCAACATGTATGAAGATACTTACAACTATTTCCAATTCATATTTAGTGTAGTTTTTTCTGTGAGGTAAAGTATGTATATTAAATTCATAAATTTACTATATCAAGTTTTATACTTGACTAAGATATATAGATAATAATTTATCATTAAAATAATATTGTATTCCTACTTTCTTGACTACTAATTTTGAATCACTGAGAACTTTGAGATTATTCACTTTATTTCTAAGAGTAAATTAGATGCTGTGAATTAGTGGCTCATATTTTACCACATTATTTATGCAAGAAAAATATAGGTGAAATTTATCCCATTATGATTTCCATCTCAAGTTAATGAGATTTATTCCAACACCACACCTATTATTAAACTTGGATCCATAAAATTTTAGAATCCACAAGTAATTTTCAATTGTGTACATTAGATTCTAATAAGTAGATTTTGCTAAAAAAATTAACTTCCTCATTAGTTTTCTCAATGCATAATGGGCATACATTTTTTTTCTCAGCTAAAAATGACCATCTAGTTAGGTCTTCAGTAGTAGAGGTAAGCATTGGTATACTCAAAATAGTGATTTTATCACCATGAGGTCTTATAAACTCCTTATTTTCCCTTGGATCAACCTATCTCAATTTATTGATTTCTAAATCACTTAGATGCATTGTTGAGAAGAGTTGTTAACAAATTTATTATGCACCTAGATCAACCTATTTCACACTCTCATATTCTAGGTCGACACTATGAAATGAAGTTATATTGAGGGCACAAAGGAAATCCCTCTCATATAATTAATCTATCTCATCATTCTATTTTTTCCTACACAAACATGTTAATGGAGAATTTTTTATAATCCTTTGCCTCTTTCTCAAGTTCATAGACCCCTAATATTTATTCCTCACACCATATTTCATTCATTTTTTTATAATTTGTGATAATGTGAGTCATTTTTGGCTCACATTTAATCATGATTTTATTGGGTATTCCATGCAATGGAAGCCACATGTAAGAGAAATCAATTTCCATATAACCATTAAGTGTCTTAAACCAATCTATGATCAAGAGCATGCCATATATATTTAGCATGTATACCACATATATGTCAATAAATTTTTGAATTCTTGGATTCAAAGGTAGCTAAATATGTATGCAATTTAACTCACCCACCACTTTCACCTCTATCTTGTCTATTTCGAAAAAAATTATGTTTGATTTCACTTGAGTGAGGCCCAATTGTTTAAAAACTGCATATGGAATAATGTTACCTAATGTGACTGAATCCATAAGATAATTATGTAAGTTTTTACCAAAAATAAAAATTGTAAGCAGAAAAGGTAGAGTTTTTATTTTTTCTTTATAAATGGAGACATGTGCATCAACAATCTTAGAATGTTTCTTACCTATATGAGGGGATATTTTATTTAATAATATTATTTTCAATTTTAAATCTAAATCAACTCATACATAGTTATATTTTTATTTATTCTCTTTAGATCCTCTACAATGTTAGACATAGGGTTAATTTGCACTGTTAGTTTAACATCCTATGTAGGGGTTGCATTGTTCTTGGATTGATAATATATTATAGGTTAATTAATTATAGGAGGATTATTTCTTGAATCTAGATTAGGTGGAACCTATGTGTTATTCATGCGAGTAGAGGTGATTAAAGGGTTTTGAAATTTACTTCTCAACTGATAATTATTTTCCATTTGGAACTAATTAAAGGCATGGACTTTGTCTAAGTTATCTTCAGGATTATTATCATCTTTAAATGGGAATTAATAAGTCTTCAAGACTAGGGTTGTATTTATGTTTCCTCCATCTTGTTTTGAATTATCATTAGGTACATGAACTATTTAAATATTTTCCATCTCTTTTTGGAAGATATTAGAGATGACTATGAATTTAGCACAATCTATTTCAACATTATCAACTATGTTGTGTACTATGTACCATGTTGATAGGGCCAAGTATGTTCATTGAGTTTGAGGCCCTATTGTTTGTATTCAGATTTGTATTATCTAGGGGACTAGGGACATTTCCATTGTTATTCTTGGTATTCCATTACCTATTTGTCCTTTGAAATTTAAAATTCCTACTTTAAGGTGGGTTTTTTATGGTTTGGTTTGTGTTTTTAGTCACTTACCTACAAAAATTAACCATCTTGTATGATAATATTTGGACCATTTACTACAAATTAGCCATTTGAGGGTTTGCACTAGTATTCTATTGGTTTCCCATTTATGGATATGGGTTGACCATAAGTGCAAAAATGTTTAGAAACATTGAGATAGTCATGTGTGCTTAGTTATGATTATTATGTGTAGGTGTTTGATTATATAGAAATGAAGTTATAGCTTGTTGAATACCACTTTAAATAGCACAACTATTAATGTTTGGAATAGTAGTAACATTAGTATATGCCATGGGAACTAAGTTTAAGTTATTAACCTACAACATTATTTGATTTGGATGCATATATGGCTGACCACTAAGCATGAAGTTCAAGGGAAGTGGACTATACATTGGATTTAGAATCAAATACAAAGCTCTTAATATTAGGTTAATCAGTGGCATGTTATGCATGAAAGATTTATTAAGGAAATTTGATTGTAATCACCTTGTTTCCTTAATGATGGTAGTGATTGTGTACCATACCCTTGAAGGACCATTTGATGTTTGATATTAACCATTTAATTATAATCCAAGAATAAATGTGTGACTACCACAAGAGTTATCCTAAGAAACATGTATGTCAATGGGTCAAGGGATATTAAGTAGGTTTGAATAACTCAAACCTCTACTAAGAAGTATGGGTATTTTGGCCTCTGGTATAACTTATGAAATTGAGCATTAAACATGCTCATGGGCTCATTTGTTTCTCTCATAGAAACAATAAAATGGTGATATAAAAACTAGATCAATTGAGAGCTTGAATGATTCATAAACACTATCTAAAGAGCACCCCAAGATGTGATATATCCATTTGGTAAGACTAGATACCAAGTGTAGGCAATTACACCCAAGGAATAGGGAAATAAATAGCATGATGCATCCTCATATTTAACTAAGTTAATATAAAGTCATATTTGAAAGCCTAGATGTGTTCTTCAATAGTCTAAATTCTATCAATTACATACTTTGGACATAAATTATTCTGATTCTTAAGTAGGTTATGAGAAATCTATAACACATTCACATAATAAAAGAAATTGACCAAGCTAGGCCATTGGGTTGGTAATTTGTTGATTATGAGAGAGAGAAAATAGATCAACAAAGGGGTGAATACAACTGTAGGTGCACTACTAGCTAATTATATATATATATATATATATATATATATATATATATATATATATATATATATATATATATATATATATATATATATATATATATATATATATATATATATATATATATATATATATATATATATATATATATATATATATATTACTTTCCATTTGTTGGTCCTCAGTTTTATGTGTTCACTAAGTTGTAAGAGATAAAATCTGAATCTAATCAACTTGGATCTAGTCTTTATCCTCTTCTTTTCTATCTCTAATTCGATTATAACTCTATGTAGGAAATTTTTTTAAAAATGTTTTAGTCTAAGCTTTGGATGCAAATATTAGCTTGTGTTTGGCCCTCCTTCTAGTGCCAATTATGTTATATGGTTTTTTGACATACATATCACAACACATGGAGGGAATATTTAAGGAAACTCTATCTCTCTTGAAATTATATTTACAATACATCCCCAAGGTTTATTCTACTAGATCTTAGTGTACTAGACAAGACTAGTTGGCTAATGCAGATTATTCATAGGGGTCTATTTTTAAAACTAAGATTTATGGAATTATATAAAATTTCACCACTATAGAGAGGGTAAAAGGTTTTAAAAATGATATTTTTAATAAAAGCACTTGCACAAACACCTTTAAATAAAATATAGATTCTTGATACTTTCAGGACATGGAAAGAGCACATTTTTTTTATTTTCTCATTACTTGTATTCACCACTAATATAATGGTAATGACCAAAAATTGAAATCAAGATAACCATTAAAAAAATATTGAGTTCATTAATACCTAATATCTAAACTAGAAAACTCATAAAAAATGCAAAAGAAAAGAGGGAAAAGGAGATAAAAGGTTCTTATTGCAATGAAGATGAATTTGGAATGTCTGACTGAGTAAAACCCATGAAACCAATCCTTAGTTGAACTAGACCTAACACAACCATAGATACAAGGATAGTACAAGAGTCTAAGGGGAAGTTTATTAGGTTAAGGAAAGAGTATATCCACCATAAGAAATGCATAAGAAATGAACACCAAGCTCCATAGTACTCAAAATATAAATATACACCATACGATTAACAATAATTCAGATTTAAAATAATCATTTAGTTACAAAATTCACTACCATAACCAAATGAATTAAAAAAAATTGAGAGATATTAATCTATGAAAGCAAAAATGTCTAGGATCACTATTTTTTTCCATAATTCACAATGAGATAGCCTTAATTACATATATTTCCTAATACTTTATAAATAATTTTAGTTCAATATTAAAATCATTCCACTAATGGGGTAGTTAAAAGCATTAAATTATGATGGGTGGAGATTGGTTGAGTTTTTGATAGACTTGAAGCTGGTCATCCTATTATAACATATGCCATGCTCATTCAAGATGATGTACTTATTTACTATGTCCTTATCAGATATAATCATGCACACCACAAATTTATTAATGAACCTATTTTGTTACACATTAGGGTATTAGTAGACACCACATTCATTCAATTATATTCTTTGTAGATGACATAGTCCATTTCTCAGGATTAACAACCTTGATAGGCTAGACAACCACTAGGTTTGATATATTTGCCTAATGGAATTACTTGACATTCTTACTTGGCCATTAAGCTAATTTTTATGTCACATGGCCTTCTCTCATTCTCTAGTTTAGGATTTAATTTTTATTTATGATTTATATGATGCTCCTTTCCTTTGGTTTCTAGCCTTTAAACTTTGATTAAATGTGATTGTGCCACATACCATAGTCAAGTAACTCCATATATCCTCCATTTATTTTCTCCCCACCAAGTCCCTAGGTCACTAAGATGGCCATGCGGCATCATCTTTGACATTTAAACTTTTAGGCCTTTGTTGTTGGGTCTATTATTAATTGACTACCATAAGAAATCGATTTGGGATATTGATGATTAGTTGCTTTCAATTATTTACTATGTTTGTTACATTTCTCAATATTCAAGATCCAAAGATATCACCATGTGTTTTCATCTTAGGCTTTTGGGCTTTGGGGGCTAGTGTTGCTTTTGTGATCCATTTGCTATGTGAACCATCAATCTAAGATATTGAATGGTTAGCGAGAATTCTAAACTATCCATGTTTTTGGCTTCCTAAAGGGTCATATTTCCCCTTGATTGTGCCATGTGGAAAAATGTTAGTGACTCAAGGTCTTCAGGACTTGGATTTTTTCTCCAGTTCACTCTTGATGCTTTGGCCTCCAAGATTTTGCCATGTGGCACTATTATGGAGCATGATGTATTGAAACACTTAGACACTTTTTTAAATATCTTTACTTTGGAATCATCCTTAGATGGTTGACACATGACATTATTTATAATGAATCTATTAAACATGCATATTTTGATGAAAATGACTAAGTAAAAGAACTCATGAATGGTAATGAAAAAAATCATTAAATGGATAAAAAAGAATGTAATAATAAAATAATGATTTTATAGATTAAGATAATTCATTCACATATATCAAATACTTTCGATTATAAAAAGGCACTCTACATCTAAACACTCAACAAATTAACCTAAATATCATGAATTCAAATTCAAAGCGAAAGCCAAAATATACCCACTATTTAGACTACTTTTTATAAAATATTTTTTTTTTTCTAATTTTGACAGTCTTGACATTTGATATGATTATAAAATTTAAGATAGTAACAATTTATATGTGTAAGCTCGTATAGGTTCATAGACCTAGGCATCAATGTCTTATTGATAGGAAGACACCCATCAAATTTATGTTATGGGGTCTAATGACACCTAGGGATGCACATGGATAACCCTGCATTTTATGGCCTCTAGTTCATGAGATGATGACACATGGAATTGTCCTATCTTATCAAGTTCTATAAGATAGAACACGATCATGCCAGATGGCATGATCTTAGGTTTCAAAGTTATCACTATAGAAGGATCCACTTTGAGTCTCTAGTTCTTGAGATGATGCCACATGGCATGATCTCAAGACTTGGATATATTTATTGATTTTTTGACCTTCATCAAGTATTAAGCTCACATGATGGCACCATGTGGTGACATCACAGGTCTTTAGGCCTCAGAGATATCTTGGTCTTCAGCACTATGCACTAAGGATCAACCTGAGTAGTTAATTTGAAGATTAAATGGTAGGTGGGTTTTCAGGGATATTTAGAATAATGCAACTACACAAAAAAATCCTATAATTTTATGATGGTGACACTTATCACCATCTCAAGGAGCTAGGGAACTCTTAGACTTAGTTATTTGAACACTAGGTCCAAACTCTGGGAAGACATGTTTTAGACATATGGATAAGTCTAGGAGCTCATAAAGAGATCTTATGCTTGTAATATTTTAATTGAAAATGATTAAGTCAAAATACTAAGAAGGTGAAGTGGAAGATTTAGACAATTAAATAAAGAGATTGAAACAAAAATTAAGTCCATAAATTGATTAATTGGGCCTGAATTAACATTAAAAAATGTTATTTTAAAGCTCAATAATTTTTATAACTGAGCCTAAATTTAGTGAAATGAATCCTTTTTAAAGATGCCCATTTTATATATTTTGACTCGATCATAGATAAATATTTTAAAAAAGTAGAAAGACACACTCCCAAGCCAATCATCAAGAAAAAATTGATTAAGTGACTAATGCTAATACATAAATAAACACTTGGTCAATTTAATCAAATTAATAGAGTAATATTGGACTAAAAATTTAGGGGAAGGTCATGAAAAACCTCAGAATTAAACCCATATAATTTATATAAGTCCTTATTGAATGATCCAAGGGGTGATTTTTATTTTAAAATCATTTCAAAACATAATCTTAAATTAGCCTAGACCCTTACAATTATTTTAGATTTAGACAATTAGTTTCAATAGTTCTAGATGTAAAGCTTAGACTAAGTGTTTTAAAATGGAATATCATCACAAAGAGGAATACTTGGTCACTTAAAACTTATCATCTATCAACTAGAAAATCAGAGGTGGCATACTATAAAAACAAAACTACCATGACTCCCCAAAGGATAAAGATTAAACTCCAATAAAAAAAGAGTTTCCATGACTTTATTGATGAAATTAGGGAATTTTGATGTAGGAAATAAATAAATGATCATGTATCAAGATCTTTATATAATTAAAATTTAATACCCTTCTTAAAATTAGGGGTGATTAGTTAAACCACCCTTTTTGCTAGATTTCAATGCCATGGTGATCACCTCTACCTATTATTTTTTTGAAACAATGTTGCTCAACACTTTATCCTCTTGATCCTCATTGGATTGTGAAACTAACACCTTTATTTATTCTTCATATTCTCCATTTGTCCTCTCTCTTTATCTTATCCATCTTCCTCTTGTGGGTTTGTGTCTACCTTGTCTATCCACCTACACAAAGTGTTTTTAACAGTTATTTTCATGTATGTGCCATACAAAGATCTCCTATGAACTTATCACATCATATTACCTTCTCTTCACTCCTAAAAATCTATGTCCACCTATTTTTTCACCTCTTTCAAGGGTTTTGATTAAGAACCTTCTTGTGTGCCTTTATCCATACTTTTCCCACACTTTATTCCTTATCTCTCATTTCATGATAAGTAGGAATAATTTATCTTCATTAATCTTCATGCCTTTTTTGGGTCATATCCATATAATATTCTCATTTTCTACATGTTGATGATCATTTCATATAGCTCATCATATCTATACAAGCTATCCATAAAGTGTTGCATTTGGTTATATATTGCATTGCATTTAGTAGTTAAGGTCTTATCTATGTAGGAAATAAATGCAATTTATCATTTATTTGTATGAAATTCATTACTAATTCTTTACCTTTTTATTGTGTCTAACTTAGATGAATAATATATTTTTGAGTATAGAAACACATCCCAATATTATGGTAATTTTGAGAAGAAAACAAATAATTTTGTCAACTCTTTTTGGCTACAATTTTGAGGATTTAGTAAGTGATCTCCAAAGATTTGATGCTTTGAAGATGTTCCAAATATGATCTGGAAGTGATCTAAAGATGCTATATGGGAACTCTAAAGACATACAAGATGCTATGAGGATGTCTAGACATGGTCTGAAGACCTATACATGGTGCCCTAAAGAGCTATACAAGATGATCTAAAGATACCCAAACACACTTTGAAGACCAGTTGGATCCTACTGATTGAGATAATAATTCTAAAGATATCTATCTATAAATAGACTTTATATATTTAGATGTCTTATTTTATAGATTACCACTCATGGTAATGGCCTAAAATAGTTTGGATATATTTTTACTTATATTTTGTGAAACCAGATAAGTATCTTCAATCTATGTTATTTATTTATATATCTATAATTAATTGATTTAGTTCCAACACCTTCTTAGAAGTGTGAGATCTAATTCCTAGGTTGTCTATATTTTGAATAAATATATTTGGGTGTTTTGATCACCAAGATTTTATACTCTATGAATAGGTGTTGAGATGTGTTTAAATACACATCTACTTCTCATTCTAGATAATTAGAGAAATTTAGAAGTAGTTGGAAAATTTAATAGTTATTGAGGTTAAAAAATTAGAAGAAACATTTCATATTTGTATATGTTCATTTGAATGAAACAAAATTCAAAATTTATTTCTATTGCTAAGTAAATTGGTTCATTTTTTTGGAAGAAGCAAGGGCCCATTTATCTCCAAGGATCAAAATAAATTAGTACTTTTAGTTTAATAGTTTAGAAGTATTTCTTTAATCCAGATATATTTCATTTATTGTAGAGTGTAATTTCATTTTAAACACAAAAGTGATTTATTTTTAATGCAAAGTGGTTTCCTTTTAAAATAAAAGAGCGATTATTTTTAAATGCAAGTGTGAATTCCATTTTCAAAAGAAAGCATGAATTTCCTTTAATGCAAGTGTGTTTCATTTACATGAAAGAGTTATTTCAATTCAATATAAGCATATTTATTTTATGTAAGAGTGTGTGTTTCAATTCAAGTAAGTTTTTTAGTTCATCTCATTCAAAATTTGTTAGAATATATTTAAGTGACAATAGACAACATTATTATATTCTAGAACATCACACTATCCTACCCAGTCGAGCAAGTCAAGTGAGGTCATTATATATCTTATACCACATGTTTAAGTTTTGGATGTTGATGGTGGATGTCATAGGAGGTCTTTAGTTAAAAAACCTTTAGATTTACCTTTTTACAAAATAGAGTTAGAATATTATTTACTATTTTTAGGATTTAGAAAACATAACAGAAGTAAAACCCCTAAATAGTGAACTATATAAATCCAATATCAAATGGTCTCATTGCATACAACCATTGAACATTGCCCTGATTGAAAATAATACCAATCCATTGATTGGTTAAATGAGAGGTATAATGATAGCCTATCATTTTTGACAACATTTCTAGGGACTAATCATCAATAAGTGTTAGTGAGATCCTATAGTAGAGTTATATAGGGAAATTAAAAAACATTCATAAAACTCAAAAACACAAAAAAATTTAGGAATCTTTAGATTTATGAACTGTTCAAGAGATTGTCAAGGACATTTTATCTCTAAGGGATCCCAAATAAATAAAGAAGAGAGGGTTCAATTTTTGATATAAATATAAATAATTGAAAGAAAGGCACTTGAAATCCATTTTTATAATTCCTCTCTTCACCAAGGTTCATCCATACAAGTAGATCCTATAAGAATAATCATATTTAGAACATCTTCTCCTATAGGGACAATTGATCCTAAAAATCCTCTTTCTAAAAAAGTTGGATTTTATCCACAATCTCTACAAGAAGATCTGATAAAAGATTATCCTCCTAATATAGACTATATATTGAGTACCCAATAATAAGATTTAGATTAAATTGATAAATACAGTTGGGAAGAAAACATGGGAGATGAACATGCACATGTGAAAAGCCCAAACCTTCAACCCCAATAGGAAAAAAATTTCTCTTATCCAATTAGATTGGGTATTGATGATATAAATTCCATGAAAAACATTTCACCATCCATTTTACCCACTTTCAAAGGTAAATCCTTAGAGGATCTAGATTATTTCATATTTGAATTTTAATTTCTTTGTCAAACATATGATTATATCATAGACAATCAAAAGTTGAAATTATCCCCATTTACACTCAAGGATGTATCCATGAGATGTTTCATGAGCCTTGAGGGTATTTATATTACCACTTGGGATGAAATGGAAATTACATTTATGAAAAAAATATAAGCATTATTATAGAGTTAGAGAATGGAAATAATACTTTTTTAAGATCAAACAAAATGAAGATGAAATCTTAGAAGGTTACCTTGACATGTTTATATTTAACCATAAAAGGAGTGGTTACCCACTTACTAAGGAGGTTGTCAAAATAGTCTTTCCTAAAGGGTTATATGATGATGCATATGATGATTTGAACCTAATGGGAAAAGCTGACATTGACAAGTTAACCTTTCATCAAATTTTGACATTATGTACTAATTACTCTAGAACAAGACCTAGTATAAGGAAATCAAGGTTAGGAAAATCACTTAAAGTTGGCTAATTAATGCAAGAATTTGCTAATTTCAAGATATAAATGATAGTAAAATTGACATCTACATTAGATGGCCTCAAAGCAAAATCCAATTCTACCAATACTAACCAATTATCAATATATTATCCTATATGTAGACTCAAACATGCGGTAAGAGATTGCCCTTTAGATAAAATAGAGGTCTATGGTATTTATGATTTAGACCATGCCACCAAGAATTGTAAATATCTTCTTAATGTCAAAAAAAATTAATATAAGTATCACATACCATCAAGGAATTAAAATTCAATCCAAGGTAAGGAAAGCAATACTCCCAACCGTAAAATTAGTTTGGTCTAATATTTCCTCCCAATCAATGAATGACCCCATGGGATGGAAAAATAATACCAGCAATGTGAGGACCAACACAACAAAAACCATGGGGTACTCAAGAATGGATGCCATAGATGTGGGGAATGCCTCAAAATCAACCTTGGGTGTAATAACAAACCCAATAACCACATTGGGTATAATAGCTACCACCTCCATGGACAAATAAATAGTATCAAACATAAAGAAGGTTTCCTCCACAACAAGACATGACACCTCCATAACCTCAACCACCACTAATTGAGCAGCATGTTAACCAACCATAGTTATCTACCCAACTAGTGGACAATCCAAAGAATAGCAAAATACACCTGTATATGGATCTAATAAAGAAAGTAATATTACAAGTGGTTTATTGAATGTAATAATATTCAACTCAGATCATGGAAGGTAGTAGGAGATACACCCATTACCATAAATTAAATTACTAATGATGAAAACAATTATAAGACACTTGTAGTCTAAGAACCAACTAAAGAAAGGGTAGAATCCACAACTACACCAACCACAATTTAATATCCCCCTACTATTCCATTTCCTAAGAGACTTAAATAAGATAAACCTAGGGAAGATTCTAAATTATTGCATGGATTAAAATAAATGAAGATATAAACTCCATTGTTAATATCCATCAAAGATATTCTTGAGTTGAATCAAATAATTGAAGGATTTTGCATCAAAGCACAGGGATGAAAGAAACAATATTCCAAAATAATTTAGGTAATTGGTAAAATTATTGATTTACTAATAAGAAACATACATGTTCCTAATTATGGAGGTCATAGAAGTCCCATGATGACTGTCAAAATTATGAACAAGTCTATTCCAAATGTGCTTGTAGATCTAGGTATTGACATAAACATAATAACTATGAACATAGTAGAGTCTTTATCTCTCATAGGGCTTTATCCTACCACAACAATGTTGTAAATAACAGATCAATCCACTGCTGCCCTTGAAGGAACAATATAGAATATACCAATCACCATATAATCCTTGGGATATGCTATTGATTTCATGATCCTTTAACCTAAAGTAAAGAGGTTAGTGTTGGTGTAGGTTTTATGCACACCAAAGCTATAATGAGGTAGCATATAATGTTTTAAGATCTTAATGGAGGTAAACTCCACTCCATTGCATGAGTTGCAAGTATGTGGTTTATTTAAACCTATTGATGGAATAATAGGTAGGGCATGTAGGTTATCGACAAGTTTTTTAGATGGAGGTGTGGTTCCTAATAAGGGTAGTAAATATCTATGTGAGTTGGATGGGTAACTGGTTACTAATCTAAAGTGGGCAAGTCTCAAAATAAACTAAAAAGAAGAGTGAAGAGTAAGGTATAAAATAAATATTTTATGGTCTTCAAGAACTACTTCCCTAGCTAGTTTCTAAAAGGAAAAGAGCTATCAAAACCTATGCATGTTGCTAACAATAATTGCACACACATAGTCAGACATGGTTAAGAAGTCGAAGGAGATAAAGATGCAAGAAATTCACAAGCCTCAAATAAAGGGTTTTCCTTTTAGGATAGATAGTACACACCATTAATTAGGAGATTATGGTTTAGGCTAGTGGAGTATTTGAGGCAAATATTACACACATATAGAAAACTACATCCAAGAAAGCACTCATACATAATCATAATTATGAATCAATTTGAACTTGACTATCTTAAAAAATATATTTAATAATATTTCAAAAGTGTTTACACACCTAAAAATTAGTATATCAATCAAAATAATCAAGAATCCATTCATAGGTTTCAAAAATAGAATATTATTGAAACATACAACCAAATAAAGTAACAACTAATTACATGAAAATTAGAAATAAAATACACAAACACATTTGTTGATGATTAAAATTGATGTTGCTCCTGTATTCCAAAATTCTCTGATAAAAATTGAAGTTGGATTATAATTGTTTATATAGACTTGGGTAAGGGGTGGCCTCATCCTCTAAGTTCATGTAAGGTCATTACATATGATAGTCAGAACATGTAGTTCTAACTATGGTTTAAAACTGTATAAGAGCCTACTTACATTTATCTATTTAAAATAGCCTTTGCCTAATATATGAAACATGTGTATTTATATAAAGATAGAAGCAATTTTTACAATTATATCTTGAAATATATGTAAACTACAAATAGATGCACCATTTACCAAAATTGCACATGCCTTCTCTTATAGGTTATGAGAATAACATGTTGATCTTTTAAATTATCCGCCTTTAAATGAAACTTAGATATGCACCACTTTATAATGTTTTTTTAGAACTAAGGATACTATTTTTAGCTTGTAACTGGATTGAATGGTGTGTTTCATGTTTTCCCATGTGTTTATAAAGTATTCCTTTGAAAGGATCTACAAGGTCTTAATTCAAAGAATTGATAATTCTTACCAAATTTACCTTTGAGATACCATGTAACTACAACCTTCTCTTGTTTTATTTTTGGGTCCTCACTATTTACTCACATGAATGTTTATATTCTCAATCTTAACTATGAGTCTCAATGTTTGTCGATAAATATAACATAGTCTAAAGATCTTTGTGTTTTATCTATTGCAATCTTTTGAAATGTGATGCAAGTCAACCCCTGAATGAGTCTAGGGTATTTGTAAAGTCCACCTAGGACTCACACCATTAATATATTACATGATATAATGTGAGTGTGCCACTTGGCATATATTCACTAATTCTAGGACCTTTGAATAGTCCATGTTGATCTCACACCATCAATCCTTATGTACTAGTTTAATACAGTTCATTAGATTTTTGCACTAGGCTCCCATGATGGTGACATTTATCACTCTCATGGAGATTTGAAATTTAAACTTACTCTCATTTCATTAGATTAAATGGTCTCTCAAGTGTATGCACACTGTATTATCTCTATTTGAATCTAAATGGGTAATTTATGAGGTTAAATTTGACATTCGTGTAAACATCAAATTTTGTCCTCATAACTGTCAATGATGTCTATGCAACTATCAAATTTAATTCCATAAATTAGTGATTACCAAGGGTAAATTTGACATTCACATGACCATAAAATAACATCCTCATGACCATCAAATTCCATTTACATGACTATCAAATTTAATCTCATAAGTTTGACACGTTGTCAATGTTAATTTTGATGTTCATGTGACTATCAAATGACATCCTCATGACCATCAAATGATATTCACATGACTATCAAATTTCATCTCATAAACTTGACACATGTCACTTATTTAGGATTCCCTACTCCTATAAACATAAACAAAAAATGACTTAGCATAATACTTTGGGAAACATGTATAAAGGACCTTACATGATTATTTTAGTCTAAGGTTTTAGTATTAATAAAATATGATTTATGCCTAGGCTAAAATATTAAATTAAGCTCAAAAAACAATTAAATTTTCTCTAAGAAAAGGTGTCATTTGGTAGTTTGGCATTTTTTTCAGGGAAATTATTATGGGAGAATTGTCATGCGCTTTTATGCAGGGTAAATGTTTTAGGGGAATTGTTATAGATAAAATGTCTGCAACAATCCTTCCAAAGGGACATAATCTCTCAAACAAAATGTCTAAAGGAATTGGTCAAAGGAAAAAATTCCTAGGATATAAGTCCTAAAGGATTTGGCTGAAGGACAATGGAGCCTGGAAAAAAGTCCTTAAGGATAAGTCTTATAGAGAAAAGGGCCTAGAAAAAAGTCTTGAAGGATATGTGGCCAATTTCAAAATGTCCAAAAGGTCAGTTTAGAAAGTCCAAAGGGCATGTGTCATTTGGGGGAATTGTTTTGGGACTTTTACATTAGATAAAATATTTTAGAGACAAAGTTTAAAGGAATTGGCTAAGGACAAAAGTCCTAAAGGACAGACTCGTAAGGCAAAAAATGATAGAGAAAAAAGTCTCGAAGGGCATAGTCAAAAGGGCCAAAGGGTCTACTTCATGGAAAAAATGCCGGAAGGGTCTACTTCATAGGGTATATTTATATGGTAAAGGTCACATAAAAAAGTCTTTAAGGGTAACCACAAAAGTCTCTAAGGGTATGTTTAGAGAGTCTGAAGAAATATGTGTCCTTTACAAAAATTCTAAAGCATAAGTCCGAGGCAAAAGGTCATTTCAAAGTCTTGAAGGAATTCCATCAAGGGAATTTTTATGAATAAAATGTCCACAATAATTTTCCCAAAGGGTCTTAATCTCTTGGAAAAAATGTCTGAAGGAATTTGATTGGCTCAAGGAAAGTGTCTTGAATGAAATATCACAAGGAATTGGTTGAAAGGAAAAGGAGCAAGACAAAAGTCCCAAAATATAGGTGTGAAGGGGCCAAAGGTAAATTGTGAAAGTCCCAAAGGAATTTTGTTCGTAAAAATGGTAGTAACAAAATGCTAAAGGACATATTTCATAAAGCCTAAAGGGTAGGTTGGCAAGGCAAAAAGGGCATTTTCAATATTTCCAAAGGGAAATTTCAAAATGCCGAAGGATACTTTCTATATGGAAAAAATCCAAAGGGTATACATCATAGGGCATTCATCCATTACAAAATTCCTGAATGATCTACTTCATAAAGGCTGAAGGGAAATTTGAATAAGGTTGAAGGAATTTTGTTAGGGGGATTATTTCAGATAAAATGTCCACAACAATTCTCTTGAAGACCTAGTTCTCTTAGAAAAATGTCCAAACAATAAGTTTGTAAGGGTCAAAGGTCAATGTCAATTAAATCAAACAAAATTCCCATGACAAAAAATCCCATATATAAATTCCATCAGATGAATTATTTTGAACAAAATGTCTATAATAATTTCTTCAATAAAGATAAGTCTGTAAGAATTCATACATGGAAAAAAGCTCAATGAAGACAAATAAGATAAGTCTAGAAAAATAAGTCTGAAAAGACAATTTTTATAAGCCCCAAAAGAATAAGTCATAATAGGATAGAAAAGATAGTCCACAAAAACATAAGTCTGCAACAATTAGCTTGAAGTAAAATACTTGATAGAATAAAAGATCTAATCTATGGAAACACAATACCAATGCCATCTTTCCAAAGTATGAAATACCAAATCATGATTTTTTCCTAGAATTTATATAAACATATAGAAGAGGGGGCTCAAAATAAAAACAATATTCTAAAAAAAGTGGGTCTCTATTTACTTATGGGAAAAGGGGGTCTGTTAGGTACAATAAATGGAAACTTATAGGGGGAATACTCCTGAGTTTTCAAGAACCCAAAACTTTGGTTTACAATAATAAATCAATCATGAAGTGTGACACAAATTAATACTTAAATTATAAATATAAAAGAGACTCCTAAGTATATTCACACAATATACTTGTCTTCTAATTCCTTAGATCTATGTGTGTCAAAATGTGTAGTTTATTTAACCCCTACTACTATGATTTTTTCAAAGGCTTTGATGGGGTTGTAGGTTTCATTCCAATATCTATTAAAGCTCAAAAATAAAGGAAGCTTAGGCATTTCTCTACTACCAAGAAGATATACATAGCCTTGAAAGAGATACATTGGGCTCCTTCTCTTCTCATTCCATTATCTTCTTTTGATCATGATGCATGGTGCATTGACCCTATTTCATCATGTGATCCTTTTGATTTTCTTTTGCTCTTTTGAATCCATTGATTCTTTCTTATTATTATTTTTATTTTTTTTCTTGAATGGAAAAGAGAAGATCTATAACCCTAGTGAGCTAGTATAATTATAAACAAATCATTACTTGAGCATCCCTGTTAGTCACACTTATACCTAGAATTATTATTTCCAATAGCTATTCAATGTGATAAGTACATTCAATCTAATAAAACAAGAAAAAATTCTAAATATGAATGAATTAATTTGAGATTAAATTCCACATACCTGGTGAAATTATTCAATTCTGACACCATTTAGAATAATTCATGATTACCTACCTTCATACTAAAGACTAAAAGATACAGAAATACACCTAATCTATAAACTAGTCCCAAAGTGTCAAGATTTTAATTTTACCCTTTTCCAGAAGTCATAAGCTTAGTTGGTTTGGATTTTAACTTGGTTATAGTTAGAAAAAACATAATTATGATTGTTAGATAGAGAATAAAATAACTAATCTAAGAAAGCAAGAGACTAAACTAAGAAACAAAGAAACTAAACCAAGAAAGCACTGAAATCTAATCTAGAAAGCAAAATACTAATATATGAAATAAAAATATTGAAAGAAAGAAAGATTAACCTAATGAAAATGAATGACAAAAAATAAGGAACCTAACCTAATCCTACTCTAAATAAAACCCAAACAAAATGGGGGATGGATTTGAAAACTCTATTTGGTATGCTTCTCACTCTTTGATAATAATAAGGTTTTCCACATTAAATTTTTGAGATAGGTAGGGACATCCTTGTATTCATTCAATAGAATTTTGAGCCTTTCCTTCATATTTTAAAACAAAAAACTAGGGTTACTCATTGGGACATCCTAGACATAATAAATAAATAACTATTCCCTATGATACATACATTCTGAAATCTCACTATTGTTACTCATGTATATAGGATAAATTGATTTGGAAAAATAATCCTCATCAGTCCCTGTTAAGATGGATATTAGATCTAACCTGTAATCTTAAAATTCATCATCCTCTATGAGCTCATTATGGGAAAGGTCCTTAAAGATAGAGTTAGAATCATAAGTATAATCATGAATAACATACTCCTCAAAAAATTCATCTAAATTCTCACTTTGAGTGTGACATTAAATATTTGAATGAGTCAGCTCTTGACTTTCCAAATCACAAATAAAAATTTCATTTACTTGGTGCTCACTATTTTTGATTTAAGGAGTAAGATATTTATTAACTATTAGTTCTAGAGGGATCATCCCATCCATTGCATGTTATTGATCCTTTTACCAATGTTCTTTTGAATAGTTATGCTCTGGAAGATATGGAACTTATTGGGAATCATATATTTAATCAAATGTATTTGATTCAATGCTATGTAATTTTGATGTCCACACACATGGGGGTTCATGTTCAATCACATAACTAACCACAATGTCCTGCATATTAGAGTTAGGGACCAAACTGAATTAAACATTTATCAAATCAAGGCATGATCATCTATGTGAATTAATTAAATTATAAATGGGCTCAAAAAATGAATAAAAATTATTGAGGGAAGAAAAAATACCTTTTATATTTAACCCATGATAAAAATACATACCTACCTCAGGCATGACATATCTAGAATCTCAATATTGGAGCTTGCTTGATTAGAGGAGAATACGTTAGGAATATAATAATCAAATGAGTTTTTTTATATAGATTATAATGGAAACTAATAGTCACAAGAGTCATCAACACCATCTTTAGAGCCAATATCTTCTTTTTGAAGGCAAAGTAATTGATCCTCTACCTGGGCATATTTTATCTCATAGAGCTACTACAAAGGTTGGTAATGTTCCTTTAAATTAATAATTTATTCACTACCATAATTTCTTTCTTTAATTATCTCATCAAATAATGGTATGTAATCAACATGATCTAATTATCCTAGATTGATGGATTCCTCTTCTTCTTGATGGTATCTTGATTTCTCCTATAACATTGTAATTTATTAATTGATGATTGTAATGCATTATTTTGCCTATTTTATGATCTAATCATCCTCTCTATTTGGGATATATTCTTCCTTGTGTATAATTATTAGATTAAAAGGAAACCCTTACACTATGTTCTAGTTTGGGTATAGTAACAAGGTTTCTTTTTGGATGGCTTCTGTATTATTTGTATCCAACATACCTGAAGAGAACCTCATAGAAGGTGTTAAATCATTTTTTAAAGCATAAGCATCAATATTTAGACCAAATCATATCAAAATATATTCCTCAAGATCACTCCAGCTATTAATAGAACTAGGTGCCAACTCTACAATCCAATCATGTATTTCTTCTTCGAATGTGAAAGGGAACAACCTACAAATTACATCCTCAAATTTTACATCCATAACATGCATATCATATGTGAAAATAGAAAGATTCTCTTCAATATCTCTTAGGTGATTATAATGGAACCTAAGAAGGTATTTAAATGGTTCATTAGGGAAATCATGTTGAATACCTAGGATATCTATGGGCCCTCTATCAAGCCAATCCATTCTCAAAACTTTTATTACAATTGAAGGTGTTGTCCCTCATTATAGCACAAATTAACTATTGGTGTAGGTTTTATACACACCATAGTTATAACAAGGTAGCCTATAACATTTTAGGATGTCAATGGAGGTAAAATCCACTCCAAATAATGAGTTGTAGGTGTCTAGTTTATTTTAGCCTATTGATAGAATAGCAGATAGGGCATGTAGGTTGTTTACAAGGTTTTTAGATGGAGGTGTGGTTCTTAATAAGGGTAGTGAATCTCTATGTGAGTTTGATGGGTGGATGGTTACTAATCTAAAGTGGGTAAGTCTCAAAATAAACTCAAAAAAAGAGGGAAGAATAAGTTAGAAAAGAAAGCTATTATGGTCTTTAGGAGCTACTTCCCTGACTAGTTTCTAAAAGGATAAGTTTTCTCAAAACCTATGCCTATTACTAGTAGTAATTACACACACATAGTTAGACACAACTAAGAAGTCTAAGGAGATAAAGATGTAGGAAATTCACAAGCCTTAGATAAAGGTTGATCTTTTTATGGTAGCTATTACACACCTTTAATCAAGAGATTATGGCTCATGCTAGTTAAGTATTTGAGGCAACTATTGCACACACACATAAAACTACATCCAAAAAAGAACTCATGCACAATCAAAATTATGAATCAAGTTAAAATTGACTATCTTAACCAATATATTTACTAATATTTTATTAGCTATTTCACACCTAAAAATTAGTATATCAATCATAATAATCAAGAATCCATTAATAAAATTTTCACACTAAATATTATTTAAACATACAAGCAAAGAAAGTAAAAATTAATTACTCAAAAATTGGAAAGAAAATACACAAACACATTCATTGATGACCAAAATTGATGCTACTCTTCTTTTAAAATATTATTTGACAAAAATCAAAGTTGGATTATAATTATTTATATAGACTCAGGGAAGGGGTGGCCTCATCCTCCAAGTTGATGCAAGGTTTTTACATGTGGTAGTTAGAGCATGAAGTTTTATATATGGTCTAAAACTGTATAAGATTCTACTTGTAGTTATTTATTTAAAATAACCTTTGACAAATCTATGAAACATGTGTATAAATATAGAAGAAATTTTTACAATTATAGCTCTAACTATATGCAAACTACATTTAGATGCACCATTTACCAAAACTGCACATGCCTTATTTTATATGTAGTAAGAACAACTTGTTGATCTTTTAGATTATCCACCTTTAAATGGAACTCAGATATGCACCAATTTCCAATGTTTTTTTTAGAACTATGGACACTATTATTATCTTATGACTATTTTGAATGGTGCATTGCATGTTTTCCCATGTCTTTATAAAATATTCCTTTAAAAGGATCTACAAGTTTTTAACTAAAATAATTGACAATGATCATCAAATTTACCTTTGAGATGCCATGTAACTATTGCCTTCTCTTGTTCTATTATTGGGTCCTCACTTCTTAGTCACTACACATTCATATTCCCAATCTTAACTATGAGTCTCAATGTTTGTTGATAAATATAGAACATTTCAAATATCTACGTGTTTTATCTATTACTAGCTTTTGAAATGTGATGAATGTCAACACGTAATTGAGTCTAGGATATTTGAAAAGTCCACCTAGGACTCCCACCATTGATCCCTTACATGATGAAATGTAAGCATTCCACTTCGTATATCTTTACCAGCTTTGGGACCTTTGAAAATTCCATGTTGATTCCACATCACTGATCCTTATGTATTAGTTTAACACAGTTCATTATATCTATGCACTAGGCTCCCACAATGGTGACACTTGTCACTCTCATGGATCTTTGGCATTTAAACTTGCTCTTTCATCATTTTATCAAATGGGCTTGAGTGGACATGCACCTTAGGATCTTGATTTAAATCCAAATGGGTAATTTTTGAGTCAAAATTTGGCATTATAACGACCATCAAATGACATCCTCATGACCATCAATGACATCTATGAGACTATAAAATTTAATTCCATAAATTAACTATTTTTGAGGTTAAATTTTATTTTCATGTGACTATCAAATGATGTCCTTGTTTCTATCAAATGATGTTTACATGACTGTCAAATTTAATATTGTAAGTTTGACACATTATCGATGTTAATTTTGACATTTACATGCCCATGAAATGACATCCTCATGATCATCAAATTAAATTTATGTGACTATAAAATTTAATCTCATCAACTTAACACATCATTTTTTGAGAATTCCCTACTCCTACAAATATAAGTGAAAAATGACTTAGCATAATACTTTAAGAAACATGTATAAAGGACCCTACATAAATATTTTACTCTAAGGTTTTAATATTAATAAAATATGATCTAGGAATGAGATAAACTATTAAATTAATATAAAAACATAATGAATTGCTCTCTAATAAAAGGTGCTACTTGGTAGTTTGGCATTTGTTTTAGGGCAATTGTTATGAGAGAATTTTCATGGGCTTTTGTGTGAAGGAAATGTTTTGGCGAAATTATTTTAGACAAAATGTCCATAATAATTCTCTTGAAGGGTCATAATATACTAGAAAAAATGTCTAAATAAATTGGATGAAGGCTAAAAGGACTGGGATAGAAGTCCCAAAGGATAAAGGACTTTAGACAAAAGTCTTGAAGGATAAGTCTCAGAGGGAAAAGGACCTAGGATATAGTCCCAAAGTGTAAGTGGCCACTTTTAAAAAGGGCCAAAGGGTTAATTTAAAAATTTATAAGGGTCAAATTAGAAATTTTGAAGGGCATTTTCCTTTGATGGAATTATTTTGGGACTTTTACATCGAATAAAATATCCTAGACACAAAGTCTGAAGGAATTGGTTGGGGAAAAAGTACTGAAGGATAGGCTCATAGGGAAAAAAATTATAGAGACAAAAGTCACAAAGGGAATGATCAAAATGGTTGAAGGGTCTACTTCATGGAAAAAATTCCTAAAGGGTCTAATTTTTAGGATAAATTTTGATGAGAAAGGGCCCTTACAAAAGTCATGAAGGGTAACCACAAAAGTCCTGAAGGGTATGTTTAGAAAGTCTAAAGGAATATGTGTCTTTGAAAAAAATTCCAAAGGGTAAGTCAGAGGCAAAATGTCAATTCAAATTCCCTAAGGAATTATTTCAAACAAAATGTCTAAAACAATTCTCCTGACGGGTCTTAATCTCTTGAACAAAATGTCTGAAGGAATTCAATTAACTCAGGGAAAGTGTCTCAGACAAAATGTAAAAAGGAATTAGTTGAAAGTCAAAGGTGTGGGACAAAATTCTTGAAGGATATGTGCAAAGGAGTTGAAGGGTAATTGTAAAATTCTTGAAGGAATTTTTTCAAGAAAAATGGCCATAACAAAAGGCCAAAGGACATATTGCACAAAACCCAAAGGGTAGGTTGGTAAGAAAAAAAAGGAATTTTCAAAATTTCTAAAGGGAAATTCAAAAATGCCTAAGGGTAATTTCTATATGGTAGTAACTCGAAGGGTCTACTTCATAGGACATTCATCCATGACAAAAGTCCCAAAGGATCTACTTCATAAGGGCCAAAGGTCAGTCTAATTAAGGCTAATGGAATTCTGCCAGGGGAATTATTTTAGACAAAATATCCACAACTATTCTCTTGAAACCCAATTCTCTTAGACAAACTTTCGAAATGATAAGTTTGGAAGGGCTGAATGGCAATATCAATTATATTGCTAAAATTTCCTATGACAAAAAAGCCTACAAACCAATTCCATCAAAGAAATTTTTTCAAACAAAATGTCTATGCCAATTTCTCTAATAAAGAAGAGTTCTTAATATTTCATACATGGGACAAATTCTGACAAAGAAAAATAGGATAAGTTTGACATAATAAATCTAAAAAGATAATTTTCATAAGCCTCAAAATAATAAGTCCCAGGAGGATAGCAAAGATAGTCCATGAAAACGTATGTCTGTTTTAATTAGCTCAAAGTAACAAAATTGATAGAAAAAAATATCTAATCTATGGAAACACAATACTAATGCCATCTTGCCAAAGTATGAAAGGCCATATCATGATCTTTTCCCAAAATTTGCATAAACATATAGAAGAGGGAGCTTAAAATTAAGACAATATTCTAAAAAAATTGGGTCCCCATTTCTTTATAGGAAAAGGGGGTGTGTTAGGTACAATAGGTATGATATTAAAACATCCTTGATATACCTTGGTTAGCTACAATTATAGTATGAATTGACTGTAAATCTAGAAACATGACCATTTCTAATAGAATTCATGCTAAACAAATATCTTTCTATCCTCTTACAAGACCTTCAATCAATCTTTCTAAATAAATATGGGTGGATCAACCTAAATAAAACTAGACAAGTGTGTCTTCCTTAACTATGGTTACCATCAAAGAACATGCCCAAGAGTTTAAATAATAAATAATAGAAGATTTAGACTAAGACAACCTATCTTGTAAGTCCAATAGTTTTGATCTAAAGTTCAACAACTTTGCTCTAGAGTTTGAAAATTTTGCTCTAAATTCTGAAATTTTTTCTTTGAAGACTGATAGTCTTGATCCAATGTTTGAAATCTTAGATTTGAAGACTAGTGGCCTAGATTTGAAGACTAACAGTATGTTCTAAAGATAGTGGATTAGATTTGAAGACTGATAACTATGACCCAAAGATGAAAAATCATGAATGGGAAGAATCCACGTCCATTATTGAAAATAAAAATGATTCCATAAGACAACCAAACATGTTATCTAGTCCACATGACATTCAACAAGCCATATTTGACTAGGCTCAAAATGAGCAGAATTCATTTTTAAATGATTTTCATTATTCATTCACCAATATGATTTCCACAAGTGAAACCTTTTATAAATATGTATCCACACTTCACATTTTACTACCACACACATCTCCATTGAATTATTTGATGAGTAAATACAAATAACTGAATTCCATTGTTTTAAGCACTAAATAGATTACAATCCAATTAAGTAAATTGTTAACTATTAATAGTTGGTTAACTAACCAATAGGAGAAAAATTTATTTGATGTATTGGTACAACACACAAAATATTTTTCTTTGGATTATAGTGACATGAAAGGAATACATCCTAGTATTTTTACATATCACATCTATACTAAAAATGTTAGACCAATCAGATAACTACAACATAAGATTAATCTAGTCTTGAAGGAAATTATCAAGAAGGAAATAGAAAAACTATTAGAAGTTAGTTTTATCTATCCTATATCTAATATCCAATGGGTTTCACCTCTGGTTATTATACCTAAAAATAATGGTGAATGGAGAGTTTTTGTAGATAACAAATAACTGAATAAAACCACCATGAGAGACTATTTTCCCTTACCTTTCATTGATCAAGTTTTGGATAATTTGGAAATAAAATAATATAGTGGATACAACCAAATATTAATAGCACCTAAATATCAAGACAAAATAACATTTACCTACTCCTGGGGAACATATGCTTATACTATCCTTCCTTTTGGATTGTACAATGCACCTGCTACCTTTTAGAGAGCAGTGTTATCAATATTTTTTGATCTTAAAAATGACTATGTGAAAGTGTATATTCATGAATTTACTATCCATGGTATTACATTTAATGAATATTTAAATAACTTAGATAAAGTGCTTACTAGATGTGAAGATCATCAGGTATCTCTGAGTCATGAGAAATGCATTATAATGGCTAATGAAGGGATATTTTTAGGACATGATATATCTTTCAATGTAATAAAAGTATATCTTAAAAAGATTGAGTAATTTCTAACCTCCCCATTCCACAAACACAAACTGATGTTAAAATTTTTCTTGGTCATGTAGGATATTACAAAATATTCATTGAAGACTTTAACAAGATAATTTCCCCTAAGTTTTATTTCTTATAAAAAGAAAATGAATTTATATGGACTAATAAATGTTAAGAATCCTTTGAAACATTAAAGAATAAACTCATAATTGATCTAGTCTTTAAAGGACCTAATTGGGAAAATCCTTTTCATGTCTATACTAATGTTTCCAATACTACATTAGGAGTAGTCTTAGTTCAAAGAGATGAAGATGGAAAGATGTATGCCATTTATTATATCAAGAAGAATATTAATCCCATAGAGAACTAAACTACCATATAAAAATATTTTCTTTTTGTTATCTATGCTATAAAAAAATTGAGGTATTACATTACTAATTATCAGGTATTCATCTATACATATCATTTATCAATTAAGTACTTAATGAATAAACTATTAGTAGGTGGGAGAATAATTATATGTTTATTACTATTACAAAAATTTGACAACCATCATAGACAAACTAGGGAAGTATAATGTTGTTGTTGATTTTGTGTTTAGATTGATCACTATAGGTGAAGATGAACCTATGGATGAATTTTTTCTAGATGAACAACTATTTTAAATATCCACATACTCTCCATGGTTTGTAGACATGGAAAATTACTTGCTAATAGGAAAACTTCCTCATTCTTTTACCTCTAAAGAAAGAAAACATTTGGTTAGAGATAGTTCACATTTAAAATGGTTTAAAGGCATGTTCTTTAAAACTAGACCTAATCATATACTTTATAGGTGTGTCAGAGAAAATGAAGTGTATGAAATCATTGGACCATGCCATAGTGAACCAAGAGGAGGACATTATTCCACAAAAAAGACAATTCATAAGAACCTTGGTGCAGGTTATTACTATCCATCTCTTTACAAGTCTATCAAAATGTATGTATGGCAATGTGATCCTTACCAAAGGATGTGTAAGCTTAATTTATCATATAAAATGCCTCTTCATCTTCAAATAAGTTTAAAACTATTTAAAAAATGGGGTTTGAACTTTTTTTGATCAATCAATCCACCATCTCAATGAAAATAACATTTACTAGTGTGTACTAATTATGTTACTAAGTGGGATGAAGTGCAGGCACTCGAATTTGCTAGGAAAGAAATGGTTGCTGCTTTATTATAGCATAAGATTATGTTGAGATTTTGAGGTCCTAGATCTATTGTTTCACATCAAGGACCCAAATTCATGTCTAACATAATCAAGGATTCTATAGAGCTATACTAGATTAATCATAGGAAATCCTCACCATATCATCCCTAAGCTAATGGGAAAATAGAAGTCACCAACCAAGAGATGAAAAACATCCTAAACAAAATAATAAACAATAACATAAAATATTGGGTAGAAATAGTACCTAAATTAGTGTGGACATACAATATAACATGGAAGACAACTACATTATTCTCTCCATATGAACTTGTGTATGGAAATAAACCTTTGTTACGAATAGAATTTGAATTGTAGACATTAAAGATAACAACTAAAATGGGAATTGATCTTTAAGAAGCATAAAAATAAATAATAATTCAATTAAATGGGCTAGATTAATTGAGAATGGATGCACTCACTAAAACTAGCATGATTCAAAAGCAAAGAAAGTATTGATATGCCACTCACATTAGATAAAGATAATTTCAAGAGGGTGATTGGGCACTTATATTTTATTCTAAATTAAAAAATTTAAAGGGTAAGCTAAGGACAATATGGTTGGGACTATACCTAATCAAAACTATTTTTAGAAATGGATCTATCTAGATTCAATTAATTGATGGTTACCAAAGGAAATTTATGGTCAATGGTCACAAGTGTAGGGTGTACAGAAGACCTCTTATCAAGGAAGAGCTTATTTAATAGAACCAAGACCAATATGACCTTATCGTAGAACCTATTTCTTCCACTAAGGCCAAATAATCTTTGTAGTAGACATATAATAAAGGAGTGTTGAAAACTAGAAAATGGTGGTTTTCCTCTATTTAAAATTAAAAAAATAAAATAAAGTGAAAAATGAAAATAAAAAAATAAAAATTAAAAATTAAAAAAAAAATATTGAAAGGTGAAAACTATTAAATGGCACTTTTTATAAGAAAAATTCTACAATAAAATAAAAATTATTATCAACTAACATATCTTCTCAAACTTGTTTATGATTGTACAACATATGACATCTATAGAAGATAGGTATGGATTAATATGACAAAGGTAAAGTTATATTTCTTTCATAAAATATTAGGCATTTTTTATTTCATTTTGTGCATGTGTAATCATTAGACAATCAACACTTTTCAAATGGACAAGTTCTAATTGAGTCAACATTATAATCATTGATTCAAATGTTTGACATGATTGTGTTTTCAAAAGACCTTTTAAAATAGATTTGATGTGATAGTTTTTTAAATAAAGGATATTTCAAAGATATTTTATGTGATGCACAATTAATTTCATTTATTACCTCAAGTGCTACCAATTATAACCTTTACACCACATCAATAATCATGACCAGATAAAGCACCTTCTCATTACATCTCACATGATCTGAAGTGATCACCATAATTGATGACATAATATCTATCATCATCCCATGATATACCTTAATTCACTTTTAATTATTACATTGTTACCTCTATCTATTGATACATCATATGCCTAATCTCTTGTCTTCCTTTATTTATTGGTCAATTCTAAGCCCCTTTTTTCACAACATAGTCAAATTTTCAAGTAAATAATGTTAGCTCTAAATATGGATGGAAGGAATAAAAAGAGTGAACTAAAATACTTAGATGCATTTCTACAAGGTGAGGCAACTAGAGATATATTTGAATTAATAGGGTGGCTAAATTTCTTGAAAATGTTACAGGGTTTTCATGAAGAGATTATGTAATAATTCTTTGAGAATTTTGATGAATACCATTTTGTTATCAAAGGTAAAAACATTCTAGTGAATCCCTCTATGATTAATGCACTCTCTGGGATTGATAAAGAGGGTGTATTTGTTATTGATAAAATATTATTTGTCAACCTAATTTACATTTTCATTAAAGGAAATGAGCCCTACCATAGAGTAGCCAAATCCCCATAAGGAGTGGCCTAGGGAATTATGAGAGATAACCTTCCACAACCCTGGTATAATGTTGTATTCTAGATTATGAAATATATTACTTGTGATGGTTAGTTTACAATAGTTGGTGGAGATACCATGTTAATTCTTCTTCACTTGAGGAAAGGAGCTACCATAGAAGAATACAAGGGAAATCTTCCATCTATCCTTCATAATTACTTAATCAATGTTGCTCAAAAGTTAAAAAGAGGTATTGGGTCTATTTGACACCATGGGTTGGTTACCCTCATCTATCAGTATTATTTTATAAGTGAACCTAGGAGTGAAAAGGCTTAGTCCTCCTTCCTCCAAAAATTCTCACAAGTTTCTATCAAGAAAACACCATAACCTGCTTCTCCTCATTTTCCCATAGTGAAGATTGAAGAAGGCCCATCTTTGGGAACCTCAGCTTCAAAGATAATGTGTTGAATATTAAAGTGACAAATGGGAGTTTATTTAGATAACCCTAATCCTTCAGCTAAGATCTGATTTAGTCATTAAATTATTCTACAGGAAGAAGAAGAATAAGATGTACATGCCACTGAGACTTTGGGAAGATTAATCTCCCCCATTGACATTATATATGTTGAATAAGTTATTTAAAAAGAACCCCATGAACAAGATATTGAATTTGAAGAAGAAACCCTTGAAATATAAGTTATGCCTCAAGAAGTAGAGTGACATTTACCCTCTATCATTGATAAGGGTAAAACACCTTTGATAGAAGAAGGTCCATCTTCCCCTAATTATTCTAATGAAGAGTAAGAATTTTAGCATGCCATGGATTTGTCTCAAAATGAATAAATAATATGGTAGCAACAAGTAAAATTAGATTTTCTTTGTTTAACCTTGAAAGATAAGGATCTAATTATTTTTAATTTGGAACAAAGATGTAGAGAACAATAGATAATTCTTATAAGAATACAAGTCAAATAGACTAGAGTACACAACTTGATGTTTTCACAAAATCAAGAGTTGAGTACTTTTTACAATCCTCTTGCTATTATGGATACCTAAATTACTAATTTGAAATATGCTAATGTTGATAAAAATAATTAGATTAATAATCTAAGATAGACTATTTTTGATAGAAATACATTAATTATTCAAAACACTAATAGAATAAGACATCTAAACACTCAAACTACTAAGTTACAAGCCTTTATATAAGCAATGTAGAAAGAAATAAGAGAAATAATAGTCTAGACCAAGGGACCTACAAGAAATGTTCCGTCCTTCCCCATTCCACTCCATGAAATGATCTCAGTCTAGAATAGAACCTAGCATAAAATTTAGAGGTTGAAGGAAGAAAATTCTAAGCTTAAATAAAAATCTTAGAAGTAATTGGTAAAGTCTCAAAAACAATTACAAAAATCTCAGGCCTCCATCCAACACATTTGTGTAATTTCTAAGAAATTATTAGCATGAAGGCAACCTTCCTCTATTTATATTATTTTTATCCATGAGATATTCTACAAGTGGAAGATTCAAATTATTTACCTTGTCTTTCCACACATATTTTCTCAAAGTCCTTGAAGAAAGGCAAGATATAATTTGTGAGTTTTATACCTTTAACATGTTGCTAGGTTATCAATCTAGTTTTCTAATAAATCTATTTGTTAGGGAGACACAATTGTGTGCCTTCCTCTCTACTCTACTCTCTACTCTAAGGAACCAAATAGCATGGTAACAAGCCAATAATAAATTTTTGGAATTAAAAAGCACCACTGAGCTATGTATGAGACCCCAATTTATTAAGGTGAGAAAGCTTATTACTGATTTTTAACCAATGTACCACATGTATATGAAGAATAAATACCATGAGTTATTGAGATCCAATATTTTAGATTATAGAGCCTTTTTGAGAAAATATTATACCACTACCATAAATGTAAGCATCATTAGGTGGGAGACTTTACCTGGTTGTTTTAAGCACATATAAGTCCTAAGCCCCACCACCATCAGATGGAGCCTTAGGAGAACCTGAGTAATTATCTAGACTATCACTTGGCTCTTAGATGAAAAAGGTTTAAATGTATGGATTATTATAAGGTTCAATTTGTCTTCCATCGCCATGGTAGAGTTGGCATATTCAAGTAAAATTTGAGTTTCATTCTTGGTTGCATACAATTGTAAGGGATTTTGTATTCTTTCCAAGACTACACCATGATCAGGGCCACCATTTTTAGATATATGATTTTAGTCAGTAGCTAGAATCAAGAATTTTTGTTTGAAGATCCATTATCCTACTTTTTTGTTAAAGGAATTACAAAAGGTAAAGTGTGGGAGAGAAATGATGATCATTTCATATATCCCATCATATCTATACAAACTATCCATGAAGTGTTGTCTTTGGTTATATATTTCATTGCATTTAATAATTAAATATTATCTAATTAGGAAATGAATATAATTTGTCCTTTGTTTTAATGCAATTTATTATTGATTCTTTACCTTTTTATTGTGTTTAACTTGGATGAATAACATAATTTTGAGTAGAAAAACACATTCCAATGGTAGGGTAATTTTGAGAGGACAACAAACATTTTTGGAAACTCTTTTTAGATATAATTTTGAGGATTTGATGAGCGAGCTCTAAAGATATGATGATCTATAGATGTTGTAAATATGTTCTATAAATGATTCCAAGATGCTCTAAGAGAGATCCAAAAAATATATAATATGTTCTGAAGATGTCTACACATGCTCTGAAGACCTGTACAGGGTGTTTTAAAGACCTATATAGGATGTTATGATGATACCCAAGCATGCTATGAAGACCAATTAGATCCTACTAATCAAGATAGTAATTCTAAAGATATCTATAAATAGAATTTTTATATTTAGATGTCTTATTTTAGACATTACTATTCATGGTAATGGCCTAAAATATTCTAGATATATTTGTACTTCTATTTTGTAAAAATGGATAAGTATATTTAGTCTATGTTAGCTATTTTCTATCTATAATTAGATGAATCAATTTCAACACCTTCCTAAAAGTGTGAGATCTAATTCCTAGATTATCTATATTTTAAACAAATAGATTTAGTCATTTTTATTTCCATGTTTTTTTCTTCTATGAATAGATGTTGATATTTGATTAAATACATGTTTCCTTCTCATTCTAGATAGTTAGAGAAAGCTAGAAGAAGTTAGAAAAGTTAGTAGTTATTGAAGTTAGAACTCAGAAGAAGCATTTTGTATATGTATATGTTCCTTTGAATGAAATAAATTTTATTATTTATTTCTATTACTGAGTAAAGTAGTTCCCATTCTGAGAAATGAATAAGGTCCCACTTCTCTCCAAGGATCAAGATAAATTGGTATTTTTAGTTTAATAGAAGTATTTTTTCAGTTCAATATATTTCATTTACTATAGAGTGTAATTTCCTTTTAAACTTAAGAGTGATTTATTTTGAATGCAATGTGATTTCCTTTCAAAATTAATGTGTGAATTCCCTTTTCAAAATAAAGTGTGAATTTCCTTTAATGCAAGTGTGTTTCATTTACATGCAAGAGTTATTTCAATTCAATACAATCATATTTATTTTATGTAAGAGTGTGTCTTTCAATACAAGTAAGTTTGTTAATTCATCTCATATTTAGAATTTATCAAAAGTTTTTTAAGTGATAATATATAACATTCTCATATGTTATACCATCACATTATCCTACCTAGCCAAGAAAGTTGAGTGAAGACATTATATGCCTTATGCAAAATGATTAATTTTTAGATGTTGACAGTGTATGTCATAGGAGATCTTCAGTTAAGAAACCTTTAGATTTACCTTTATACAAAATAGAGTTAGAATCTTATTTACTATTTTTAGGATTTAATAAACACAAGAGAAGTAAAACCCTCTAAATAATGAATTATACAACTCCAATATCAAATGGTCTTATTGCATACAGTCATTTGAGACTACCCTAGTTGAAAATGACACAAATCCATTGATTGGTTAAATGAGAGGCATAATGATAGAATATCACATGTATCCCCTTATATCATCACATACTCTATATTTTGAATTAATCCAACTTAATATTTAGAAAATAAAAGAGAATTAAAACCCCCTAAATAGTGAATTGTACAACTCCCATATCAAATGGTCTCATTGCATATAGTCATTTGACACTACCCTGGTTGAAAATGACACCAATTCATTGATTGGTTAAATGAGAGATATATTGATAGCCTATCACATGTATCCCTTTATATCATCACATACTCTATGTTTTACCCTTTTAGGACTTAGTGAATGTAAATCATATGTTTGATTAAAGAGTTGAGTAGACTAAATTAGGAAAATAATATGCATAAAATATAGCCACTGATTTATTATAGAATTGACTTGATTTGAATTTTCTAAAAATAGTAATAAATAATGAAAATAAAGACTTATCTATAAAACACTTTATATGAATGATCTAAGTGATGAAAACTAAGATGAAAGTTAGTTTGAGTTTCATCAACTAGATCCCTATTTCAAAACACCTCCTAAATAGTATTGCCATAATTGGACAATAGTGCCATGTGGTTCTAGTGTCTTGATATCAGTGCTAATATCCTCTATGTAGGATTGTCCTAAACTTATATGTGTACCTATTTATAAATTTGTAGGGTCTATTCCTATGTGCATGAATTTTGGAACTCTATATTATGCATATAATGTATGATTTATGATATAAACCCAAATCCTCCTTTCAAGTAGGGTATGAGCTAAAACATGAGTTCATTAGTAGGATAGGATAAACATCCTCAACACCTCATTATGAAGAGAGTTACCTACATACCAATACTCTGAGGAGGGATCAAGACCAATATAGCTCTCTACATCTAAGTGCTAGTGTAAATGTAAGTTATTATAGTATAATAGTAGATTTGAGTGCCTTGAGTGTACTTGAGATAAGAAATATGGAAAATTTGAGATTAGGGTTATTGTATATGGTAGTATGAAAAATTAGGGTATAATAGGGATTGATAACCTTAGTTTTATCATCTTGTTTCATGTTTGAACAAGCATTTTGCATCTAATATCCATCTAGTTGACATAGGGCTAGAAATCATGTGTATATAGTGTTTCATTATTTTTGTAAATAATAAAATATGTCTAAGACAACCTTAAGAGGCTTTTAATTTTGAAAATATATTTTTTTGGGAAATCTAGGGTAAAGGACATAAGTGCCATTTTAGGGAGACTAGAGTCGTGTGGATCTAGTGTCCTTAATGTGGTACTAATGTCTAGCTAGTAAAACACTAGGCATGAAGGGACATGATCATGAAATGAGGGTTTGAGACTACATTTGAGATGGACAGGGATTCATGTGGCCCACATAAAGGTTAGATAAGTGAGATAATAGGCTCTAAGATAAGTCTAGGGATAAGTTAGGGGTAGGTAGTCTCAAGTAACACTCTTAGCACTCAAATACCACTTTTAGGTGGTTACATTTCCCCACTTTATGATATAAATGCAACAAAGAAAAATTAATAATATAATGGAAAAATAATCATACCTAGACTTACCTAGGAAGTGAATCCCATGAAGCTGAATTTGAGTATGTCTAGTTGGGTTTGTGTATGTGAATCATGATCCAATGTGTGTCTTGGAGATTAAATGTGCATAAATTAATCCTTAATTAAGATATATCAAAAAAATACTATGATGAGTAAATAAGTAAAACTAATTAAATTTGAGTAAAGAGATGGGAAAGAGGAAAGTAACAAATACACCTTATTGTATATGTGAACCAATACATAAACATAGTGACAACTTGTGTGTGTGTGCATATATATAGTGATCGACATTGAATAAATTAGACTAAGTTGATATCTTTCTCAACCCTAATGTGTAGGTGTCTTAATAAATCAGTCTATTTTTTATTCCATCATTGCCCACCCTTGGTTGGTGGATTATGATCTACGAATAGCTTGGATTAGACTGATAGTGTGTCCAACTCTCTCATGTTGATGAATAAATAAATCAAATAGGTTATGACTCTATCATTACCCACCCATGTGTAGTAGATATATCTAAAACTAAACTATGTGAAATACTAAAAATGTTTAACTAAGTATGTCTAATTATGTATATCAGCTCTATAGCCACTCAAGTACATTAGGTTATTTTGGGCCACTCAAGAATACCAACCACTATAGATGAAGTAAGGCATGAAATTGATGATAACCTAAAAAATGATGTTAAGTGTATATAACATAGATAAATACATGGAATTTTTCATTCCATATGATTAACTGGTGTGTAACTAAGCATATGGAAACAATGTGTCATACACATACCCCCAATTAGGTATCTAAGTATATTGATTCTAGACTAAGTTTTAATAACTATATCTGGATATTTGAACTAAATATGGGAATGATCATGGCACAAATTATTCCCCTAATCTAAGAGATGATATGATATGAGTTGAGATAATATGAATCTAATTAAAAATTGAGTATAACTAATAAACCTATAACTAGATCTACATAAACCTGTATTATATTTGTCATACTAAGCTAGATAATCTAAGTTGTTCTAAAATTAAGGCTACTATATAGTATTTCCATGTCTTGGACATTATTTCCATGTGATGGTAGTGTCCCCATTTGGGTGTTAAATTCCTTTTGGTCTAAATTATGTGCAACTGTACTACTTTTTGAGTCACTATTTTTCCACAATGTTTGCATGTGCCTAATTTTTTTGTAACTGAGCTTAAGTGATAAAAAAATGTACTATGATGGAAATATCAGATCCTAATCTTTGTGAAAAAACCCTATGAATTCCCTATATTTTGAGGTTAGTTATTGAACCTGTGCAAGAACTATCCTCTAAATAAAAATCTCTACAAAATTTGTGTTAGTCAAACCATTTATGATAGCTACATGATAATCAATATAATGTGCATACATAACATTATAATGTAAGATAATATGAGCATAAATATTTAATGTAAGATGTGTGTCATGTTTATCATTACAAAAATGTATCAAGATAGATATAATCAATGTATGTAACAAAAAAATTGAGTAATATTTAATAGTTAGCGAAGGGGATGGGGCATGATGTCCATCACGATACACAAATAGGAAGGGTAGATGCATGAGGTCCCTCATGTCATCAAAAATTGGTGTGTTTAATAAGTAAATATAAGGGTCATGGCCATGATGCATACCAAAAATCATACATACAAAACACATGAGACATACAAAGTATGGCAAGAGGTCACAATATAAGGGACATGGGCACATGTCACTAAATCTGAGAAAATAAGATATACAAGTATATGTTTAAATGTCAACATATATAATAAATAATAAAGTTATATTCAAACCACATAGAATGACATATTTAAATGTTTGCATATACAATCAAGAAAGCACACACACTTACATGGGCAAATGTCCAAAGCATATAAACTATGAATATATGTGGCATAGAGCCAAAGAGTAATGGCATATTTAAATTCCTTTAAAAATAAGAAGAAAAAGAGACACAATCAAATATAAAATAGGTAAGCTATAAATGAAATCATGCATGAATATGTAATACAAATCTATGTAAGAGCAAGGATTTACATATGTTGAGTCTAAATTAGTGATAGTGGACAAAAAATATGAGTAAGATTAGTAGTGATCAATATCTAGATATAACAATGATAAAGTTGGAATGTAGATTATGTAAGGATAGAACCTATTGATTGAAATTATTTATAATATGCCCCTAAGTGGGTGAATGTGTCAAATTAATAACCATTAATTGATGAATATCCCCCCATTGTGTAGATAATAATAATTCTATATCATTATTGTAGACTTGAGTCCTATAAGGAATCTGAAAGCACTTGATTAAATCAAATGAAGCATTTAGTATTATAAAAATGACTATATTAAGATATCTATCATATGTAGTGTCTAGAAAATATAAGAAATGTAAACATAACAATGCATACAATATGAAAGTTTTGTGTTTTTTGAGAAATATTTTAATGTTTTTTAAATATTGTATTATTTTTATATTTATTGAATATAATATATGTATAATAAAAATTAAATTTAACTATGTACAAGGATTAAAGAGAGATAAATTATGTAAAAGAAGAGAGGAACCATACTAATCAATGTTTCTCATAGTAGACTCACTATCACTATGGATTGTGCCAAAAATATGAATGTTAATATCTTGTGTAGTGTGAATGTTATGCTATAATTTAATGTTATTGTAGTAGGAATTAGAGTACTTTTCATCATCGAAATCATAATATTATTCATCATCAAAATCATAATAACCTAGAATGCTAGAGGGAAATGACTCATAGTATGGAGCTGACCTGTCTAAACTATGCTTTGGAATACTGATTGTGATTTTTCCCTTTGAAACTATGATTATTATAGGTAGATGGTGTTTTGGAGGCTATTTTGATATAAATCCTCTTTTGAGAATGATTGATGGTGTAGCATGATTTTGACTTTATATTAAGATCTTTTTCTTTCTATAATATTTCCTATGTATCTGGATATTTTACCTTGATAAATTGTATCTATGAATGATTTACCTTAGGATTTTTATTACATCCTAAACCTTTTTGATAAATATTATAAACTAATACAATAGGAGAAGTGATGGCTTGGACCTATTTTCCCAAACCTTGATCATGATAATCAAAGTGTTGTAGATATTATTGACCAAACCCATACTGCTACGAAATTTGAACCTCATTTTGGAGAGGTCAGTTTAATTTCTTTACTATGATTGTTGTAATTTTTCTTTCTTTTATTATGGTGTTCTGAGTTAGGCTTTGATATTAATTTTTATATTGTTTCTAAATTTGAGCCGTTTTGAATTTGTATATGTGCCATTGTATGTTGTTGGGATGAAGTGTCACTATATGAGTCATCTTTCTCCATTATATTATTTTATCTTTGGATAAATTTTAAATTTCTATTTTTATATTTAATTTATTGTGATTTATGATTTAGATACGCAAGAGTGTTAGGAATAACTTTACTTAGTGGAGATGGATATACATGGCTTACGCTAGAATATTCTAAAGACTATATACATGTAGTGTGATTTTAAAATAATCTAACATGTTTACTTAATAAATAATTTTAATTCTATAAATATGATGTTAGCTTGCTCATATGGATAGTTTTATCCCTTAGAGTCTCACAAGTGTAAACCATAGCTATTTTTTATTAAACATGTAGGCATAAACCCTGTAGGAAAGAGGTGTGAATAGGCTAAGTATAGGGATTAATGACACCAAGCACCAATGGTGACTCTAAATGAAACCATCTAGTTATAAGTAACCCAGGTATATATTGTTTAATATTTTTATAAATTATTATATTTAATTTTACTCATGATTTTTATATGGATGGATATGATGAGAATACCTACTATGTACCTCCTTATCAACCTTATTATGACCCATGTTATATCCCTCAATAGCCCTATTAAAATTGCTATCAATCCTATGATCCATGGCAGCCCTATGGTCATTATATTCCTTCTCCTTATGAACAAGATGTTATTAAACAAGTCTATGAATAATCCTATCAATAAGTTCCTTCTTATCAAACCCAATATGAATCCTACTATCCTTATCATGATGCATATCGACCTCAAGATTATTCTTATCATTCTTGTCATGAGGGATCAAATGATCCCATTGATTGGAAATAAAGATATTTTAAAATAGAATATGAATTCCTAGTTCAAAAAATTGAATCTCATCACAATCTCCACTATTACCTTCATCCTCATAATTCAACCCCATTTCATGCCAAATACTTATTGACACTCATGACAAGTCTTATATATAATGAAGAAGATATGAGAGCATGGGATGAGATGTTTGATGTTCTCCCTAACGATCTCATGGATTGGTTGATATTTTTAGTTCAAAGGTTGATCGATGTGTGGAATAAAGTTGAAAAATAAAACAAATAAGATATTAATGAGAAAATATAATTGACAAACATTTGTATCCAATGCTTAATAGATAGATTGAGAATGTGGGAAGATAAAGATTTTGAAAATGAGCCTAAATCTATTGAAGATCCTCAAGAAGGATATGAGTAAATTGAAACTCTTGTTGAAGGTGTCTTTCCTATTGACCAATCCAAATTATCATCTCCTCATGAGTTTATTAATGAAGTTTTCATTCCAAATCCCATTCATGAGCCCTCCCTCACACCCCATATTCCATCTCTAACCCATGAGCCTATTCAAAAACCTCCCACCTCATCCCTTATTGAAGGAAAACCTATCATATGGGATATTAGTGAAGAAGAGTAAGCTCAATCAATAACTACTCAAGAAGATGACATGAGCATCTATGATGAAGATATCACTATTGGGACTCCTCTTAGTGAGGACAAGTGCAAATTATACTTATTAAGTGAATAAAAAGATGTTGAGGGTCATGTTCCAATTGTCCACCAAGAGCTTAGTCAAAACATGAAATAAATTTTTTTTAGGAGGAATCTACATTTGTTGAGTTGGTTGATGTTCATGAACATGATCAAGAACATGAATCTCAAAATACCTTTGAATAGGAATCTATTGGTCACTCCATGATACAAGATGACATGTGGCAGATTTTTAAGGACATATGTAATAAGTTTTAAGGTATTCAAAAGACTACACACCCTCTTGGTCAGGTAGAAGACACTCTTGAATCTACCTTACCTCTTGGTGATGTGTCTTCAAAAGGAGATCTTATTCCATCTCAACTTTTTAAATTTGTAGTCCAATTTTAAGTTGATCAAGTGATCAAGGATCAAAGAGATGAAGTTGTAGAGGTGGTGGTTCTCAAGGAGAAAGAAAAAAGGGATGATTGGCTGCAATAATTGAAGAACTTAAAAATATTTGTAGTGTTGAGATATGATTTCATAAGAATATAGAAAAAGAGGTATCCATTGGGACAATGACCAAGATTGGATGGACTATACAAAGCTCCTTGATGAGTTTGAGGACTTGAAGATGGTGAACAATATAATCTCTCTTAAAGTACCATGGGCCTCAAGAAGGAATGGTTTTTTAAAGCACCATGAAATTTGTAGTTGAGGAGTTTCATGAGAAGGTTGAGGTTGTTGAAGTGTAAAATGAGTTCACCTTCATAGGTGATATGTTTGTGGATGCTTTGATTGCATTAAAGATCATGTTAAGGAGATTGCAAAACATCATGAACGAATTAGAGATACAAATGCCAAATCCCAAAAGGTAATATGACTCATTCACTCCTTCACTTCATGGATAAATAAATGTTTTAAAATTCCCATTTGATCTAGGAGGAAGATATCCATTTAAGTTAGTTAGTTTGAGCTGGTTGGTGTCTTCCTTAAGTGTTCTTGAGAATAAAAGTGTTGTTTTACTTTGGCATGTTGTCTTTTGTGTTTATTTTATATTGTTTTATGTGTTTTGGTGTATTTTAAAAGGCTTATTAGTGTCAATTATGGTGTATAATTGACTTCATATCCTAATGGATAGGAGAAAGATAGTGGTCTTTGACATAGCTAACTTGCTACTCCTATGAAATCACCAAAATGTTGACTAATTTGACCACAAGTCAAATTAGTCCAACCCCATACATACTCAATTTTTTTATAGAGGTCTCTTAGGGTGTAAAATGTGTACCATGGTCCTAGTGAGGTCATTTAATGTATCTTTATCTTTGATCATATGTGTTATTAGTCCTTAGTGTCATTTTATGTCATATAAGGTCAATTTTGAGTCATTAAATGAGCTTGTATGGGTTTATCATAGAGGATAAGTGTTAAAAATTCATACTAAACATCCACCATGTTAGAATATGTCAGAAGAACTATTGAAAACTTACAAAATGTGAGTGTAATGTTGAAAACAAGAAGATCAGGTAGTTTCATGTGGTTTTAAGTAGTTGTATGGCCTATTCATCAATTTGGGCACATGTAGATACTTAATCAATGTCCCTTTATCTTCCCATATCTCATTTACATTTTAAATTAGTTTTTATAGGTATAAAAATGGAAAAAAATTGACTTATATTTCCCATCACTCTCCTTTGCAAGTTAAAATGGTCAAACTATCTCTATTTGGTATGGCCAGGAGGGATTAAGTTAGAATAAGTGAACTTTGTGGGTGGTAATAATATTTTTTTACTCAAAATTCATGTAAATAGTTAGAGGATTGGTGTAACATTCTTCATGAACTATTTCTAAGAGTGTTAGTGACTATGTTCTGCCAATACATCCCCATAACCTCATTTTCCTTCTTTGTTTAGATGTTGAGAAGTGTTATCATTTATGTCAAGGTTGATGAATTGTTGTCAAGTTTGATGTAAATTTTTAGGTTAGATAGAAAATTTAAGGAAATCTAATGTCTCTTTTTTTGGTTGATGTTAAGGTTGATGTCAATGTTTAGATCGAAGAGAGAATTCAAAGGTAACCCAATGATTATTTAATTGTTTGATGTCAAGATTATTTTAGTGGTGTGGGACTATTTTTTGATGATTTTTATTATTTTATATCATTGAAGGAAGCATGTTTGAGTACTAGTTATTGAGTACAAGGTGTCTTAAGAAGCCTAGTTTATACTCTATAAGAAGGCGTGCATGGTAAAGTATGGTGAAGTAAGCACAAGATTGTGAGAGGTTGTTTTGAATTATATGATAATGTAATTGAAGTATATATATTTTCATAAGAGTTTTAAATTTATTTTTCAAGTTTAAAGTGCTTGAGAAGCCTAAAAATGGAACTATTCATCGCATGTAAAGTCCTTATGATAAGGTATGAGCTTGGTGGCTTGGTGAGATGAGTGCACATAAGAGAGAATGAATTTATAAGGTTGACTGAAAATTGATGTGGGGCATTGGATCACTCATTAAAATCTTAAGGTGAGCCTAAAATGGTAGGATCTATAGGTCAATTATGTAACTAGACCACTTCTAGACCTTTATTGGCCTAATGAGGCATCATGATCTATTGTCAAGGCATATGAAGGACGTATGACACTATTTAAGCATGAGAGAGGTTTATTTAGTATGTGATTGAGGTGGAGACCACATGTAAAGAGGAATGAAGTTGAATTTCAAGGCATAATTTTATTTATAGGTCAAGGTCTAGAGAGCAAAGAGAAAGAGTGTAACCAATGAGAGGTCATAATCAAATTTCAATGTGTTTGAGATTATGAAAGCATTGTCATAAGTGAGGTATGTTATTTAAAGCGTGTTCATGTAGTTTGAGTTATGAGGAATAATAATCTATTTTTAAAGAATATGAAGTATTTATGACACTATTTAATCATGAGAGAGGTTTTTTGAGTATGTGAGTGAGGTGGAGAGGACATGGAAAGATGCATGAAGGTCAATTTCAAGGCCGAATGTGATTTAGAGGTCAAGGTATAAAGAGCAAAGAGAAAGAGTGTATCCTAATGAAGGGTCATTAATATATTTAAGAGAATTTAAGATTATGTAAGAATTTTCATAGGTTATGTATGTTATTTCATGCATGTTCATGTAGTTTGATATCATGGTTTACAAGAAAAGGCATGAAAATCAGTTTTGAGGTCTCTTTAGTACACATAATGAAGGCATGCAAACACAAAAAGGAATTTTTAGGTTTTCATTAATATTTTTATCCTCTACATTATAAACTAATATATTAAGGAAATATTTTTAAGGGTCTTAGTTAAGAACTATATGAAATGGTTTTGGCTTTAAGGGGCAATCCTTTATGAATAATCGTTAACACCAAAACCTATGTTAAACCTCTATAAAACCCTAAAAAGGACCTGATGTGAAATATATTGATAAAAAAATCCCAAAATTGTCTAAAATTACTAAAAACTATTGTAACATGTATTTAAATCACCCATGCACCTCCAGGTGTGATTGAGTTGATAGGTGTGTGACTAGACTGTACAAGAAAGTGCACATTTCTTGGATATTTATTGTAGCAGTTAGAGTTGACCAAATAAAACTTTAAAAATGGATGTAATATGAATATTTAGACTCATTTTTCATTTCCATGAAGGTTTATAGATACAATATATCTCTCAATTATGTTAAACTAGTCATCCAAGTTAGCCAATCGCTAATAGGCCTAATGGTAAAAATAGTGAGAAACCCAAGCAATAGTGAGAAGATAATTAGGGATGTGTTATCATGGAATAGTGATGGAACAAAGTGAAAACAGGTGTTTTTTATTAATTTTAATACATGATAATTTCTGGTATTAGTGTTTTAGTGTAGTGATTATAGTGAAAAAGTTGCTCACAAGTTGACCTATCTGGTTTAGATGAGATAGTGAGGTACATGGTTATAAGATTGGTCTACAAGACCAATATTTAAATTTAAAAATATTAAATTTATATATAATAATGTTATAATTATCTCATAAGATCATATAAATGAATAAAAATTATCTTAAAATTGTTACATAGGTGTTGAAGGTCATTTTCACCATCACTGTGCTTTAAGGTAAACTGACAATTCTAGGTAAGCAAGTTACACTAACGATTTTGAGACTGTATGCCTTGAGTTGAATTATTTAATGAAAATGGTGTTGTGTTTTTTAAATTTATGTCCTATAAATTCTTTTTATAAGGTTTTAGAGTCATTTAAAGTGATTGAAATGATGAATCCAAATTGGCTTGACTAGTTCTGCTTTGACTCTATGTAGTGAAGACAAAAGATTAGTCTGTAAGACCAATATTTAACATTATACCTTATGATTATTATATTTTATATTTGTATATATATTTAAAATTATATTCTTAAATTATAAATGGTCATTATAATTATTATTTCATGTGTTTAAGATCAAGTTCTTCATGATTGGGTTTTGGAGTGTTCTAGTAGTTTTGAGTGGGCTATTTGCAGAGAAGTGTTTGAGTCCTTTTGTCCTAATTTGTGAAATATAAATAACATGATAATTATATTAAGGTCATTTATTTCCTATTCATGTTATTTATTTACATGGTTTTTTAAATATAATTTATGTTTAATCTTCAGTATTTTAAGCCAAACTTTTTATGTATGGGAAGGCCTAATTGTGAACAATACAAATGGTGTGCTTCAAGTGGTCGATGGAGCTAAAAATTGTTAGGGACATAATATGAGTATATTGGGCATTGATTTTTAAATTTTATGAAGTTTTAATTTTGTATTTAAAGCTTAAAAGTGTTCCAAGAATATCAAAGGGTAATGTGTACTAATGAAGGCCTAATTGAATTAGGTCTCCTTAAGGCCTAAAGAAGGATTTGGTTTATTTGAGCTATGGCTGACATAATTTGATGATTTATTAATTTTTATGTCATTTCATAAGTCCTATTATTTTTAAAATATAATTTATAAAGTTTTTATGGCTAACCAAGAGGTATATGATCAAGAGACTTATATATATACAAAGCAATTTTAGGCCTATTTGTGTATATAGAGTGAATGTGAAGAATAAAACACATTATTGAGTATAAGAAGGAATTTTAGACCATAAAAAGAATGTATAGGAATTTTAATGAATATATTAAATTTTTTATCCATATGAAATCAATGTTATATGACCTAATTTGTCTTCAAAGAGACCTAATTTAGCAAAGAGGCTTAGAAGGCAGTTTGAGAGGGATAAAAGTGTGAAAGGATAAAGAAGTGGTCATCATCAATTGGTTGAGAAACAAGGTATCCTAAAATTTATAAAATAAATAAAGTGTTTGAGTTATTTTATATTCATATATGGGATTGGTGCCTCCTTTCAAGTTAGCATTTTCTAAAGTCTAATTGGGTTGGTACTTAACTAGTTGGGCTCCATGTGAAGTTGGTGCTTCATTAAATATTGTGTTTGTATTATAGGAGTACATTTAATTTTTAAATATCAATGGGTTTTATTCTTATTTAGGTTTTCCCATGTATGTGATGTGTTCTTGTGGTTCATGCTTATCTGGATAGGTGCTTATGCTTACTATATGTGTGTGTGTGTGTGCGCGCGCATGCATGTGCGTGTGTGTGTGCATGTGCACACATGTGCACAAGTTCATGTGCACACACACACATAAATGCACGTGTGTGTGTGCACACACGTGTGTGCACATGCGCGTGCACACGTGTGTGTGTGTGTGTGTGTGTGTGTGTGTGTGTGTGTGTGTGTGTGTGTGTGTGTGTGTGTGTGTGTGTGTGTGTGTGTGTGTGTGTCTGTTCTTGTTTGAATGGTTCATGATTGTTTAAGTGAAATTGATAATAAATGTTTAGAAAACTTATTCAGCCCCCACCTCTTATTAATTTATCTTAAAAAATTTAGTTTCATAGTAGGTCCTTTGAATTAGGCCTGACAATATAAAGGAGATCCTAGAATCAAGGATGTCTAGTCAACAAGCTTAGGGTGGTTTCTCTACCAATAAGGCTGCATTATTCAATGGAATTAATTATGCATTTTGGAGAATTAGAATAATGACATATATAATTTTAATTGGCCATGACTTATATAAATCATTTGTGGATGGATACACTCCACCTCCTACACCACAGAATAATGCAGCAATAAAGAAGGAAAGTGAGAGAAATTCCAAGGCAATGAAAAACCATTCTTTGTGGCCTATTAGAGGCATATTTTGGGAAGGTGATGCACTGTGTGTCATCCAAAGAGATATGACACAAATTGAATAATATATATGAATGAGACACCAAGGTGAATATGTCTAAGTTATAAACCCACTGGAGATAATTTAAAAGTCTGAAGTTGAATGAAGATGAAACCATTACATCCTACCTATTGAGGGTTGATGAAGTGGTCAATCTCATTAGAGTATTAGGAGAAGAAGTGAAAGAGTCTATAGTTATTCAAAATGTATTGAGATCAATAACTCCTAAGTTTGATTATAAGGTGTAAAAGATGTAAGATTTGGATAAGCTATAAATAGATGGGCTTCATGGCATCTTAACTACCTATGATATGAGTAAAATGAAGGAATACCTCCCAAGAAGGAAGCAACACTTAAAGCTAAGAATAAGTTAAAATTAAAGAAGGTCAAAGATGAGGTATGTTCAAATGTTGATTATGATGAAGTAATATCTATGTTTTCTATGAAATTGAGGTTTCGATTTGATAAGTACAAGGGTAAGATGCTTTTCAAATGGTTAAACTATCATAAGATTGGTCACTTTTCATCCAAGTGTCCTAACAAGGATAAGGTTGAGCATGATGAACATCATGAAGATGATAATAAGGTCTATAAGCCTATAAAAACAAGAAAATTTTTAGGAAGTATGAAGGTAAAGAAGGGTCATTTAAGAAAAAGATAAGTTTATATACCAAAGAGGATAATAACTCATTTGATGTAAGTGACACAAACACATCTGAGAGTGATGATGATAGTTGTTGACGCTGGAAAGTGCACCCAGCGGCAGGAACACAGATTCCTGCCCTCTCCCCGCAACATGGAAACCCCTCTCTCGCCTGTGGGACGGCGAAGCAGGAGAGGAGAGTCTCTAGATATGGGCTAGTTCCCTCTGATGTATCTTGCTTGTTTCAGGTAATGCAAAAATATAGATATATAGGTATATACTTGGGGGGGGGGAAAGAGAGAGAAAAGCTTGAAAACAAACAGCCTACTCTAAAAGAGGTGATACACCAAAAACAGATGACCTTCCCACATCCACTCTCAGAATCAGACAAAAACATACATACACTCAGATCTGGCAGAAAAGACCAGGTCTCTGGGATGACAGGGAGGTTCTTATGGAAAGCAGAAGAAGCAGGGACTAACCAAGGTGCTGAGAAACACACACTGTAAGTGACCTCACCTGTTCAATACCTCTGAAACAGAACTCTACTCCTGGCAGCAGCAGACAGTGGCGCTTCGTAGATCACAGGTTTGCTGGTGTTGAACCTGTGAGAGCATCAAGAGACAATGACTGGACACAGATTAACATTCAATACATACACTGATAGATCCATCCAAATAGAGGTAAAAACTGTATTTTATTGATTCAAGTGGGAAATTTGCAGAGCAGTGCTCTTTTCAAAAGTCAGGAAGGATCCTTAGAAAATGACTAAGTCCTTGTATTTATAGCAGAAGAGCCAAGGGAAGTCTCATTGAAAAGTGTGAAAAAACACTATTGATGACGTCACAAGTCTGCCAAGACCATGCTGGTTGCCTCGTTTACGTGCTGGTCTTCTCCTTTGGCGGCTGGGCGGGTTTTTTCTTGTGCACTGCAGGGGAATTTTGCCGCCCTTATAGTGGGCGGTGATTTTGCCGCCCACTACACGAACTTCATGTAGGAAAACCTACCGACGTCGGCCGATAAGCTGCCGACAGCGGCAATCCTGCCGACGTCGGTTAAATTATGCTGCCGACGTCGGTATAGTTGTACTCTGCGCGGCAATTTCCCTTTCCCTGCCATGGGGCGGGGTTTTCCATTTTGCCGCCATGGGCGGGCTTTTTCATTTCACCGCCATGGGCGGGCTTTTTCATTTCACTGCCATGGGTGGGTTTTTCTAGTTTTGTGGGTCTGCCCTTGTGCTGCTGACGTCAGCGGTTCTGCCGACGTCGGTCTCTGTAAGGTGCCGACGACGGCAATATTGCTGACGTCGGCTGATGTCTTTGCTTTCCTTTATGTTGTGGGTGGTGAATTCGCCACCCTCTGCATTTTCTTCGTAGACGGGCTCATTTTACCCGCCCTTGTAGTGGGCGGCGATTCTGCCGCCCTCTGCATTTTCTCTGCCTCTTTTTTGACTAAGTGTCGAAACTTCGTTTTTTTCCCTTTCTTCTCTTGCGGACGTCTAAAGACTCTGTCCTTTGCTGCCTATTCTCTGTAATAGCACTGTCAAGACCTGAAAGTGGACCTTACACCCTGAAATGACTGGGCCTGCGAAGCAGGTGTAGGAGGTGACCGAGATTTTGCCTGAGGGGCAAAATTAGGTCAACAATAGTAATGAACATGAACATGATAATAATGAAACCTTATTCCTAGATATAGAAATAGATAATTAGGGTTGCTCAAAATGAAAAGATATTATGAATGATGAAGAAGAGGTTAAAGTGAAATTTGAGGTAAAATTGGTGACTGATCTATAGGAGTTGAAGTTTCAAAGAAGGAAGAATCACAAAATAATATCATTAGTCAAGGATTGTGAATAATAAATTGGTTTTTTTGAGGAGAGACTAAGTAGCACATCCAAGGAGTATGATGAGATCATCAATCAAATTGAAGCACAGATGGAGATAGTCACTAGTAGCTTAAAAGCTAAAGAAGAAGAATGCAACAAGTATGGAATTGACATATAATCCTGAAAATATGAGTTGGATCAAGCATCTATCAAGATGAATACATTTTTGTAGTTTGGAAAGAGTAATGATGATCTAGATAACATATTGAGTAGTCAAAATTTTGAAAGTGATAAGACATGTCTTGGTTATAAAGAAGACCAAAAAGAGGCAAGTCAAGTCAAGGAGAAGAGTAATGAAGACAAGAAGGTCAACATAAAGAGACCAATCAAACAACCTAATGCTATGAGGTATGTTAGTTCATTCAATGGTTATTGTTTTGTATAAAATAAGTTTGGTCATAGAGTAAGAGAGTGTAAAAAACCCTCTAAAAATTAATATTCATTGGATTATAAAATGAATCATCAGTCAATAGGTATGAATAAGGTTATTTTCTATAATTATCATTATATGGGACACATTGCAAGCTTTTGTCTTATTAGAGTTAGAAGGCCATCAAGTAAAAACAAGAAGTTTGAATCATGTAGAGTCCAAGAGAGAAGGAAAATTGATGTATGGAAACTAAATATAATAAAGGAGAGTCATGATTAGTATATAATCCTAAGTTAACTATTTTATATTATAGATCACACTTCAAATGTGAAATAAAATCAGGAATGTCTAATATCATCTCATATTATTGATCAAGTGGTTGATGAAAATGTTAAGCTTAAGGTGCTAATCAAGCCTAATAGGATCCTAAAAGGTATTCAGTCTTGTGAGAGCATGGATATTTGGGAGTATCCTAAGTTTGTGTTTTTCTAGTGACCTATGAAAGGGGTGACTCCATTAGGCTTCATGGAGACTCTTTTCAGTTATCAGGAGCATGGTGGATGCTTGGTTTTAGGGGGAGCTATTCAGGTTGTTTATAAACTCTAAGTATATATGTTGACAAGCATAAAAGATTTTTTAAGAGTAGTCATCAAATAGGGATAATGATTTGTTCTAGATTTTGTAGTGTGTATGACTCTTTGTTATTAATGTTGAAGGGGGAGAAAGACTATAATAGGGGAGATAAGATGAGAATGATCATGTTGTAATTTATTTTCCATCAATTACAAATGGGGAGTTTGTTGAGAAGTGTTGTCATTTATGTCAAGATTTATTCCATTTTTTCAAGGTTGATGTCATTGATGTTTTGGTTTAGGTTAGATAGATAATTTGAAGGCAACCTAATATCTCTTTTGTTGATTGATGTCAAGGTTGATGACAAAGTTTAGATCAAAGAGAGAATTTGAAGGAAACCTAATGATTATTTTATTAGTTGATGCCAATATTGTTTCACTAGTGTGAGATTGTTGTCTGATGATTTTTCTTGTTTGATATCATTGATGTAATCATGTTTGATTACTAGTTTTGAGTACAAGGTGTCTTGAGAATCCTAGTCTAGACCCTATGAGAAGGTTTTACTAGTAAATTTTGTTGAAGTAAGTAAGAATAAGCTTGTGAGAGGTTGTTTGACATTTTATGATCATGTAAATGAAGTATAGATACTTTCATAAGTTTTTTAAGGTTAGTTGTCAAGTTTTAAGTTCTTGGAAAGCCTAGATATGACACTAGTCATGACATGTAAAGTCCTTATGAGAAGGTATGAGCTTGGTGTCTTGGTGAAGTGAGTGCACATAGGCATAAATGGATTTATAATTTTGTTTTAGCATGCATGTGAATCATTTTATCACTCGTGAGAGTCTTAGGGTGAGCCTACATGTATAGGATCTATAGATCAAATATACAACATAACACTTCTAAACCCTACTTGGCCTAATGAGGCATCATGATCTATTATCAAGGAATATGAAGATACATGACACTATTTAATCATGAGAGAGGTTTATTTAGTATGTGAGTGAGGTTTAGATTACATGGACAGAGGTATGAAGGCCAATTTTAAGGCCTAATGTGATTTATAGGGCAAGGTCTAGAGAGAAAAATTAAAGAGTGTGGCTTAATGAGGGGTCATGATCATATTTCAGAGTGTTTTATATTAGATAATATTTTTTAGACGTGATATTTGTTTTTTCAAGTGTGTTCATGTAGTTTTTGGTCATGGTTTACAATAAAAGGCATGACAAGTGGTTTTGAGGTCTCTCGAGTACACATAATGAAGGCATGCAAACCAAAAAAAAAACATTTAGGTGTTCATTAGAATGTGTAACCTTTGCATGGGAGCCTAATATATTAAATAGATATGGGTAAGGTTTATATATAATAACTATGGGTATTATTTTTGGATTTAATGGTAAATCTTTTATGAACAATTGTTAACACCAAAACCTATGTTAAACCTCTCTAAAACCCTAACAAGGACCCAATGTGAAATATTTTGTTAATAACATCCTATAATGGTCTAAAATTATTATAAAAACTATTATATAATGTATTCAACTCTCCCAAACACATTTAGGTGTGATTGAGTTGATAGGTATGTGAGTAGACCCTACAAGAAAGTGCACATTTATCAGAGATATGTTATAGCAGTCAAAGTTAACTAAGTCAAAGTTTGAAAATAGATGGAGGATGAATATTGAGGCCAATTTTTAATTTCAATTAAGGTTTATAGACATAATATATCTCTTTAATATGCTAAACTATTCATCCAAGTTAGCCAGTTGTTAACAGGCTTAATGGTGGAAATAATGAGAAACCTAGGTAGTAGTGAGAAGATGTTTAAGGATGCGTTATCATGGAATAGTGATGGAAAAAAGTGAATGGAGGTGTTTTTAAGGAATTTTAATGTTTTTTATAAGTGTTTTAGGATAATTATTATATTGAAAAAGTTGCTCGTAAGTTGACTGTATGGTTCAACTGAGACAATGAGGTACAAGGTTATGAGATTGGTCTACAAGATTAATATTGAAAATTTATCACATTATATTTATATATAAAAATTGTATAATTATATAATAGGATCATTTAAATGCATAATAATTCTCTATAAATGGTCATACAGGTGTGTAAGGTCATTTTCACCTTAACTGTGCTTTAAGGTAAATTGACAATTCTAGGTAAGCAAGTTACAATGATAAGTTTGAGACTCTATGATATAAGTTGAAGTATATAATAAAAATTGTGTTTTTTTGGGACATTTATATACTATCCATTTTTTTATAAGGTTTTATATCTAGTGAAAATGATTGAAATGTTGAAGCCAAAATGGCTTGATTGGTTTTGGTTTGACTGTGTATATTACAAACAAAAGATTGGTATGTAAGACCAATATTTGACATTATAACTTGTGATTATTATATTTTATATTGGTATATATATTTAAAATTATATTTTTAAAGTATAATTGGTAATTTTAAGTTTTATTTTAGGTGTTGAAGATCAATTTATTCATGACTAGGTTTTGGAGTATTCTAGCAGTTTTGAGTGGGCTATTTATATAGAAGTGTTTGAATATTTTTGCCTTGAGTTGTGAAGTATAAATAGCATGGTGATTTTTTAAATTTCATGTATTTATTATTAATTTTATTAATTTATATGTTTTTTATCTAATTTATTTTTAATATTTAGTAGTTCAAGTCATAATTTCTATGTATGAGAAGGCCTAATTATGGATAGTACAAATGGTGTGCTTCAAGTGGTGGTTGGAGATAAAAAGTGTCATGGAAATAATATGAGATTATTGAGATTTTATTTTATCATTATATTAAGGTTTCATACCATATTTGGAGTTTTAAATTGTTCCAACAAGATCAAAGAGTAACATGTACTAATGAAGGCTTAATTGAATTAGGTCTCCTTAAGGACTAAAGAAGGATTTGGTCTATTTGATCTATGCCTAGCATATTGTAATGTTTGAATAATTTTTTTTCATGAAATAATTCCTATTTTTTTTAATATATAATTTTAAAAGTTTGTATGACCAACCAAGTGGTATATGAATAAGAGACTTGTATATATACAAGGCAATTTTAGGCTTATTTGTGTATATAAAATGAATGCAAAGAATAAAGCACATTACTGAGCATAAGAAGGAATTTTATACCATAATAAGAGTGTATAAAAATTTTCATGAAGATATTATAGTGTGTATTAATATTAATATCAAGGTCATATGACCTAATTTGTCTTAAAAGAGACAATTGATTGAAAGGCCTAGAAGACAGTTTTAGAGGGATAAGAGTGTGAAGCGGTAAAGAGGTGGTCATCATAATTCAGTTAATAAAAAAGGTTTTATTAAGGTGATAAAAAAAATCAGGTGGTTAATTTGGTTTTGAGTCATCTAGGGGGTTGGTTCCTCCTTGAAAGTTGGAACTTAGCTAGTTGGGGTTGGTGCTCCATATGAAGTTGGTGCTTCACTAAATTTGGTGTTTTTATTATAAGACTATAGTTTGTTTGTAGATATCATTGGTTTTTATTCAAATTTATGGTTTCCCACATATTTTATTCATTCTTTTTTTTCATGCTTATTTGGATAGGTACTTATGCTGTCCAGATATATTTGCTTGTTTGAATGGTTCATGATGGTTTAAGTGAAATTGATAAGAAAGGTTTTGAAGAATAATTCACCACCCCTCTTAGTCATTTTGTTTTTAAAATTTTATTTGTATTTTAAAACCAAGTATTTTTTATTTTTTAAGAGTATGAACATATCTCATGATGTTTCCATATTTTTTTACACGTGTGGAGGTTAAGGAATGAGCAAAATTATCTCACCTTACTAGTTAAATACTTCATTGCAGTCTCTAAACATTATTTCCACTACTTAAAAAGTTCATATTTATACATTGGAATTCATAATAGATGATGTATATTGTTTCCAATCCATATTATCATGTTGATCAGTTCTTCCTTGATGGTTTAGTCTCAAGACTAACCATAATTAGATATACAAGGTCTAGTAATTATGCAATCAATTTTATTTCAAATTCCCCCTACAGGATTGTGTTAAAGTGCTTAGACAGAGATGTGGTTAATTTTTTGAGTATTTTAACATCCATGTGATCTCATTTTTCATTATAAATAAGGTTAAACCATAAATATACCCAATGTTGACAAGTTTCTAATTTGGTACACAACCCTAAATTTGATGGTCACCTATAGGTGGCTCCAACAATGGTTTGAGTGCAATCCTTAGAGGTTTGAGTAATGTGAATGGTAGAGGTTTGAGCTCACTTGAGACCTTAATTGAGATATAATAACATTAATAAGGTTATTATGATAATTTTGAGTTCATAATATGGTAGACAAACTTGATTTTAGTGATCACAATTAAGAAAGTTGTATTTGAGACACTTTACATTAACTTATATGAACTACTTTTTCTCATATTCTTGGTCTTCCCATGATGAAGTATCTTGAGGTTTGGACATTCTATTAGTTTCCATATTATATCCTAAGAATAAGGGTAAGGTATTGACATAATAAGATGTTGATTGATCAAGAAAGGATGATGGTGGAATGGTTCCTAACTTAGACATTCTTGACCTGAAATACTCAGTAAATACTATGGTAAGATGATGAAAAACAACAACTTGAAGTGACCTATGATAGTGAGTGAGACTATAGTATCTAGGAATGAAATGAGCTTAGTCAGGTGTGAGATTATCTCCAATGACTATAATATAAATAGGGATGCAAGTAAATTCATACAAATATCCACCTATAGGTCTTGTTTTCCCTAAATATCAACTACAATCAGTTTAAAAACCCTTAGTGTGTTGATAGTGAGAGGTAAGAGGCATGGAATGTATGAATAATGATTTTTTTGGGGTAATGATGAAATATGACCTAAAATTACATAAATTTATTTGGATAATAGTGATTAAAAATATGTTCTTACATATAAGAGCCCCTTTAATTGTCATTGATTGTTGCCTACAGGTGACACAGTCTAATTGACTAGATAGACTAGTTTAGGCTAGTAAAAAGAGTCATTGGTATATAATGGAATTAATATGATGTAGACCACTCTCATATTGGTTATGTCCATATAAAATTATTCTTAGATTAAATGAATATAGAGGTTAAACTAAAACCTCAACCTATAGTCAAATGTAACTCTACATTCCTACATATAGTCATCAATGATATAAGTTAGTCTTAGATTTTAAGGGTGTTAGGAGATATGTATATGTGATATATCCATAAAATTTTGTGAAAGGGGTCACCAAGACCTATTTAATACCCCCATGGCCTCAATTTGGCTAGAAAAATAGGTTAAGTTCCTTATATTTTATCTCATATAGAGGGCACTCCCAATCATGATGAAACTACAGGTTTGGTGAGTGAATGGTGAAAGGATGAGTGGAAGAAGATTAGAATGGTATTAAGGTGATATGGAGGTTTCAACTGAAGGTTAACAGTCATATATGACATATATATCCATTTTAAAACTTTTACAGGTGGTCACATGTCCAAATACTCAGTCTAGGTCTTTAGGCCTAGAATTAGGCCTATACCCTAATGACCATCAACTCCATACATAAGGCCACGTGAAATTTAAAATATATATGAATAAATTCAAGGGAGAGTAAAATATGAATTGGAATTATTATTTTTTATAGATAATCAAAAGAATGGTTAATTTATCCTAAAACTGTCTTAGACCCACCTAGAATGCACTGAAAGAGCTCGAAAGCTACTTTCCTTTGCTCACACCTATATAGAGAGATTTCATGGTGACCCAAAGACTTTGGGATATTTTAGGAAGGTCCTAATATCAAACTCAATGGGATTTTTTGGGATTTTTAATGTACGGTTTTTATGAACAATTGTTAACAATCCAAACCACTAGAAACCCTCCTAAAACCCTCATTCAAACCTAATTGGAAAGAGATGAATGAGAATGAATTAAAAAGGATTAAAATGATTATAATAGTGATTTATACATTATTATCACTAATTTATACTCCTCACCATCAATTTTTACCATACTATCACTTATATGGGAGACATTTTTCTCTATTTCTTATAGGATTTCAATGATTCTACAAGTGTAGAAGGGGATTGATCGATGAAATTCATTTTAAGAGGATATTATAGACTTGTTATAACCTATATTATCCATTTATCACTCAAATAAACCATGAAAATATCTTTTTTATATCTACAACTATAGGAAGTCTAACTAAGATAGTGAGTAAACAATGTGACTATCAAAGTGAGAAGTGTGAAATGAAGATTTAGAGGTCTATTTAATAGACCAGAGGATATTTATATATATATATATATATATATATATATATATATATATATATATATATATATATATATATATATATATATATAGGAAGTCTAACTAAGATAGTGAGTAAACAATGTGACTATCAAAGTGAGAAGTGTGAAATGAAGATTTAGAGGTATATTTGATAGACCAGAGGATGGATATATATATATATATATATATATATATATATATATATATATATATATATATATATATCCTCTGGTCTATCAAATATACCTCTAAATCTTCATTTCAAAATTCTCACTTTGATAGTCACATTCTTTACTCACTATCTTAGTTAGGCTTCCTGTGTGTGTGCGTGTGTGTGTGTGTGTAGGTGTCATAAAACCTCTAAAACATGTTTCCATGAGCGATTGGAGGTCAATAAAATGACAAGTGTGAAGATAAGCTAAGGAAGGCTAATGAGTGATTGCTAGAGAGAGAACATAAGTGCCATGAAAGAGATAATTATTTATATAAGTATACGAAGATTATTAACACCAGGATTCCATATTATCATGATAGTAAATATGTGTCAAAAACACCTATATCAGTTTAAAACAAGAAGATGAAGAGTCTTTATGCGAAATTGAGGGAAGATGATATAATTTTGATGAATGCTTGTCTAAGAAGGCTTCCTAACCTCTTTTCCACCTCATTCACTTGATTTTTAACTAGTTTATATTGTTTTAAACTTGTCTTGGTGACTCTCTAACTTCTCTTCTTCTTTCTCTTCTCACATATTCTATAAATGCAAGCCATTATAGATTTTGTAAATAAATCCACATCTATTATGTAAAAGCCTTGATAGTTTTATATTATATTTTGAATTTGAAATAAAGAGTTTCAATATATTGTTTATTTCATAATATATCTTTTATAAGTGTGTGAAGTGGTTTATATTGAAAGCTCAAGTGATTAGTATCTATCCTTGATTTCTCTCAACCCTTTCATGTTTGATGCAAGTAGTTCTCACTCTAATAGGTAGCATGAAGTGTAGTCAAGTGAATTTATATATATTTAAGTGTAATTAAATTCCTTAGTGTCTAAAATTTGAACTTTGGTTTACTCACCTTGAGTATTACAATGCATATCACCTTCGTGTTTGCAATACTAATGTTAGATAAATTCAAGATTTTGAGACTAGTGTTGTGAGCCATGTTTCTTAGTGAAATTGTATGGTAGTCTAGTGGAGATATTTATTTTGTATCGCCTCATTGTATTATGTTGTTTTAATTTCACTTCTATGCCTTTTCATCCAAGAAAATAAGTAGTGTAGGTGATAAACAAGAAAAGAGAAATCAAAGGAGCTAGCCCTTAAACCTAGAGGTTTGCCTCTACTATATGAAACCCACAAGCCTAGAGGTAATAAAATGTTACCCAAAAATTTGAGTAATATTTAATAACCATCTCTAGGATGTAATATTTTTTCACAACAATTCCTTACCATAAATTTACTAGGTAAATATGTATACACATGATTAACACTAGTGTGCCCTAGAGGCTTTTGTATTATAATCTAATTTTCCAATGCTATAATATTTGCATGTTCTAGTTGATTTTGAGTTTGTAATTTTTAAATTAACCTTATCATATTGATAATTTTATCCCTTAGAGTCTCATAAATTCAAATCATAGTTACTTCTAATTAAACATGTAAGCACATGCCTTGTAGATAAATGGTGGAGGTGCGGATATGCTGAGTATGGGCATGATTAATAATAGTATAAGTTGAATCAGATGATGAAGGTGTGATAATATGGAACTAGTTACAGGGAAACTATCTATCACCCTCATGAATATGAGGATGAGAAGGATACTCTTTTATATGCATAAGATATGACTTTGAAACTTGAAACTTGGTTGTTGTCTTATGTAATAGATCCTCTATGTATGTAAGGATTTGTTTCTTAATTAAATTATACAAAAGAGAACAATAAAATTATAGAGATAGAATCAAATATGAAATAAATTTTAAATGATATAAATTATCATGTACATATGTGTTTATGTCATCTTTGAATTTATTCCAAAGGAAAAGAAATAAACATGCAAATGAAGCTAGAAAACTTAGTAATAAAAAGTGATGAACTTCATCTATCATTAGTATCATGATTTTATGAAAAAAAAATAATAAAATACAAATATATGAAATATAAATGTGTGTCCTAAAAGGCTATAAACATAAACCTTATGTTTACCTAGGGTTATGCTTGTGTATCATTTGAATTAAGTCAAGTTCACTAAATGATTTAACTTTTTAAGGTTATGGAGTTTGAGCCCTAGGTTATTAAAGGGTCTGAGTATAGTAAATCAAGGTATAAATATACAATAAATATAACAAATAATTTGTAATAAAATTGAATTAGTTTTACATTTATAAAAATATCAATAAATGATGTAAATGAGTACTAAACTAGAAATAAAATAAGATGGATGATCTAGATTCTAAAAACTAGCACAAAAGTTGATCATGGTGTCATAAACAAGATCTAGGTGTCATAATCCTTCCTATATTAGAGCATCCTAACTAGATTATAGTGCCATATGGTGATAATATCCTCTTTCTAAATGATTTTTGGGTTTTATATATCAGGTCTTGTTTCATTTCTTATCAAAATTTTAGGTCTATGTAATCAATACCTTTTCTTATAGCTAAATTTTCATCTTAAAACCCTAATTTTTTATGTTTGTAAGGGTTTGAATCAACACCATGATAAAAAGGGGTTAGTGGGTTCGATGTGTTAGATGTGTGATCCACGCCAATATGTGGTCACATTGCCTATATACCAATACTATGAGGAGGGATCAAGAATGATGTAGTTATCCCACCTAAGTGCCTTGTGAAAGTGCAAGTGAATGCTAAAACGCATAAATGTTAATATATGAGAGGATGCCTTGGAGGCCACTTGAGATTTAAATACTTGCACTAGGGATGGATTATTGAATTTATGGGATGAGTCACTATAATATTGGAATAATAGGGATATTTCCCTAAATGTGAAGTGGTAATTTTATATGCTCTTTGTGACAATGTCCACCTATGGTATAATAGTGTGAGAGTAGTGTTTATATAGTTTTTTGATAAAAATTACTTACAAGGGTGACTTAATAATAGTTATAGGCTGACCCTAATCCTCTTAGGGACATGTAAATTACTTTTATAAAGTGTAAAGACCTAAATCATTAATGAATTGTGCCATTATGGGTCTCATGTTGTGTTTTATAGGCTTGGGTGTTCTTTTTAGCTACCATGTGACTAAAAGTGGATCAAAAGGGCCCCTAAGATGGGCCAAGTGATATAATAAGGGTAAAGTTACCTCAAGTAGACATCCAAGGCATGAATGATTAGTTTTGAATACTAAAATATGTTTTTAATTTTCATTAGTTCCTTAATAGTTTTACATTTCCTTGATTTTTCCCTTCGTGTCATTTGCAGACCTCTCATTTCTTCCCCACTTTTGAGAACTAATCTATAAGTATTTATGTGTATTATTTATTGGTACCTAGTTTTCCTCTTATACATGGACACTTGAAATATTGTATCCTTCCTTTATTATACCAATTACATAACTCTCAACCACCCTTCCCCAAAATTGAACCTATATGAATTACATAGAGCTTCAAATTTTACATCATGTGATCATACACTAGAAAATTTGTATCATGATCTTGATCAAATTAAATTTTTTTGGTGATAAAATATTGTCAACTCATCTAAGATGGTCATATATCTATTTGAGTGCATGTGCACACATGTACATGTGCATGTGTATGTACACGTGTTTATGCATATTCATGTGCATGGGCATGTATGTGTATGGCTGTGTGTTTGTATGTATTTATGAGTATTTACACATACTAATGTGCATTGAGGTGATAAGTTATTCTCTACCAATTTTTTATTATTATAACCATTATTAACACAATTTTTTCTATAGTAATATTATAGGTATGCCAACTTTATATTCAAACCATAATTAACTTATTTGATCCTTACACTTATTAACATGGTCAATGGGATTTTAGTCACTATTATACACAATGAGAGATATAAAAATTATTTTAACTTAAAAATTAAGGTAGAGATAAATATTATTTTGAGTGACAGTTCACTGATTTATTCATTATTCAACATAATGTTACAATTTACTTAGTCCCTTCCAATCATATTTCCCTTCCCCTTCTTTATTTTATCTTATCTAAACACTTTACTTCCATGTTTATATTTTTTTAATTTTTTTAATTAAATGCATCTCATACCTCAATGGATTCACTCTAGTTTAATCATTAAGTTCTTAATAACATATAATCTTGACATCTTTACCTTGATTTACTCACCATTTTGTTAAATTTCAATGTTGATGATAACATTTGATATTTTACTCATTTTATTCCAATTAATAAAATAAGCATTCATAAATATGTATTATTTTTATAGATTCATGTCAACCATGTTCCAATAATCTCTGACATTTTGGGACACTACAACACTAGGTCAAATAGGGCCGCAACCTAGCCTTATCCACTAGTGTAGCCTTGTCTATCATGTTATAATGGTAACTTTTAAAATTTGTGATGATTCATGTTGACCCTCCTATGATTTTAAAAATTTCAATTAATTTAAATATTTTAAATTTACCACTATATAAACACTCAAGGCATCACCTATCAATCCCTTGACAATCACTAAGTAATTATATTTTAGATTGAGTAAAATACTACTAATATTTCCAATTCAATTTATGATTTATTATAAAAAACCATAGGCCAAGTATAAAGATATTTTATTTTATCTCAAGGTTATTCATTTTCAATAATTCAAGTCATTTACTAGTTGCATCCATATAGTTTAAATATCAAGATTCACATAGTCACTCTAAGAGATAAAAATACATCATCCTAAGGGCCATTTGAGATATGTAAGTAACACTCAAATTATTTGGAGTTTTCTAAGGATAGATTGGCTATTCCCCTTTCCCAATTACCCTATTTTTCCATTTGAATCCCATTTGGTTAATGTGCAATACAATGGGTTTGTTATTGTAGGTTATTCCATGCAAAAAATTAGCACCTATAGGTAATCAATCAACCACATCAAATAGGTAGACATACATAGATGAAAAAATCAATCACATAGTCAATGTAGATGCAGATGTGGTTAATAAAAAAACATAACAATTCAGCTCCATCTAACTTAGCATAGTCCTATTATAATTTATTTAAAAATTCTACTTGTAGGCATGACACATTCCAAATATCTTTTTAGTTTGTTTCACTTCAGTGATCTACCTACATAGTCACTAGAAGTCAGAATTGGGCTAGGTTTGTATATTATATTAAAACTTACTATTTATAGCTCATTTTAATTTTTATGATTTCATATATTTTATATATTATGTATTTTTAATAAAATTTAAATAGTTTAACATTTTATTGCATTTAATTTTTAGATAAAAATAAAAACATATAACCATTCTAGTGGGTCCATAATTTTATAGAAAACTACTAGTTATTTGCTTGATTTTTGTCCTCGTATTTCATAAAATTTTCTATAAATTTATGACACTAAAGGAAATAATCTTCCACCCTAGATATAAATATGACACCAAGAGCTAATCTTCTTCAACCTTAGATTTTAATATAACACTAGATAAATTATCTTGTCACCTTGGATAACATTTGACATTGAAGCATTTATTTTAACCTTGTGTTGTAATTTATCGATCTTTATACACAATGATCTTCTAAATTTTATTTATTTTTATTTTCTATTAGTTTTTGATTTTTTTTGTAGAAAGTGTGTTCTTGTAATTTTAAACCTACATACGAAGTTGTCATATTTGGCTAAGTGTTGACCTATTTTATTGGCATTATAAGGAGAGGGATATTATCCCAATACCCAAGACATAGACAATTTTATAAATTTATTTTAGTTTCATTTTACCTAATGGTATATTTTAAACACCTAGTGTCAAGTAGACACATAAAATCAATCATTAAGCTCTTGATAATTTTTAATCTTAAAATCCTTACCTTAGATGGCCTATTTGAAATTTTGATAATTTATAATTTCTATTGGAACATACACTACTCTAATAATTATCTTGAAAATAATTTATACATCATTAATTCTAATATAGGCACCTTTCATGCCTTTTTCCATTAGTCTTGTCCTTTTGTATTAAGATTGTGTTAGGTCAAATAGGATTGTATTGCAGTTGTGTATACTTGTGTGGCCTTGTCCCTCATGTTCCAATGATAAATTTTAATATTTTATACATTGCACTTAACCCTTACCATAAATTTAGTGAGGTTTTTTAGATAAAATATTCAAAATATTACTCTATATAAGTACATCAAGGTTTATCCAAACACATCTAGAAATCACTTGGAAATTCTACTACACATTTTGGAAAATACCATTATTTCCTCCATTTTCAATTCTAATGCATCCTAATAGTCATAATCTAAGTATGAATATATTTTATTATAGGTTAAGAACATCCATTGTTGACAAAAATTTCACATAATATTCTAGATACATTTATATAGTTGTATAATCACAAATCACACACTAACCTTAGGAGGGAAAATTGCATTATGCTAAGGCCCTTTTGGGCTATGTAGGTAGCACTTAGATTACATAGGGTTTTCTAAACATATCTTGGGTATTCCCTTAACCATATTCCTTACTTTGTGTAATTTTATCTATATTGTGTTTATTATTTAGGGGCTAAGGTTTTATGTTTTATAGGTCTCTACATGACAAATAAACTCTAACATATAATCAAAAAACACTCATTGATTTCTACAGGTGCTCATATAGGAAATTTAGTTATACAGTCAACATAGATACAACTATAGTCCATAGATAAGGATACACTATTACCCTATCTTGATACTATAGACTTGTCCTTACACATATTTAATTCCTAATTTCAAACATGTTAGTTTAACAATCATGATCATTGTGAATAATCAACATAAAATTAGTTTGAAGGAAGTTTGCATGTCTATTTTTTATTTAATATATTTATCAAATTTCAAAAAATTTAAATTATGTATTTTGCTTCCAATTCTACATATTTCTTATATATCAATTTAAATAGTTTTTATCTATTATTTTGATTCATTCAATTTAAAAAATATATAAACATTATAGTGAACTTTCTATTTTTAGAACATTTCTTGATGTTTTCTTGACTCTTGTCATAGGATTTAATTCAATTTTATGTAATTACTAACATTGAAATTATATAACCTTCAACCTTAGATAAAAAATTAACATATAATAAGTCAATCTTCTTTGACCTTAGGTTTAATCCAACATTGAAGAAAATTTCTTTTCATCTTGGATAAATCTAACACTAAATCTATTTATTTTGACCTTGTGTTGAATTTTTTTGATATCTATCCATAGAAGTATTTTTATAAAAGTTTTTCTCTTTATTTTCTACATGATTTTGATTATTTTTAGAAATTGTGTTCTTTTAATTTTAAAAATACTTAGTGACTATCATGAATTCATAGGTGGTGATTTGTTTTACAAACATCATAGTTTGATGGGTTTACCCCAATACTCGTAACTATTTTATAATATTAAACACATAGTTTAATTTCTATGTATCCCTTGGTATATCACAAATGCTTAAGATCACTTATTTATACCATAGGAGTCCTTTTTTATCCATTTGATTTATGGTTCTGCTAAGTGGAGCATATCACCTAAGGAAGTTACTTTCAATGTACCTTCAGAAATAGGGTTGATGAGATATAATCATGGTTTTTCCTCTGTAGTCATTAATTTGAAACATTAGGCTAACACTAATAGATTAATGAGCAAGTATATTTGATATCCCACACAATCATTCAAACCCTTTCTTAGATTACCCTTATAACTTTTTTTTATTGTATTTTATTCATAGTCATTAGTATTTTTTGATTCATATGGCATCGTATGCTTCTAGGTATAATGATAGATTAAGTGGTACTCCTATTTCATATATGTAAATTTATTTAGTTTCTTATGCAATGGAATGTCATGTTTTTTTTTCTCAAACTAGTAATGCTACTATTAAAATTCCTTGGTCTCCTACAAATGAAGTTCACATTGAAACTGATAACAAAAGTAATGAATAATGACATGATGTACATAATTAACATGAAAATAATATTTATCCACATGAGCTTAATGGAGTAGATCAAAATAAAATGAAAAAATCATTTTAATTTCATCAAGCCAATAAAGAGGACCCCCATGAGGAAAATAATATCATTAGTCTAATTTTAACATCAAAATATGAGCATCAAGCAAAATTAGCCACATACCCACCACAACAGTTACCTTTTTGGGTTGTCAAATTTCCTACTTCCAATGTTCTTACTTATATTATTGCATACATTTTTATTTTTACTCCTCTAGTTACTCCTATAACATCATCTTTTATTTTGGGAACATCACTTTGTTTCAAAAATTTATTCATTTATATGTATACTCATGCTAATTGTACTTCTACATTTTTTTCTATAAATTCTACTCTTGGGCATGCACTCCTTGAATTAAAATCTATGTTATCTAACATTATGAAAAATATCTCTCATGTTATCCCCTATATGGAATCATGTTCTATATTATATAACCCTTTGGCATCCTAAATTATAACTTATACATTACCAATTGGCTTTGTGGTTCTTAAGATTCTTTTATATGAAGGCAAAGTTGATCCTTGTTAGAATTTGTATACATTAAATTTATATTCTCTACACTATGAAAATAATGAAAAATTATTGACAAAGTTCTTTCCAAGAAGTTTCAAAGAGTATGCTCGTAGATGGTTTTATATTCTCATCTTCAATCATTAAAATATTTCAACCCTTTTGAAAATCATTTTTAACACAATTTTATATCAACATTGGTGAAAAGATTTCTTATACTAAAATTAAAAATCTCAAACAAAGGTTTAATGAAATAATTAGTGAATATGTGATAAGATATAAGACTATTGGAAAAAATGGAAAATCAAATGGTTGATAATGAGCTTTACGATATTTTCACTCAAAGTTTTATATCTCTACTTCAATATTCAATCATGTTTGATAAGTTCAATTATTTTGATGAACTAAGACATATAGTCAAATTACATGAAGACAAATTTATTAATTTTAATAAGTTTAACTATACTTCAAATGTTACTTCTACTTCAAATGTCAAATTTTAAATCAAACCAAATTACGAATGCAAACCGAATGAAATAAAGAATGAAGTTAAGAATAAAGTTAATAATATCTCATAACCAACATGAAAGCTTCAACTACAAGCTCCACCAAGGAGGAAATGCTAAAGGTTATCATCACCTCCTTGTGTATTGTTACAAAATCTACTTAAATGTAATCTCATCATTTCTCCTCCACCAATGGAAGTGGATATGTCTAGACCATAATTTAATAAAATTGATTGTAATGCATATTGTGATTTCCATAGATTTATTAGGCAATCTACAAACAAACCTTTCAAACTTAAGCACAATATTACAAATATTATTTATGAGAACATTATTGATATTGTCACACCTAATGAAATGGTTAATCCATAACTAAATGACAACTAAAAAATCAAAATTTATAAATGTCCTTTTGAAAATAAGTAATCAAAAAATAAATAGGAAAATTCTAAATTACATTATGCATTTAGTGCTCATTGTCCTCATTATACATATGGACATCTATTTTATAGAAACATTGGTATAGTTGAAAGAAAAATAATATTACGTCCTATGATTAAATTTTATGATAGTGAAGTTTTTGATGATGATTCAAATTGACATGCACTTTATTTTCAAACATATGTTGACAAGAAATCCATACAAAATATTATGTTATCCAATGGATAAAGTGAAAATGTATGCACCATATCACTCCTATATTATATTGGCTACAAGAAATAATATTTATATATTTTACAAATAATTTTATGGTCATACAAAAGATACTATTGGGAATAAAATACTACCTTTACAAGTGGACCATCTCATAATTCCCACTCCATTATTAATCATACTAAGCAAAGGGGTCATTGATATGTTCTTAGGACTCCCTTCGATACAAAATATTAGAGTAGTACCTTCTATAGTGCATAAATGTCTCAAATATATTAATGATAATATGATGCAGAGGAATTAGGGAGAAGTCCTTTATAACATCATTAACGGATATGCAATCCAACTAGTCACTTGCACATGTTCATGACTATCCTTACTTCACAATAGTTTCCTCCTTTTATTCCTTGTGATTTATGTCTCCTTTATTAGTTGATATTACTTGGACTATGGATACCTTATTAATTTTTTAATCATTTTAATATGGCTCACTTTCAATCCATACATCCTACAATCATTTCTTGATCAAATTTATAATTATACCTTTCTCTAGCTCTTACTAGGCATCTCCTCTTTGGTGTTAACCTTGAATTAGGATTCAATAGTTATGTCATAATGTTTGAATGGTCTTACATTATGAAAAAATACTATTAAAACCTCTTCCAATTCTCATGTTACCTCTAGCTACTCTTTTCCATATATTTCCTCTTTATGGATACACTAGGCCAGTAGCCCTATTTTGGCCTTTTGCCTTAGTTAAAATAATATAAGATCTATTAATCAGAGATAATCCCATATTAATTATTATTTTATCCCATTTTAACTACTTACAAATTTTAATAACTTTATTCTTCTATCATCTACCATTTCCCTTTGGAAACCCCACTCTTTTAAGACCTAATTAGACCTATTTCTTGTCTTAGTCACAAAATGTAGTACCATACCATCCGTACAACTCCAAATTCATTTTAATTTGTTAGAACATAAAAAATCCATAATAATTAAAATTTTCATGAAAAATTGATGGTTATAACTCCTTTAAAGCACTAAACCCTAGTTTTAGGGTTTTAACTAGTCTGCACAGGGCGAGATCAATCAAAAACCAATATCTTGGGTTTCATAGCAAATAAAAACATAAAATCTCTTTAAAAAGTTATATATTCACATTAGATAACTTATCCATGGTTTAAAATCCATGATTCATCCATTTATTTGTTTAAATCATAAATTCTTAGTCAACTGTGCCTCCATTTCATAGACTATGTAGGGTTTATCATGTCTTTTGTCTTTTTTCTTTAGAATTCATCCATTGTAACCTTATTGATGTTTCTTACTAATATTAAAATATTTTAAATACCTATAATATCCTTCATGAACACTTTGAATGCCTTTTACAAATATCTTTATTTAGGGGTTGTGTAAATAATAGGGGTTTAACTCATACAAATAGGGTCTAAGTCACTTCAAGATCTCACCACTCTATCTGGGTCCTTTTCAAGGTTCCTCCAACCTTATTTATCATTTATCTCACTTTAAATATGATTCATACATCTTCATTCAACCAAATTCATTGGATTGGTCTATTGACTAGCAAATAGGGATACCACTTGTGTATATGTAGGGTCTATGTATTTGACCATCGATATTCTAATGTCCCAACTTTACCATGAAATTATTGTGGTAATTAATATTATCCTTTTCGTATTATTTAATTTACTTCCCTCTTATGGTTTCAATGCCTTACTCTTGACTCATCCATGCAAATAGAAGGTACAAATAAGTGGGATGAGTCTTGTTCAACACTCAAGTGACACTCCAAAGATATTTCCTCTTTCAATATATATTACCAATACTTAGACATCTTGGTTCCCAGATTGTATTCATTCATCTATTCATATCTTGTCTTTGTGTAATTATACTCTATAATGTGGGAATGAACTATGTGCTCAAGGTTACTAGTTTGAGACTATATTACAAACCCAATCAATTTATAGACACACAACTCTAGCATCACCACTTACAATCCTTACATAGGAACCATACATTAATAATAACTGACCTAATTTGAGAGGATCAAATTCAAAAAAATAAGGTATGTGATAGAGATATCACAATCTATGAATGCCACCACTTTATGTCTTTTGTTCAACCATATGAAGGTGCCTATAGGACTCAAATGGATCCCACTACTAATGTCTTGAAAACCAATATATTCAACCTTATGTAAAATTTCTCAAATTCCCATTCATTTGATTGTGACATGCAACTTGTATCCAACCTACAGATATTCACAAGGAGACATACACAACCATCTAAGATATCTTCAAAATGGGGTCTCTCAGGACCTCACAAAGCCAATATGAGATTAAACTCATCCAATACTTGTTAAAAAACAAAAAACACAAAAAAATTCTTTCCTTTCTCATTCCTAGGAATATCAAAATAATTACATCATAGAGATAATACATAATTTTATCCTTTTTCTTGAGTAGTTTCATACAAAAATAGTCATTCTCAGGCTCTCCTCTCTCTTATTAGATACCACCACCTTCTATTATGCCATTATATATCTCAAAAAATGACTTCTCTTTATCCCTTCAATGTAGACTTGGAGTTGATTACCTCACTACTTACAAGGCATAACTACCTCAACATACAAAGGAATCTTTTGCCTTTATTTACATGACTTGTCATAAGATATAAACATGTTTTATATTCCAATCCTTTATTTCATGTCTTGTTTATACTCCTAAACCAACTTGGCTAACACAAATACTTCAAACATAAAATATGACCCTCTTAGTCTCTATTACACTATTTGAATTTTCAAATTCTTGCTTTTGGAGGGAAAACTCCCCTAGGCCTTATAACACACTCTATGACTCAAAATGAGTTTATAAGACCACACAAGGACATAATAAGGTCTAAAACACCTATTAACACCAAAATTTGACATATTTTGAATCAAACACAAAATTTGACAACTTTTGGTTGATGCTCATACATCAAACTCCCCAAGAGGGAGAAAAAATTGAACCTACATCTTTCTTCCTTGCTTTATAATTGATATTTTGAGGGTATTTAATGCTCAAAATGTTATTGGTCTATTTTTTTTCTTTCCTTTTCTTTTCCAAACTCTTTTTCTTCTTCCTTTTAACCTTGTCTATTCTTTATACCTATTCATCTTCCACTTCCATGAGGTACTCCCACTGCTGTAGTTTTGTATTTTATACATATTTCACCTTTTCCTAATAATTTTTAACCTATTCACACTTATATTCAACCATATTTTATGCATTTTTCTTCATCATTCTTGATTTATGACGTGTTTCCTCATGGTTGTCACTTGATTCTTGCTTTTGGAGTGACATTTGTTCCTTATGCTTTCTAACATCTTCTTTATGAGAATTTAATGGTCTCTCATAAATCTCATCCTTTGTCATTTACTTGTATATTATCTCCTTTGATACCTTCTCTTCAAAATTATTTACTTTTGGATGCCTTTTTTCATCATCTTGCTCACTATGCAAGATAAATTCCTTGATTTTTTCATCCATACCACAGTATACTATTATTTGACTCATATTAAGCCTTCCATATTCATGTTTATCAAATGAAAACTCATCATTAATTTTACCCATTATATAACTTGCCTTATGTTCTTATTCACATTACATTTTCTTGCTTTCTTGTTTGACTATTGCCACAAATTCTTATGTTTCTTTTTAATTTTTATCCTTTGAGTTTTATTGTATTTTATCCTTTATATTTACCTTATATTCATCACTTATTTTCATCCCCTTTTATAGACTAAACATGTCTTCAATCATCTTCAATTCTTATTGTAACTATTCTGCATTAATCTCTTCATTTACTTCATCAAAACTTAGTGTACAATGTTATTCCATGTCTTGGGAAAATTATTCTTTGTCTTCCTCTTGGACTCCCTCATTTTTGAGATTCATATCAACCTCCTTTGGCTGCATAACATCCTTCTCAATCACTCTTTGATGTGCTTCTTCATCTTGATTTACTACACCCTCTTTCATCAATGCCATTGTTTCCACATACAATATGTATTCATGATAAGATTCAACTTCAAATGAATCATCATATATAACAACCAAAAAAATTCTATCAAAAAATTATCTTCTATCACTCATATGGTTTAACCTTCACTTTATTATCTTGGTTTGCATGCACCATCTCTCTTATTTGCTTTATGGACTTGATATCTTCTTTACTCTTCATGTTTGTTTGGAGAACACTTACAACATGATCTTCTTGTGCTCTTAACTTTATTTTTACAACCCACTTACTTATTTTCACTTCTTGGGTTGCCACTTTCCTCTCTTTTCACCTCTTGAATACCTCATACATGTATTCTCTACCATGCTAACTTTATGTGCCTTACCATTTGGCTTTTGTTTCCATATTTGTGCTTGACTTCCACTCGTGATTTTTCTTCCTTTGACCTCTTACTTAAGGTTATATTCTCTATTCTCTTCTCCTTATTGTTTAATCCATTTATGCCACACATATCCATTCCATTGTGTTCTCCATGAGGGCTGCACATTTTCATGTTTTCTCTTAACTTGCATGCCATTTTTTTCCTCTATACTTATGAAATCAAATTCAACATTCAAACACTCATTTACCTCCAATGACATCTTATGTAAGTTCATATCTTCATTCATTTCTTAATGGGTGACCTTTATGTACTCTATATATGCTTCTTCTCTTGTTTCAAATGCTAGGCTTGGCAATGTGTCATAGAATTCCTATTTCTCTTCATTTTCATCATGTAGTATACCTTTAATCTCCTTCAATTTGGATTCTTCAAGAGGTTATTTTATTTTTTCATCTTCTTGCCATTTTATGGGTGAAATTTTTGGATCATATCTCATCATATATTAGACCTCGTGATTGGCCTTCATCACTTTCTTCCTCATACCTATAAATACAAACTGAAAAGTGATGTTTTCATATAAAATTAGAGACCATATAGTCTTTTTTAATGTCCTTGGCATTGAAATCTTCCATTTTTCCTTGTTTTCATCTCCATGTGCTCTTATTGGCATTTATTTCTCCTTCTTGTTCTTTACAATGAGAACCTTCTTCACTACCTCTCTTTCTTGTTGCTCACTTGGAAACATCTTCTTTCTCATGCTTCTTTGGGATGTCTTCTTTCTCTTCTTCTCATTCTTCAAGACACCTTTCTTGTGCCTTCTTCTTCTCATGAGTGAATCTAGTGGCCACATCACCTTTTTACTCATATGTCAACCTATCTATTATATTTATTTTTCTTTTATGAGCTCAATCCTCTATATTTCTTACCCAAATTCTCTTCTTATGTCTGATACTCCCTTTTTTATATCCATCACCTCCATTTATCTTTATTTTCTTGGCCTATTTAGACCTCCTCTTAGCAATTCCTTCAATTTTGCCTCTTAGACCTCATTTTAGGCCTTTATTATTCTCGAGTCCTCTATTTAGGATTTATTCTTAACTCTCTTAACTCTCTTTCTAGAGTCTTCTTTCTTCCATCTTCTCTCTTGGAGCTTCAATTCTCTCCTTTCCTCTCTCTATTCTAGTCTTTCCTTGACTAGATTCTTGTCCTTGTCAAAGGAATTTGGGGATTTTTCTCTCCCTAATCTAATTTTCATCTATGCTAACCTTATCATATTAGACCTACAACTTCTTTTCTCCCTCAACACCCTGTAAGGTTATGTCTCTCATGCATATCTCATGACACTATGCATTTTTATCAAATCCATAAATTATAAAAAAATAAAAATAAACACAATTATTTATAACCATACCTTGCCTTGATATAATACCAACTGATGTATAATAATTAGGGTGAAGTCCTCTATAGCATCATTAACTACTTTATAATCCAACTAGCCAATTACACATGTTCATGATTGTCCTTACTCTGAAATAGTTTCCTCTTTTTATTCCTTATTATTTATGTCCCCTTGGTTAGTTTATATTTCTTATAATATGTATGCCTTATTTATGTTGTCATAATTTTCATATGGATCACTTTCAATCCATACCTCTTACATTTATTTCCTAGTCAAATTTACCTTTATACCTTTCTCTAACTCTTACTAGGCATCTCATCTTTGGTGTTAACCCTACATTAGGATTAAAGAGTTGTATCGCAATGTTTTAATGGTCTTACATGATGACAACATATTTTTACAACCTCCCCCAATTCTCAAGTTTCCCCTAGCTACTCCTTTTAACACATTTCCTTTGTATGGCTACACTAGGCTAGTAGCCCTATATAATACCATATTAATGCTTATTTAAAACAATATAGGTTCTCTTAATCATATATAATACCATATTAATGCTTATTTTATCCCATGTTAACTAATTAAAAAGTTGCATAACTCAATTCTTCCGTCATCTACCATTTCCCTATAGAAATCCCACTCTTTTAAGGCCTAATTAGACTTATTTCTTGTCTCAATCCCAAAATGTAGTACCATATCATCTATACAAATCCAAATTTATGTGAATAAATTAGTACATAAAAATTACATCATAACTATAAATTTTAATAAAAAAATGATGCTTATAACTCCTTTAAAGTACCAAACCCTAGTTTTAGGGTTTTAACTAGTCTACACATGTCAAGATCTATAAAAAAATCAATATATTGGGTTTCACAACGAATCAAAAAATAAAATCCATTGAAAATTTATATATTAAAATTACATAACTTATCCAATGGTATATAATCTACACTTCATCCATTTCTTTCTTTAAATCATAAATTCTCAGTTGACTATGCCTTTATTTCATAGACTGTGTAGGGTTTACCATGTATTTTGTCTTTTTTATTTAGAATTCCTCATTTTTATAATTATTTATGGTTTTTTACAATATTAAAATCTTTTAAATACCTCTAATATACTTTATTAACCCTTTGAAGGCCTTTTACAAATCTCTTTGTTTAGGGGCTATGTAAATAATAGGGGTTTCACTCATGCAAATACGATCTAAGTCACTTTAAATTTTCACCATTATATATAGGTCCTTTCAAAGGTTACTCAAACCTTATTTATCATTAAAATAACTGTACATATGAGTCATAAATATTCACTCAACCAAATCCATTGGCTTGGTCTATTGACTAGCAAATAGGGATATCACCTATGTATAGTTAGGGTCTGTGTATTTGACCATTGATATTGTCCCAACTTTACCATGAAATTAATATGTTAATTAATATTATCATTTTAATATTATTTAATTTTAATTCCCTCTTATGGTTTTAATTCCTTAATCTTGACTCATTATCCATGCAAATAAAGGGTAAAATCAAGTGGGTTGAGTCTTGTTCAAGACTCGAGTGATACTCCAAAGATATTTCATATTTTAAGATACATTAACAATAATTAGACTTCCTAGTTCCCTAAAAATATTCATTCATATATTCATATATTGTCTTTGTGTATTGACACTCTATAATCCGGGTATGAACTGTGTGATTAGGGTTACTAACTTGAGACTATGTACTGTCCACTTTTTAACTATTTTAACTTCAAGATTTGAGACTTAAATTTCAAACCCAATAATTTTAGATACACACAAATCCAACATCACCACTTAAAATACTTATATAGTAACCATTACATTAATAACAATTGATCTCATTTGAGAGGGTCAAATATAAGAAATAATGTATGTGATAGAATTATCACAATCTATGAATGCCACCACTTTATGTCTTTTGTTCAACAATATTAATGTGCCTATAGTAATCAAATGGATTAAAATACTAATGTACTTAAATATAGTCTATTTAACCTTATGTAAAATTTCTCAAATTTCCATTCCTTTGACTATGACATGTAGCTTATATCCGACCTACAAATATTCACAAAGAGGCTCATATGCAACTATACAAGTTATCTTCAAAATGGGGTCTCTTAGGACCTCACATAGCAAATATAATATTAAAATCATATAATACTTATTCAAAAACACAAAAAAAATCAAAATTCTTTCCTTTCTCATTCCTGGGAATATCAAAATCATTACATCATAGAGCTAATACAAAATTTTATCCTTTTCCTTGAGGAGTTTCATATAAAATGCTCATTTTCATGCTATACTCTCTCTTAGTTGAGACTTCCACCTTATCCTATCCCATTATATCTCTCAAATAATGACTTCTCTTTCTCCTTTCAACCTAGACTTGGAGTTGGTTACCTCACTAGTTACAAGGCATACCTACCTCAATGTAAAAAGGGATATTTTACCTTTATTTACATGAATTGTCATAAAATATAAACATGTTTTTTATTCCAATCACTTGTTTCATGTATCATTTAGAATCCTAAACTAAATCAGCTCACACAAACACTTCAAAAATAAAAGATAACCATCTTAGTCTTTATTGCATTATTTGAATTTTTAAATTCTTACTTTTGGAGGGAAAAATCCTTTGAGGCTTATAACATACTCTATGACTCCAAATGATTTTATAATATTAAAAATGGGCCTAATAATGTCTAACACACATATTGACACCAAAATTTTACCTATTTTGATTCAAACATAAAATCTGACAACTTTTGGTTGATGCTCCTACATCATAATCAAATAGTTAAAATTCTAGGAATCTAATATGAATATCCTTTGGAACCAATGATTTTTACTTAACCTATAGAAAAATTTCAAAGTAAAATCATTCATAAACATGGCTATTAAATAGTCTAAAAAATATTTAGGTTCATGATCTATATATTCTAAATCATATTATAGAATCAATTTCTCCATCTATTTAAGAGCATGAGCATATTATAGAATTAGCTTATGCATATGCTAATGAGAAGGATATAGTTACACATGATCATATTTATTTATTTATTTATAAATATCATGTTACATTATCCTAAGAATAAAGTGTCACATAAATATAGGTATTCATCTCCTAAGGTGAAATAAGTTATTTAGAGAACTTCATCACAAATACTATATACACATAATATTTTTAAACTTTATCAATTGCTGATGTTTTCTCTCTTGTAAGAACCCATTGAGTTAAATCTCTCTAAGTGCATGCATTAAAAGGTGCACCAAGAAAGGTGTGGGAAGACCATTGGTGTTTCACAATATTATTGTCCCCTATACCACCACTTGTAATAAACACAAACATCTCCTATACACTTACCTAAGCTTTGACACATACCTTACACACTCTTCCAAGTAATTCACTACCTTCAACAACCCATATTTACACCAACAACTCTTTTTTATATTTATCAAATAATGTAATTCTGGGCTGACCCTATACTTAAACTATATTAGTATGTTATGGGACTCTATTAGCCTCAACCAGCCTAATTTAGGACCTAAATTGATTTTATCAATTAACAACATAGGGTTTATTGGGCTAGCATTTTCATCTAAAATTTTGGTAGGGTTTAGGGTTATATTTAGCTATATATAAACATATTTTTCACCATTTATATAAAAAATAAGAAGAACATCATATATTGTGCATTTGTTTATCCACCATTCTACTTGAGGAGCATTGCTTAGGGCTTCAATATTACACTTGGAGATATAGATTTTTTCTTGTAGAGAAGTCTTTTGGATGCATATAGAAGTCATGTATCCTATATCTGATTTAATATTTTTATCTTTACATACCACAATAACCTCTTTTGAATATCCTTGGCCTAGTGAGAGATTGAGGATTGACATGCTTGTATTCAAGGCAAGTATTCCTAACTCTTTCTCTTCCTTGTTAAAGTAGATAGATTTGTTTTTGTTTGATTATATGATTCTCTCTCCATGCATTAGGATTTAATATACATTATCTTAAGTAAAAATATTATATGAATGTTTAATTTTATGTTTAATACCACCATTTTGTGTTTCAAGCTTTGGTGAGTATTAGGTTATATTTTACTTTACTTTGTACTTACTTTATGAAATATAGAAAATGTAAGACCTAGCCAAGGTTATTACATGGTGTTTCTTGACTAGATTCTTTGGAAACCTCTCTAGTGGTGTTATTTTGGTAAGATACCCCTTGGTTAGGTCTAGTGAATCCATCTTGTTCATGACCCCAATTGTCTAAATATACCAACAAACAAAAGGGTAAGTGTTATTTATCTTCTTGAAGATAATATTGATTTGTAGATTAGCTTCTCTTTCCCTTGTATAAATTTTATTGAACCCAACATGAAACTAACCCTTGTAGGTTTTATTTCACACATTCATTTATTATCATCTTATATTTTTTTATTTCTATAGTATTATATCTAACCTATTAATACAATATAACATTATATGTGCATATTTAACATAGTCACTTTAAATTGACTCTATTTTATCTATGTAGGTCTTCTCCAACAATAGATAACTAGATCGATCAACTTGACATAGTTCTATTTTTCAAGTATAGGTTTCCAAACTTAATCAAATTTTTTCATAGCTTATATTCAGAATATATGTTTTGAAGACTTCATTGACCCCATCTAATCTATTATAGGATTATAAAAATCAACATTTGAGAAACACAACATAAAATTTATAAATCAAGCATCTTCAAAAATTATCAAGGTTCATTCTTACCTTCTCTGTCATTTCTATTTTTCATTAATATTTCTACTTTTCATAATTTGTAGTCTATAAAATTGTAACCCTACAGTGAATTGGGTTGACTAATTTGACATAGTTTTGTATCCTTCTTTCTCTCTAGAAGACTCGGTCAACCTATTTGACTATGTTCTTTTAGATCTTTCTTCTTTAGATTATAGTGAACCTATTTACTCTTTTATATAATGTTTATATATAGTGTCACCTAAATTGACCTGTACTCTTCACAAACAAAAGAATAAACCTATCTTCCTAGTAATTATTTCACTTTTCATTTATGTTGCCTTATTTCTTAGAGTAAAAAACATAAATTAAATAGGAGGTTTTTAATATAATAATTTATTCACATTGTTTTTCTCTTTTGCACACACTTTTATATCACTTAACACTAAAAATAATTAATCATTTTCTTCCCAAGGTCTACCTACTTGTATTTCATCACCAAGGGGGAAGCCAACTTGGTTTTTTGGCCAAGTATAAACATGTGGTTGATGGTATATATTGGTAAATAACCCTACACCCTTATTACTACAATATTATAAAGTGAGGGGATATGACCAAATACTAAGAAAGTACAATCACTAATACATATCCCTTTCAGCCTAAACTACCTAAAACTATCCATAAATTAATTTTGTAGTTCCTTATTATAGCTAAATCACCATCACATTGATTTCAAAATTTATTATAAACAATATTTAGGAATGAACACTTAGCTTAGCATTCACATTACAATTTTACTGCTTACTCTTTGATCATTGTATTTTGTATTAGAAAAGTTATACTAGATAAAGTTAGTAAAAAGTTTATATTATATGCTATAATTATATAAAACACATTGATCTAATTTATTACATGCTAAATTGTATTTCCTTAGCTATTATCTTACAAAAAATTTCTTATATTTAGAACACACTCACCCCTATCGACATAGTGTCTTATAGGCTATTGGTTCTATATTATCTTTAATACACAGTCAACCTAGTTGACCATGTATATTTTTATCCTATTTAGTTTCTACATATAAAATACACATTCAATATATATGATTGTTTCCTTTATATCTTATTCTTTTTTGTCTTACAAAACCCTATCGATTGGTTTGACTCTATATATTATCAGTTGATCCTTATTTCTATCATGTTTTTAACCTCTTTCCTTTATAAATTTACTATTTGATGACAATATAGAATTAAATAAAATAAACATTTTAAGTTTTACCAATTATAATATGTTCCCTAAGACATAGCTTATGGTACCCACCATAGATGAAAGCAATGTCCATGTAGTCAATCTCACTACCAACTATGGGACTCCTCCCCATCCATCCTCAGTATGCAACCCTTTATTCTCACTAGAAGATGAGAATGATTTAGATTACATGATTGAAATTTTCTATTTCATCAATGAATTCCCTCAACATAGAGGGAAATACCCTTCAACCATTTATAATCTCATGATAGGTCCTCATTTAGAAGAACCCCATTCACCCTCACCTACCTTTTCTCATAGAGTTGGGGGGAACCACTTTCTTTTCATATCAACCTTTTCCTTCTATTATGTCCCCTTCACACACCATGACATCATCTTTTATGTCATATTCAACCTCCATGCCAAATATTTGTACCAACATGGTAGGTTTAAATTCTATTGAGCCTCTTAAAAAGATCCATCCCCTTAACCATGATACTAGTGCATCTTTTATTACCAATGCTTCTCCTACCACTAGTGCTTCCTTTTCCATGAATTCTACTCATGTCACTAATGCAATGCATGCTACTACTCATGGTAAAACTAAAGCTATTAATACTCAAACTAATGCATCACATGTTGTATCCATTAGTCAAAAAATTTCTCAAACTAACCAACTCCTATTATAAACACTTAATCAAATGCATATATTTCAAACCAATATTGAAAAGGAGATGATGTAGTTAAAAAATAATCTCATGCATCTTCAAAACCAACCTTAGTAGGTTTAATGGGGAACACAAAATCTTGATGCCCCCCATTATCCCTTATAGATTCCCATGGTAACCTTATCCCACAACCATCACTCATCAATAAAACAATCAAACATCTAAAAAATGAACCTTGAGTACCTAAAAATGCTAACATTGACATATGAGGTATCACACATGTTGACCAAATTTGACCCTATAAGTCAAATTAGGACCCTTATAGGTTAAAACATGATATTTAGGTGTTTTAATGGGTCTATTATTATGTAATATGGTGTATTACAAGTGTTTTTATGTCATTTCATGTCATATAAGCTTTGTTCTTACTCATTTTAACCCTTATGTCTTTTTGAGCCATTCAAAGGTCATAAAAAGAGCATTCAATGATTTGTACAACTTCCTTGGGTAAATTGAAGGTTTAAAAAGGTTATTTCATGTGAAATATGTCCAAATATTCATTAATAAACTATTTATAACTAAAAAGTGGTAGGTTATTTAGAAGAAAGTAGTTTTCTTGGAAAAAGGAAGCATTTGTCACTTGTACGACCCATAAGGGAGTTTGAAACATAGGATAAGGTTGTGAGGTGACTATTAAAATTACTAAAACTCAATTACATTATTTACATACTTTTTAAGTTCCAAATTTGAGGTAAAACCATGCTACTCTTTCATCTCTTTTTTAGACATGCAAAACCAATCAACATGTTTATGTTTAGTACGACCAGTTGAAGAGGTTTCAAACCAAATTCCTTTGGGAAGTGAAATTAAACTTAGAGATATTAATTTAAATAAAAAAATTTCAATTATTTGTCAACCATGATTTATGAATCATCTCTAACAAGTTGACTATGTTTTTCTACTCATTGTTTTCTACACCCTATAGGTTTTGCTCTAATTTGGATAGTTCTATAAAATATAGTTATTATATTTCATTATAGAGGAAATTTAAATTTTCACATCATGTTCTCCATGTTTTTTTAGTGTTTAAAAGTGTTTTTATAATCCAATTATCTCTTTTTGTAGGAGAAGACATTATTTTGTGTTGCAGATAGGTTTCTACCATTCCATTGTCTTCATATCTTGATAATGGTGTCAGAGGATGGTTATAGGTTTATATTAGTGTTTATAATATCTTAATTGTCCCTTATTAATTCAAAATAATTATAAAAATAATAACCATGGAGTGGTAACTAAGATACATACCATACAACCAATTATTTCATGATTATCATACACAGTCATCAGAATGAGTTGTGTTAAAGCTTGAGAAAATTCATAACAGAGTGAAAGAGAGTTGTATGGTGATGTAAAAATATTTATAATATGGGTGATAAATGTAAATTCATTAAATAATGTTTGATTATCATGAGGATAACCTTTTCTTTCTACACACATTCCCATGCCATTAACATACACCTTTAGGTATCTTCATGGAAACCAATCATGTTGAGGAGAATTTGAGTTGAAAAAAGTTTTTGATAGTAATAATATTATATATATAACTTTTTAAAAGGTTCCACACCTCATTTAAACCCACAAACCATGCATCCTATTCATAAGATCACGCATTGTTTGCTTATACATCAAAATGTCCACCTATAGGTGGTGCTAACAGAGGGTTGAGGAGTCATATAGAGCATTGAAACAAGTGATGGAATCATATTTGGAGTTATATTATGTATTAATAATAATTTTAGACCTATTTTAATTGTTAAATGGTCAAATGGAAATGTAAACTATCTTAAAATATGTGATGATTGATTTCAAGGATTTAATCCCTAAGAGGTGAAAACAAAGGTCCAAGCCATTTTATGGATATCATATAAGAAGGTTATCAACATATTTGAGGAATAATAATGGATAAAACTTATAACCTCTACACTATAGAATATATTTAAAAAATTTGGAGTGTAGATGACTAGTGGAGTTTAGTTTTTGAAAGGCTACAAGATGCCATTTTGGCCATTAAACTCAGGTAGAAATATCTATAGGATTTGAATCCTTAAGTGATCTTGCATCCAAAAAATAAAATATAAGGCATAAATACATGTTCAAGAGGATTAATATATCAATTATCCAATATTCATTAAACATAGTTGAGAGGTAGGGTTTTCTCCTCATAAACACCTATAGGTGTCTTACCTATAAACCATTCACCTACATCTAAGGGTCAAACTCCCACACCATCCATAACAAGGGACTAAACATGGAATTACAAAGTTTTGATGATAATAGATTAATAAAAATGGATCATGAAATACTAAGATTATGTGAAACATATTCCAAGAGGAATCTTTACTTAGTATCTAATTTATCCTAACATAGTTGATTGTGTTTGATTGTGATAGATAATGAGCAAGTTTGAGGTTATAAGTGATATTAGTGTATAAATATGAGAAAAAATGGGCCAAAAAAAGTATAAAATTATCCTAATGGAATATAAGGATGTTTTTATACATTTTAATCAAGATCAAACATGTAGGATCACCTACAGATATGGTGCCTAAAAACAAAACACAACTAAGAAGTGGCACTCAATTTTGACTAAGCAAGTAGTATGAAGAATATTTCAGAGTTTTGATGGATTAATTAATATTTTAATACATTAATTATGATAATTATTGTCTCATTTAACTCTTATGATGGACATATAACAAATAATGGGATCTAAACAAGTAGCATACATTCCATATGATAGAAACAGTATGCACAGTCTGCCTTACCTACTGTCTATCTTGGGTTTTACAAGAGTTGGAGGGTAAAATGATATGAAAAAATGATATTTTTTTAAAAAAATTAATAAACACATGGAGAGTCTCCTAAAAATTTTATATTATATAATTAAATAGGGTAAGTTCCCTCTATCTTGTCTAATATAGAGGGCACTCCCTTTATGCACAAAATGATATGTTTGGAAGAAGGGAGGTGATAAGGTAAGATAGAAGATGTTTATAATTTTAAAATTTGTGTGGTAGGTTTTAAAACACATAAAAATACATGATATACCTTATATAAAGGGATGAAACTTAACAAGGTGCTCTAAACCCTCAAGTATGCAAACATGCATATTAGGTAGGGTTTAACCCTAGTGCCGAAATGAGAGGTCATTTTAATTTATAGATATATGAGAGAATTATAACATATTTTAACATTAATTTAAGGTAATTTAATATTTATTAAGGATTTAAATTTTTAGATAAAGTATAAGGAATCCATTTTTGAACCTAGAAACAACTTAGGGGTATGTAGAATGAAGTTTAAAGCTTGATAGACTAAATTGAAATGCTTATATCATCTCGGAGGTTGTGCATGGAGATATAAGTATATATATAAAAAGTTATATAGGGTCATAAAATACCATTTTGTGGCATTTATTTGAGATTTTAACATTAAATATTTATGAACTATGTCTAAGAGGGTAAATTAGGCCTAAATCACTAAAACCCTTGCTAGTAACTAGTTTGAGAAGATTGAGCAGATAGTGCACCCAAGTGGCATTGTTTTTCTAGAATGATAATTGGATATTGTATAATACTCTTTAGGTATACTACCCATACTTTTTAACTATATGTAACTATATAGATGAAGTACAAAATAGGGCTTTCTTGACATTTTTTGTGTTTTTATAGGTTTTAGGAAGATTCTAAAGATGTCAATCACATAGGAGGAATTATTGAGACTTAAGATAATTCTCCATGTCCATTTAATTATTTTTAACAACTCTTATGTGCCTCAAAAAGAGATATAATCTTACTCAGTCAGAACTAGTATAGTGAACATGATAGTGAGAAGGGTAAAAAATTTAAGTGGAAGCATATTTAAAGTGAACCTCAGCAATATAAGGCCATCAATGGCATTAAAACATCTCATTCACCACATTTTATTTATTTTCATTTAAAAATTAAGCCAAGTATGAGGGGTGACTAAAAAAGGCATTTTTTTACTATAGGTAGTGATGGCTCACTCTTAGAGAGATCTAGATCATTAAGAATGTAACCAATGCATGGAAGATCATATCTAAAACTTCTCCCTCTCATTCCAATCATGAGATCTATCCATATTATATTATTATGATGTTCCAATAGGGATGAATTATGAAGGTAGTTTTATTTTCTAGAATGAGAACACCCACACCACATTTCATGAGTTGCATTGTTTGGAGATCCATTTATCCTATCAGAACTTACATGGTCTATTTCCTACTTCATTTTTCTGCACATGTAACTCCTTTTCTCATCTTAAAACTTGTCCTAGTGACCTTTGGACTTATTTATTCTCTTCTCTCTATCAAGTTCTATAAGAACTAGCCATTTTGGTTATTGTAAGAATGCTCCACCTAAGTATGAAAAATCCTTACTCATTTTCATACCATGGATCAATAAATACTACTAATTTTACCCCTTCTACTACTATTCATAGTGTGTTCACTTAAATTATTGATCTTTCTTAGTGATGACTATTGTTTCTTTATCATTGTTGTCTCATTATCTCACCTACTTTTAGCTTGAAAGATTATTCTTGTAGGTCATGTGAAGTATTTTATGAAGTGTCAAAGTTGAGTGAGTATTCTATTCAATATTACCATTATAGGCCTCTTTTATAGTCCTCATAGCCTAAACATTCATCACAAGCTCATAATGAAACAATAATGTGAGAATATTAAGATTAAAGAAGTGTATGCTTAGTTAGTCTCTTGGTATCATGTGTGACATGCAGCTGGTTGGTAGTTATCAATTAATTTTGTGTATCACCACATTTAGGATAGTTTAATTTCAATTTTCTCTCCCTTTTCCTTGCAATCATAGGTGTAGTAGTGATCTAAAAGTGGCACATCAATGAAGTTATCCCTATCTAGAGATTTAACTCATTATTAGGCTAACCACATCTTAGATGTGTTTTAATTGTGCCACTTGGATGAGGAGAGATGAGAGATCTCCTCAAGGGGTGAAATTCCAAGTGATAATAGTTTTTGGTCTACCTGATGGGACTCATTTTCCAAGAAGTTGAAATACTTTTGGTTTTGTATTTTAACACATAAACCTTTAGGGGCATCTATGTAAGCATCAATAGTAATTCTAAAGTTACATCAGCTAGTCAAGAATCCCAAGTTTTCCTTCTAAATATTGTTGGTAATTTTTATTTGTGTTATTACTCCTCAATGAAGTTCCATGGTTGGTTTTGGTGTTGAGTATTGTTTTACATAAGTTGATGATATATCTCAGGCTTATGGCATTCCCTATCAAAATTTGTATGATTATTATCAACCTTATCATAATCCTTAATATATTTAATATGAACCTTATCTTCTCATGAGTTATATCAGTCCTATAACTAGCCTTCTAAATATCTTGCTCGTCTTAGTCAACCTAGTCACTTCTCAAATCAATCCATTTCAACTTTCAAGCAAACTCTCTTGGCCTATGAGAGGTACATGATGGATCTTGACATACAAAAGGTACATGCTCAATATGTTCCTATTCATCTCATTCATAATTTGAGAGATGTTTTAGATATGGTTAAAAGAGAGTGGGTACCTATTGAGAGAGAAAATTGGCAAAGGCTCACAACTGAGATGCTAGATGTGAGTGGCCTAGTTTTATCATTAGAAGATAAGATAATAATTAATGAGAAAAAAAATCACCAAATATATTACTACTTATATCCAAATCCCCAATATTTTTATCAGTTTTACTTGACCCCTACTCATGAACCCAATCAAGCTTATCAAAGTTACCTTTTTCCTAATCAACTAGAAGAGAAAGTTGAAAAGACAAACTTTATTTTTGAATAAAACCTTGATAGGTAGATAGATTTATCCAATAAGTAGATGAATTATTCCATCTCATAATAAAAATGAAGTGGAATATAATCCCTCATTTCCCTCTCCCATTACATCCCCACCTCAAGAAGAGACTTCTAGATATGAAATCCCAAGTTGGAGACAAGGTGGAAAATCCAAGATTAATGAGATCCCATGTTTCTTAAACACTTAATCCACTCCTCAAATTGCATCACTACCTCAAGAAGAGACTCCTAATTCTAAAATCCTAAGCTAGAATAAGGTAGTGGAATCATGGGAAAATAAAGAGGATAAAATCCTTGATAAAGAGTGTGAAGTTGAGAAAGAGCATGATCCTATGCAAGCCCCTCCCGCACTTCCTTAAGAGACCTATTATTTTCCATGTCATCCCTCTTGTACTAATTATCCTAATAAATATTCCTATCAAATTCAATAGATACTTTTCCAAGAGAACCTATCCAAGCAAACTAAAGAGTTAGAGTCAAGAATGAAATTAATGAGTCAAGGTGTGATGAAAGGTTTAGAGCCAAAAGAAGATCCTATGCCTAAACACACCCCATATAACATTTATCAAGAGATTGATCAAGATGAATTATATTTAAATAAAGTGGTTTTAAAATGGAATAAATAAAACCAAGCTATTTTAGCCCAAGATTTGCCTTCCCTTCCTCAATAACTCCCAAAAGGAACCCCTACAATTCATTCTCAATATGATGTTGAGTTCTATGTTCTACCTCCACAAAATAGTTCATCTTGTCCTCACCATATAAACCTTTGAGTTGATGTACCTATGGTGTGAGAACCTAAAGAGGATCATTTGGTTGATAATAATTTAGAACTCTTGCTTGAAGAAAACATAACTCCTTGGTAGCCTCATTGGGTTAGGTCACCTGATTACAAAATACGTAGGATTGGCATCACCAAGAAAGAAATAAATTGAGGATCTTGAAATACTTGAGAAGAAAATTTATGTTATAATAGTTGAGATACAACTTGATATCCATTAATAAGTTTCAAATGCTAAAGAAGAGGTGATTTCCTATTTTGAATCTTTTGATTATGTTGATATTGAAGAATGTCTTCCTTATGTCAAAGAAGAGGAAATCACCATTAGTTATTCCAAAAATATCCAAGTTATCATAGATGGGAAAGAACAAGTATATAATCATGCTTGGGATGGCTGGTTTGAAATATTTAAAATAGGTTATAATCCTCTTCAAGGAGGCTATGATATAGTCGAAAATGGAGAAGGCAACCTTGAAACTAAAGTGGGTATACAAAGAAGAAGCAACTTTTCAAATTTGTAATTTCAAGAGGCATATGCATCCCATGATGATATGTTTGAGATCATTAAAATGGTTTTTCATTATCTCAACCAATTGGGAGAAACACATCAGATTTTTAAGGATAGAACAAGTTTCTATTAGTCTCAATCTTCCAAGGAACATGAAACTACTCCTCTTGAATCCATGCCTACCAAGAAGATACAAGTTGATAATGAGATGAAGAGTGGGTAGAATTATGAGGTATGCGTATAAATTCAAGAGGAATAAATTTACATTGGAAACCTATATAAGGATGATCTACTTGAGAGTAGATCAAGTGAAGTGCCAAGGAATGGGTTTGATCTACCAAGCATCTAATGCAAGGAGCAACATGCTTGGCACTATGATTCATATCATGAAGAATAAAATTAAAGGAAAGTTCCTTTTGATCCTAGAAAGGAAGTATTCTTAATTTCTAGTTATGCATATTTTTTTATTTTCTATTTTTCGTAAGTGCTTTGAGCATGCGTGTGTGTCTTGTTAGTGTGTTTACTTAGCTTTGTGTGTGTCCTTTGTTTTATGTGGTTGAGGTAATTAGTTGTCTTGTCTTGGTAAAATCCTTATTTTTAAGTGTCAATTCTTATTTTTTCATTTTAGGCTTTATATGACTCCTTAAGCCCATAGATAGGATAAGGCTACTAATCTTTAGTATAGCAAGCATATTACCCCTATTAATCATCAATTATTGACCAAATTTGACCCTGTAGGTCAAATAAGGACCCCTATAGGTAAAAAATTGATCTTAATCTATTTTTATGGGTCTATTATTATGTCATAGGGTGTATTGAAAGTCTTTTTATGTCATTTCATGTCATATTAGCCTTGGTCTTAGTCATTTTAATCCTTGTCTTTTATAGACATTTAAAAATCATAAAAGGATAATTTAATGAATTATATAGCCTCCTTGGGTAAATTGGTGTCAAAATATTATTTCAAGTTCCATGTGTCCTATTATTACTTAATCAATTGTTTCTAATTGAAAAGTGGTAGGTTCTTCAAAAGAAAGAGTAATTTTCATGGAAAAAGGAAGAGTTTGGCACTTATACGACCCATATGGGAGTGTAACATGTGGGATAAGGTTTTTAGGTGACTATTAATATTTATAAGACTCATTTATACTCTTTAAATACTCTATAAGTTCAAAATTTGATTTAAAACCATTCTACTCCTTTGTCTCCTTTCTAGACATGTAAAACCAATCAACAGGTTTATGTTTAGTATGGCCACTTGAAGAGGTTTCAAACCAAAAACATTTGGGAGGTGAAAATAAAATTATAGATATTAATTTACATAATAATTTTTCAATTATTATCCAACCATGATATATGAATTATTTCTAACAAGTTGACTCTATTTTTCTGCTCACTATTTCTTACACCTTATAGGTTTTTCTCTAATTTGGATAGTTCCATACAATATAGATGTTTTATTTGAATATAGATGACATATAAATTTTAAAATAATTTAATCAATTCTTTTTTTAGTGTTTAAGAGTGTTTTTATAAGCCAATTATCTCAATTTACAAGAGAAGACATTATTCTATATTGCAGATAGGTTCACACCATTCTAATGTCTTCATATCTTGATAATGGTGTCAGAGGATGATGATAGGTTTATATTAATTTTTATAATATAATTTTGTCCCTTATCCATTAAAAATTAGCCTGAAAATAATAACCATGAAGTGGTAGGTAAGAGACATACCATACAACCAATTGCTTCATGACTATCATATATAGTCATCTGAATGAGTTGTGTTAAAGCTTGAGTACATTCATAAGAGATTGAAAGAGAGTAATATGGTGATTTAAAAACATTTATCACATGGGTGATAAATTTAAATTCATAAAATAATGTGTGATTATCATGAGGGAAACCTTTTCTTTCTACATAGTCCCATGCCATTCACATACACCTACATGTGTCTTCATAGAAACCAATCATAAGAAGGAGCACTTGAGATGAGAAAAGTTTTTGGTAGTGATAATACTATATCTAGAAATTTTTAAAATGGTATAAGCCTCATTTAAACCCAAAAACCATGAATCTTATTCATAATATCACACATTGTTTACCTATACATCAGAATGTCCACCTCTAGATGATACTAACAAAGGGATGAGGTGTCATATAGAGCATTGAAACAAGTGATGGAACCATTTATGGAGTCCTATTATGTATAAAATATTACACTAGACATATTTTAAGATTCAAATTTGTAAATGGAAGTGTAAACTAACTTTAAAAATGTGATGACTAAGTTTAGGGATCTAATCCCTAAAAGGTGAAAATAGAGGTCCAAGCCATTTTATGGATATCTTATAACATGGTTATCAAGATATTTGAGGTATAATAATGGTAAGAAGTTACAACCTATACATTTTTAAAAATATCTAAGAAATTTGGAGGGTAGATGACTAGTGGAACTTAGTTTTTGAAAGGCTCAAAGATGCCCTTTTGGCCACTGAATTCAGGTAGAAATATCTATATGATTTGAATCCTTAAGTGATATTACCTCCCAAAAAGACAATATAAGGAATATATCCATGTTGTATAGGTAATAGTAAGGTTATTAGTATATTAATTCTCCAAAATTAATAAAATATAATTGAAAGGTAGGGTTTTGTCCAAATAAACACCTACAAGTGCCTTACCTATAGACCATTCACCTATAGCCAAGGGTCAAACTCCCACACCATCTATAGAAATGGATTAAACATGGAATTATCAAGTTTATCTTATGGTATATGACTAGAAATTAATCATGAGTTCCCAATATCATTTGAAACATATTCCAAGAGGAATATTCACCTATAGGATCATATTTGTCCTGACACAGTTGACTATGTTTGACTATTATAGACAATGAGTAGGTTTGAGGTTGTAAGTGTTACTATTGAACAAAGATGAGAAAAATGGGAAAAAAAATTATATAATTATCCTAAGGTACTATAATGAGGTTTTTATACATTATCCTCAAGCTTTAACATGTAGGTAACCTATAAATATGGTGGCTAGAAACAAAACATAGTCAAGAAGTGGTACTCAGTTTTGACTAAGAGAGGAGTATGAAGAATATGTGAGATATTGGAGGGATGAATGAATATTTTAAGACCTTAATTATTATCATTATGGTCTCATTTAACTCTCATTATGTAAATATAATAGATAATGGGCTTTAAACAAGCAATACACATTCCATATGATAGAAACAATGTGCACAGTTTGCCTTACCTATAGTCTATCTTAGGTCTTAAAAGAGTTGGAGGGTCAAATGATATGAAAAAATGATAAATTTTTATTTTAAATGTCATAAAAACATGTATATTATCCTAAAAATTTCATCTTATCTAAGTAAATAGGGTAATTCCCCTTGTCTTATCTCAAATAAAGGGCACTCCCTTTCTGCACAAATTGATAGGTTTTGAAGAAGGGAGGTGATAAGTTGAGCCAAAAGATGTTTATAATTACAAAATAGGTTTGGGAGGTTTTAAAACACATAAAAAACATGATATACCTTACAAAAAGGGATGAAACTTAACAAGGTACTATAAACCCTCAAGTATGAAACAAGCCTATTAGGTAGGGTTTAAGCCTAGTACCCAAATGATAGTTCATTTTCGTTTATAGCTATAGAAGAGAATTTTAACCTATTGGGTCATGAATTTATGGTAATTTCAGATGTATTAAATATTTCACCTTGTAGAATAATCATAAGGAATCTATTTTTGAACCTACAAATAACTCAGGGGTATGTAGAATGAAGGTCAAAGCTTGATAGACTAAATTAAAATGCTTATATCTTATTAGAGGTTGTGAATGGGGATCTAAGGAGATATTAAAAATAATATAGGGTACTAAAAAACATATTTTTGGTATTGAGTTGAGATTTAAATTTCAACTCTTTATTAACTATGGCTAAGAGGTTAAAATAGGCCTAAACTCACCAAAACCCTTCCTAGTAACCAATTTGATAAGATTGAGAAAATAGTGCACTAAAATGGAATATTTTTTCCATAATGATGATTGGATATTATATAATAATCTTTAGGGATACTCATCATCCTTTTGGATTGTATGGAACTGTATGAATGGAGTACAAAATAGGGATTTTTGACATTATTTATGTTTTTATAGGTTATAGGAAGAGTCTAAAGAAACCAATCACATGGGAGGAAATATTTAGAATTAAGATAACTACCCATGTACATTAAATGCTTTATAAAAACTCCTAGATGCCTCAATAAGAGCTATCATCTTAACCAATCAAAATTAGTATAGTGAACATGATAGTAAGAAGGGTGAAAACTTCAAGTGGAGGCATATTTAAAGTGTACCTAAGAAATATAATGACATGGATGGACTTAACACGTGTCATTAACCATATTTAATGGATTTCATGGAAATTTAAATCCAATTTTTAATCCAAGTGTCAGGGGTGACTAAAAAAGGAGTTTCTTTGACTGTAGGTAGTGATGGCTCACTTTCAAAGGGATCTCGATGAATAGGAATGAAGCCAATGAATGAAAGAACATGTATACAAACCCTTCCTTATTAGAATAATCATATCTATCCCTAATTATTTTTGGGACATTCCAAAAGGGGTGAATGTTGAAGGTAATTTTCTTGTGTAAAATGAGAACTCCCATGCCACATTTCATGAGTTGCATAGTTTGGAGAGTCATTTGTCCTATTATACCTTGTATGATCTATCTCTTACTTCATTTTTATACACATTTAACTCATTTTATCATCTTGAAACTTGTCCTAGTGACCTTTGGACTTATTTATTCTCTTCTCTCTCTCAAGTTATATAGGAACTAGACATTTTGGCTATTGTAAGAATGCTCCACCTAAGTATGGTGAAGCCCTACTCATTTTCATACCATGAATCAATAAATAATACTGATTTTACCTCTTCTATGATTTTTCATAGTATGTTAAATTGAATTATTGATCTTGCTTAGTGATGACTATTATTTCCTTAGCATTATTTTCTCATTCTCACACTTATTTCCAACTTGAAAGCTTCTTTTTGTACATCATGTGAAGTGTTATATGAAGTGTCAAGGTTGAGTGAGTTATTATATTCAATAGTGCCATTATAGTCATTTTTTATAGTCCTCCTAAACTAAACATTCATCGCAACCTCATAATTAAATATTGATGTGAGAAGATTCAGATTAGAGAAATGTATGCCTAGTTAGTCTCTTGGTTTCATGTGTGACATGCAACTAGTTGGTAGTTATCAATTAATTTTGTGTATCACCACCTTTAAGATAGTTTACTTTCAGTTTTCTCTCCATTTTTCCTGAAATCATAGGTGTAGTAGTGATCTAAAAGTGGTATATCAAGGGAGCTAGCCCTATCTAGAGATTCACCTCATTCTTAGTCTACCCATAACCTAAAGGTGTTTCAAATGTGCCACTTAGATGAGGAGAGATGCCAAATCTCTTCAAGGGTTAAAAATTCAAATAATAACAACACCCACTATCACCTATAATGGATCCACTAATCCCACTTTTCTTTTGAAAAATCTTGGTAATATTTATAAAGATTGGGTTAAACTTAACACCTTTTCCAAAAAGCAAACTATTAGCTAAGCCACTCTCAGGATATGGTTAAGATTGGGACAATCAATTAAAAAACCATTATATCACTAGCCTTAAATAATTGGTCAATTCATTATTCCAATAGTTCCAAACTAGTTATCTTCCTAATAAAAAATTATCTAACTTTATAAATTGTAAACAATTTGAAAATTAAATGGCACAAGCCTTCGACAAATGATGGAAAAACTTGTCTAACAAATTTGACCATAATATGGCCAATGACAACCTCTTCCACTTTTTCACTAATTATCTATAACAAAAATAACAATATCAGGTTAGGACTCTCTCCAAAAACCTTGGAAGAATCCCTTTACAAATATAAATGACAAAACTTCCTCATGTATCAATTATAACCTACTCAACCTACAACAGACACTCATATTCTCATTAAAAAAAACCTATAATGCAACCAATGATGGTGTTATTGACACTTGTGACATTATTCATACCATATGATTAATTTCTCCAAACAACACTATGGAGCATGATCCCCCTATAAACAACACTTATATTCCTAATTTTTTCAACCTAACCACACTAATGTGCACAAACCATTATCCCTATTAAAACTTTAAAAATTTCTTCTAATACCTCTACCATGATATATTGACCCTAATCATCATATGAAATCATGGTATGACCTATAAATCTTGTGTTGGTTTCATGCAAGTTGGGGCCATTCTCATGAGACTTGTAGAAAATTACATAATCTTGCTCTAGATTTTATTATTCATCCAAAATTTAATCATGAAACCCTTATTTGAAAGAATAATCAAGCATATGACATAGATTTTAAATCTCATGAAATTAAAAATAAAAGACAATATTTAAACCAAGCTAATGCTCATCTTTATATCTATAAATATCCTCTTCCCAATCACCAAGATAACATCAAAAAACCTAGTCCTTCTAAATTTTTTTTTGAAAGTCTTATAGACCTCACTACCATGAAGAAAATTTGGTCAATATGAATAATGTGAGAATATTATTTTCTTTTATTGACTCAAATATAACACCTATGCATCACACCTCTCAACTATTTTGCATCATTAAAGACACTTCCCCATCTTAAAAAATGGAATCAAGGCAAGAGGAACTTGTAACTATTCAAGCACCAATATCATCAACAAAACTTGATTACACCTCTCATAGAATTTCTACTCTTCCCCCAACATCCATATAACAAGACAACATAACCCATAATTCCAATAGTATTTATTATAACCAACCAAAATAAATACTTCAACCCACCACCACATCACCTGAAGTAACATAACACATTTGTAATCAACCTAAACCAACTACACCCTATCAACACAAGTTTAATTATACCTCCAACCCTCATTCTCAAGAGCTCTTACAACATTATGTGCCTATGTCAAACAATCCTCCCATGGGTTATGACGAATGGGATCCCATATCATAACTTTATCATCTTCCATCTCAAATAACTTTCTTAGAATCATTGAAACCATCTATTTCAAATGTTGTTTGAAATGAACATCCATCATCCTCCTTAGGTAGGATGTGAAACTATCTTATTTGGATCCAAAGATAGTATACTTAAATAATGTTAAGAGATTTCCATCCATGTTGATGAAATAGTGGACACTTCTCTTTCACTTATGTTCCCTATCACTTCAATGATTCATAATGAGAAACTAATTTGTGAGGATTATCCTAATATATCAATTAGCATCCAAATTGGTGATATCTAAGTCAAGAATTCATTAATTGATGAAGGTTCAATAATTTATGTTTCCTCTCATAAATTCATTTAGACACTTGGATATTTCAAATATAACCTCAAATATATATGTATCACATGTCAAGGATATTACAGAAGGCACATTCCTCCTCTAGGTTATGTTTGGATTCCTCTTACCATTCTTCCTATCACCATCTATGTGAAAGTTATGATCTTTAACTTTCCACTATCTTATACCATCTTACTTGGTTGACTTTAGACTCCTCATATGAGATCAATCACCTCATTAACATGCCAATACATCAAATTCACTCATAATGGAGTTATTTAAAATACTTAAGAAGACATGAAACCTTGAAACTTTGAATAATTCCAAGAATGTGGTGTCTTTAAAATTCCTACCCTTGAGCCTTTTTCCTAGTGTACCATTTTGAGAATCCCAACACTTCAAATATCTCATTAATTACACTAGAGGTTATAATAATCACTATAAATTAATTGGTAACATTCCACCTAACTTCTTAGATTATGATGATGATGAGCTGGATGAGATAATCCTCAAGACAAAAACTTATTATCATTCCCCTTACATAATCACCCAACTTCCTCCTTTTTTGTAACCCCAATCCTATCAACAACCTTTTCATAACATACACGTTATCTTAACCAAAACTAGACACTCTATCCATCATGTGTCCTTTGATGATAAAGTCATTCCTATAATTACCATCAACTTGCATACAACTGACTATGATTATGGATATGATTTAGATTACCTATATTTAGCTGAATTTGTCCAATATAGAAATGCAAAACTTCTTTGATATTGCTCTTCTTTATTTTAGTATTTTTGTTTGTCTTTTAGCATTCCTTCTTTCATAACACCTAATAATAGTCTTTTTACTATTTCTCACATGGTAGAGATATTAATAGATCCCCTCAGTAGTATCTTCATGGATCATGCCATGACAAGCCCTTATCACTTTTATAGATACCATGACCCTTATAGTTTACTTCCACCAAAGATACTATACATTGTACTTAAACCTGTTACACAAGCAAGTTTACCTGCAGATGATCCTAGTATAGTTTTTTCTCTAGCCTTACCTTTAGATAAGCCTAGTCTAGTTTCTATTCAAGCCCCACTTTACCTTGGTGATGAACTTCTCCCTTCACCATAGCTTGGTCCCATGCCCACCCAATGGGTAAATCAACCTTATTATAATATCCATAAAGTTTTTGGTCATTAGATCAAAAATTGAAAGTTATATTAGCCACCCTAGGATTATCCTTCCACTTCATCTAGTACACATCCAAAGTCTATTAATAAATGTATTTATTACTTTCACGAGATAGATAACCACACTTCCACTCATTTACAAAAACTTAGGTAGTATATTGACACATTATGCCCAACCACTACTCATCCTAAAGATAAGGCCATACCTCCTAAGCTATTAACAGATTATATCCCTAAATATGGTGAATTATATTATATTTGGCACCAATGTGTTACACATCATACTGATCATGTTTTCATCCTCTATAAACACCTTTGTGACTTTCCCAAATCAGCTCTTGCACTAGTCATTCCTCCTTATATAGGTCATAATTGTAACAAGATTCCTCCTTTATAGGTTACACCTCCTTCTCACCCTATAGATACTATTAATAGTAAGACATTCATCCATCACCTTAACTATATTATGTTAGATATCTCACTTGAGAATTACTCTTCATATGCTACACCTACATTTTTAATTAAGGAGATATGGAAAGAAGTCTTTACACAACTTTCCATGAAGATTGATGAGACTCTAGCTACCATCAGAATTCAACTTCATCAAAAAAATTTAGATGCTAAGGATAATATTTATGGTCAAATATATCAATGTTTATGAACACGTCAAGGTTTTCTTTCAAATTTTTCTATGTTTTGATTTGGATTAGATTTTTTATCAATCTTTTAAAACTATTATACACTTGACCATGAGTCAAATTGGATTTCACTTATCTACTACATGGATCATTATATTATGATTTATGTGTTTATATGGTTTCATTTACTTTTACCTTTATTATGGATTATTATAATTGTTTTCATGAATGCACACTTATTATTATTAGTTCACTTTTTTCAATGATTATTTCTTTTTATTTAAAAATTATTGTTTACTAGCTTATCTTACTCAAAAAAATCAAATAATTATTACTGTGACTTTCTCATTTTACTACTACCATACACCGATCTAGTTTGGATCTCCTTTCTTCCTTTAGTTTCCTTTCACATACTAAGCATACATATGATTGAAATTTGAGGTTACATATTGGTTCATAGTTTAACCTAAGTGTTTAGCCAATCACATATTTTGTTACTTAGTTTCCTTTAAACCAAAGTCTAAAGCTCATTTATGTGTATTACTTCTATCACTTATGTTGGTTATTCCAAATCCCTATGGAGGACGAATCCTAAAATCCATAAAAAAGTTAAAAGTCAAATCATTTAAACAAAAGGCAATGATTCAAAAAGGAAACAATAAATTCAAAACTCTAATCACACAAAAATATGTGATTCATAGCACATCTCCTATTCCTAATAGAATCTCAAAATCCTTAGTTGGCCTCATGATCAAGTTGAGGTTCATTAGGGTGCAGTAGGATAGTAGATTGGGATAAGAGAATAGAAAAATCTATAAGTGATACCTACTATCTCATGCAAGTACCCAATCTTCACAATAGATCAATGACTCTGTTAGAGGTCCTAAAGAATGGGGAACATGTTATAGGAAGGTAGGTCTATTTTTATTTTATTATTTATATAACCTTTATGATTAGATATTAGTATCTCACCTATTTTCCTATACAACTTTGTGCTTATTGTGAGCATGCATCATTTATATTTTCATGATCACTAGACTCTTAATGTCTCTTGTTTGTACATAGTATGCCTCATGTTTCATAAGGTCTTCTCATAGACACCTATGTCATGATTTTTACATTCCATGTTTCATTATAATAATCTTAATATTTCCATTTGAGAAAAAAACATTTTGTTAACTGATCATTCCCCCTAGGGTTTCCCTTTGTGAGATGCAGTGTAAGACCATGGATAGGACCTGTCTCTCCTCACAAATTACCATAATAAAATATTTACTTATTTTTACCATTATTACCAATCACCTAAACGGTGTTCCCCTTATGAGTTTTAGTGTAATACCATGTATAATACCAATCCCTCCTCATAAATTACCACATTAAAAACATATTTTAAATTGTTCCCATAGTTGTTTCCACCTCATTGGTGTTCCCTTTGCGAGTTGCATTGTAAGACCATGGATAGGACTAGGCCCTTCTCACAAAATATTCTAATACCTAGTGCATACTATAACCAAGTCATAATAAAATTACATGCTTTAAATTTGAGATAGTTTGTGTTAGATTATGATTTACATGTCATTTACATACTTCCCATCTTGATTTAGTATGTTTTATGATTACTTCATAAACACTTAACTTTTATCTAATTATTTTCAAATTACATGTATGCTCACTACCATTTTATTAAATTTATCATACTTACCATCTTGATTTAATATTATTAATTTTATTTACAATTACATTTTATCTTTCTTTCCATACTTCCTGGCTTGATTTAGTATGTTTTATTGACTTTATTATTTGTTTGTTTTTATACCAATAGTTTTCATGTGTCTTATACTTTATTAAAAAAAAGCATTCTTAAAAACATGATATAGTGTGAATTTTATTTATTTTTAGTTTGGTGAAAATTTATTACATAGTTTGAAAACATTTATTACCCTCTTTACCATTTTGGTTTATTATACATATTCATATTTTGCTTTTACACATTTCCCATTGTGATATAGTGTGTATTACATTTATTTTTCTTAATTGTAATTTTAAAAATAATTTTTGCCTTTTTTTTAAAAATCTATGCATGTGTATCATATAATGCTAGAAAATAAAACTTACATCACATATTTCCCATAGCATATACAACAAAATAAAAATACATGTGCTAGAAAGGAAATATATCCATACATCTATCCACATACAAATCTAAATACAACACATAATAGATCAATGAGTTATCAATATCAATATATATCATGAGTTTGATACAATATAAGTAAAAAATATAATAGCTAAAGATCTAAGGATGTGCTCCATTATGTTTATACTATGTCCTAGCCATACTACCCATTGACACCTATGACTGACCCCTCTGAATGTTGTGTTGTAAATATGTAGTATGGGATACCAAGATAAAAACCTAACCCTTTAAGTTGGCCATATGTCTTGTACCTCTACTAGATGTATAATAGTCTCCATGTGCATGACTTACTCATGTTATAAAGCTTGTTAGGATTGAGCCTCTCCATTCCCTACCCTTTTAAGTGGTTGTAAATGATCACCTCATACCTATAGATATTGAACAACCTCTCCCACTAGTATAAACTAGATAGCATGAGCTAGGGAAGATGGTACCATAAGATCAACTAAAGTGGTAGGGTCATAAGGTGATAGGACCTAATCCAAAATATCATGGTGCACAACCATAATCAGGGATCCCCATCTGATCTCTTTTATAGCAATAATATCTACAAAATAAGAAACCAAATATATATCAGATCTAATATACACATATTTAAACTCATCTATCTATCATAAAAAATAATACAACTAGTGTTTTATATTAAAAAATTAAACTAAATCAAAAAATTTCTCAGTAGTGCCAATATCATCGATCATGATCTCCCCATATGCTCACCCATTAAGCACTTCTTCTATCATCTAACTCCCTACTAATGAAAAACTAGGAGTCACCACCTGAGCCCATTGTGGACCCCTTCTCAGTGACCTCTTTATAGACCAACTATATCCTACCATCACTAAAAGATCCTCTTATGCAATAGCTAATACATGTGCATCCTGTCATTAATGTTATTTTCATCTCTAATGAAATCATGATGGTTGTTGTCACCTCTATTGTGGTCCCTACTATGTTCTCAAATCTCCCACACCCACATCCATGGAATCAAATCCTTTAGGCCTTGATACCTCATGTTTTCATGCTTGACCAACCCATAGTCTCACTTCTTAAGGCATAATCATAGGTATCTTGAAAGGTACACCTACACCTTCTCTTCCTCTTGACTCCCTAACATGTCATGCCCAATATGTAGGCACTACTAGAGTTGATATTGCATGTGGTGTCCATAATTATCTAGGTACACAATCCACTAGATGAGGCTCAACCTATGAAATAGAGTGGCCTATGATCCACACACATGCCAAACCAGTATCAATAGTGTCCTAACTCATCCATATGAAATCAATGTGAGTGTATGGTTGCCACACAATCTACCCTCATGTAATAGTTTACAAAACTAAAACATGGGTCATGACACATGTTACATGGTCTTTCCTCCACTTAGAAACCTAAGGTAACATATTGTTGACCATATGGGGAAATCCATATCAATGATACATAAGAAATATCTCATGGATCCATGTGCTTAATAGAATAATAGGGCCCATATTTTTCTTCCCCTAGGTCAACATCTCATACATATCATGTATAAGATAGACCTAAATGGTAAAACGAAGATCATATAAGGAATATTGATTTAAGATAGACTGACATAAGGCTATCACATAGAATGGTACTTTATCATCTAAATTATGACATAGCATATGGCATCTGATAAAATATCATCTCTATGACACCTCTAAAACTCAAGGAAACTAATCAATCTCTATCCATGCTTGACAAATGATCTAATAAATTGGGTAGTAGGGATACATCCACTAGATGACAAAATATCTATCATCTCTATAAAATATCAAATAGAGAATAGAGAATGTATTAGATTGTAATGTCATAATAATAAAATAAATCCTTAAATATTTTCAAAAAAACTATAAATTAACTATTTCATCAACTTGCTTGACTTATTTTTCTATTTTCTCTCTTTTCCTACATAATTGGCCTATTTAATACTAAATTAGCCCTATCATATTTTTACCATACTACATCAACCTTTTGTTACATATTTATCCCATTCTTTCAGACATTACCAGCCTATTTGATACTAAATTATCCCTTTTCTAGTTCTATCACACTACATTGGCCTTTGCTACATAGTCAACCTCATTTAATAGACTATATTGACCACATAGTACAAATTGCATTGACTAGAAAGTACTATGTTAATCATTTCCTTGTTTCCAACTAAATCAGCCCACTACTATGTAGTTCACCATCTCCAATGATACTACATCAACCCACTGCTACACAGTCACCCCCCTAGCTTTTTATTTCCTTAAAAATTGAGTTGATAGGGTTAACTCTATTCTTAGGCTATGGTGAATTTTTTACCATTTCCCATAAATGCATTAGCATTTATTAGTTTGATCTTTTTCTACCTAATACCCTATTTTACCCCTAGTCTACCTAAAAATTTCCTATGGTAGGTTTCAGTATCTATATTTAATCTAGAATTTAATTTTATATATTTAGCTTAATTTAAATTCAAAATTTATCAAAAAATTTTAAATAAGTGTTTGCCTTACCTGCATTATACCTGTTATAGCCACTATGTGTCCTCCATGTTGTAGATTTTGTCTCCTTATCATGGTCACTCTTTGGTATCAAATTGGGTCTCTTAGAGCAATATACTTTTCTGAATAGTAAAATAAAAAATGAATTGATTTTTCACCTTATTTATATTTACTATTCAAAATTATTTACCTATCAAATATTTACAATCATATTTTAGTTTTCAAAAATAACTTTATTTCTACTAGTTATATTTCTAAGCCATGAGATGTTCTAGAATCCTGGCATTATAGAGAATAGTTTCTCATATTACATGTATATTTTTCAAAAATATGATTTTTTTTATAGTATTTCATAATGTTCCCTACATTGGACACCTTAAAAATTATTTCACTTCTTATTCTACAACACTAAGGTAAGTAAAGGTATGTATTTTTCAATTTTTTCCTTTCATTTATCTTATTCACTTCTTACTACAATTTATTTATCTTCAACATTGTGTGTTTGTATGTTATTTTCTTGAAGCACCATCTTGTGTTATAACTACATGACCCATGATGAGATTTGAGTGGTGCATATGTATACCCATAATATTTTCAAACTTTATCAATTGATGATGTTTTTTATCATTTAGGAACCCATCGAGTCTCAAACTCTCTGATTTATGGCTTAAATGGTGCACTAGGAAAGGGGTGGGCAAACCATTGCTGATTTTAAAGATTTTTTACCCCTATACGACCAATTGCAATCAACATAAACATATTCTATACACTTCCTAATATTTGACACCTCACTTACACACTCCTCCAAGTAATTCACTACCTTATACAACCCCTATTTAAGCCATTTTTTTTTAGATTTAACAAATAATGTCAACCTAGGATGACCTTGTAATTATATTATATTAGCATGTTATAGGATTATGTTGGCCTCAGTTGACCCAATATAGAACCTAACATGATTTTATCAATTAATAATATAGGGTCAATTAGGCTAACATTCTCAACTAAACTATTGGAACGATGTAAGATTAGATTCAACTATTAATACAAATATTTTACACCATTTCTATAAAAATTAAGAACATCATATATTTTACATCTACTTATCCATCATTCTACTTGAGGATCATTTATTAAGATTTCAATACTACACTTAGAGATACATATTTTATCTTGTGGAGAAGTCTTTTGGATGCATAGAGAAGTTGTTTAGCCTATATTTGACTTATCCTTGTTATCCTTACATACCAAAATAACTAATTATGAAGCACCTTAGACAAAGGACATATTAAGGCTTGGTAGTTTCATATTCAAAGGTAAGTATTCATAATTCTTGGTCCTTGTTAAAGTAGATAGATTTGCATTTATTAGCTTATATGTTTCTCTCTCCATGCATTAGGATTTCATATACATTAGATTAATTATAGATCTTATATGCATGTTTAATTTTATTTTGACTACCCTCATTTTATGTCATAATATTTGGTGAGAACTACGTTATATTTTACTTTAATTTGTACTTACTTTTTTAAATATAAAAAACATAGGACCTAGCCAGGGTTATTGCATGGTGTTTCTTGAGTAGAGGCATTAGAATCTTCTCTAGTGTTGTTATTATGGTAAGAGACCCCTTTGTTAGGTCTAGTGGATTCATCTTGGTCATGACTCAAATTGTCTAAATGTACCAACAAGTGGAAGGGTAAGTGTGATTTATCTTTTCTAAGGTAGGATTGATTTGTAGATCAACTTCACCTTTCCTTGTATACATTCTAGTGAACTCAACATGAATCTATCCCTTTTAGGGTTTTTCCACAAATTCATTTATTATCATCTCATATATTTTTATTTCTACATTACCATATCAAAACTATCAATATAGTTTAACATTTTGTGTAAGGTTTAACACAATCATTCTAAATCGATGCTATTTTTTCTATGAAGTCTTACCCAACAACAAGTAATTAGATCAATCAAATTGACATAATTTTCATTTTCAACCATAGGTTTTGTAGACTTCATCAACCTAGTCAACTCTATTCAAAACTCATCTTTAGCATACAGGTTTTGTAGACTTCATCAACCCATTCAAATCTATTTGTAGCTTATCTTCAACATATAGGTTTTGTAAACTTCATTGACCTAATCGACTCTATAAGTAGAATATAAAAATTAGAATTTGAGAAACACAACATAAAATTTTCAAATCAAACAAAAAAAACTATCAAGGTTAATTATTACCTTCTCTATCATTTATGTTCTTCATTTATAGTCCTATTTTTCATTGTTTAAAATCTATAATATTGTAACCCTACAACAAACTGGGTCAACTAGTTTGACACAATTTTGTAGTTTGAATTATCTTTATAAGACTTAGTTGACCTATTTTACTATGTTTTTTTTGATATTGTTTCCATATATATTAGTGCTTTTTCATATTTATTCCATTATGTTTACATATAGTATCACCTAAACTAACCTATACTATTCACAAAGAAAGGAATTATACTATCTTACTATTAATTAATTAACTTTTCATTTATGTGTCTTACTTGTTTAGATTAATAAACATAAACTAAATAGGAGGTTTTTAATATACCAATTTAGTCACACTATTTTATCTTTTGTACACACTTCTAAATCACTTAATAGTAAAAAGCATTAAACATTTTCTTCCCAAGGTCCACCTACATGGATTAAATCACCAAAGGGGAAGTCAACTTGGTTTATTGGGCCAAGTATAAACACATGGTTGATGGTATATATTTTTAAAGAACTTGACACCCTTATCATTTTAGGATTATGAAGTGAGGGTGTAGGCCCTAATATGAAGCCATTAACATCACCAATACAGATCCCTTTTAGTCTAAACTACTTAAAACTATCCATAGATTGCTTTTGTAGTTCCTTCTTATATCCAACTCCCCATCACATTAATTTACAAATTTATTGTAAACAATATTTAGGAATGACCATTGAAGATAGCATCTATATTCCATTTTGTTTCTTGTTCTTTGATCATTGTAATTTATATTGTAAAACTTGTACTAGCTAGAATTAGTATAAGGTTTGTGTTATGAACTATAATTAGATAAAACACATTGATCTAATTTCTTGTGTTCAATTATATTTGCTTAGCTATTATTTTGAAAAAAAAAATATTATTTTTAGAACACAATCACCCATGTCAACATAGTCTCTTACAAGATATTGTTTCTATCTTATCTTCAGTACAAACTCACCCTATCTGATTATGTGTCCTTTTAGCATGTTTAATTTCTCCATCTAGAATACATAGTTAATCTATATGAATATCCTTTATATAATTTTATGTTTCCTATCTTATATAACCCTATCAATTGGTTTGACATTATATCTTACTAAAAATCCTTCTTTCCATCAATTATTTAATCTCTTTCCTTCATAAATTTATTTTTTGATGGTAATACAAAACTAAATCAAGAAAACATGATTAGTTTTATCAATCGTAATTGGTTCTCTAAGACAAAACTTGTATCACCCACCATGGATGAAAGCAATGTCCATGTGGCCACTCTAATTACCAACTATGTGACTCTTCCCCCTTCATCCTTAGTACACAACCCTTTATTATCACTAGAATATGAGAATGATTTAGAGTACACAACTAAAATTCTCTTTTTCATCAATTAATTCCCTCAACATAGAGGAAAATACCCTTCAACCATTTGCAATCTTATGATAGGTCCTCATAACCCCATTCACCCTCCCCTACATTTTCTCATAGATTTAGGGGAACCACTTTATTTGCATCTCAACCTTTTCCTTATATTATGTCCCCTTCATATGCCATGACACAATATTCTATGCTTTATTCAACCTCTATGCCAAGTAATTCTACCGACATGGTAGGTTCTTCATCTAGTGGGCCTCTTCCAAAGACCCATCACCTTAACCCTAATACTAGTGCATCTTTTGATAACAATGCTTATCCAGTAACTAGTGCTTATTTTTCCATTAATGCTACTTGTTGGTTGAATATTTTGTCGATCAACGTACTGATAAATAAAATAGGTCTGATCAGCCAAAGTAGTAAGATTATTCATCCAAATGTGTAGATTTACCACATCAAAAGGGGACTGATCTCTCCTCTCATTAAGGGGAGGTTCCTTATAGGTATGCTATATATATATAGAAAATAATACACAAGGGTAGGACAAACCATCCATCTCTCTTTCTTTAGAGATGATGTGTGTGGATCAAAGGAGAAACTCAAGGAAAATGACAAAAAGCACTCCTCTTCTTTTATAAGTACTATTCAACAAGCCACAAGAATACTCTAGGTAGTAACAGAAAAATGTAGCAAAAGATGTAATAAATAGAAAATCAAGATGCAACACAAAGTCTCCATCTGAATAATTCAAGAGTAAGATACGAAGGACAATGAGGGCAAAAAATCACCTCAAGGTCATTTACATAGAAATGAAAAGAAAACACACTGAAAGGCAATTGTGGGGGCACAAAGTCTCTCCAAAATTGATTCTTTAGGACACCTTTCTGACTAATTTCACTAATCCTGCTTGTTGAATTAAAGGAACATAAAATAAATCAAGGAAAAACACATAAGAACATTTTCCTCAAAAATAAAGATATTACAGCACAAAGTTTGAAAAACCATTTGCTTTCTTATTCCAATAAAAAAATATGATAAACAAACTATTACAGCACAAAGTCTCAGAAGTGCCTTTCAATTTGGGCAGAGTTTTGTTCTGATTGTCCAAAAAAGAGATATTTTACAATAACAAGAGAGTCCCTTATATATCCATTTCAATAAGGACTCAGGAACAGTAACACATCATGTTTCATTAGAATCTATTAAGAAAATAGGGTGGAACTTAGGGGCATTTTACCCATTTGATTTTATTAATGTAGGGAAACAAGTCATGCTTATTGAAAGTGTGTAATTTTCAATGTCCACCTAGAAATTTGATCTTACCTTCATCATTCCTCCTTTTTTGGTAAATTGAATTGGGTCTTGGATTCAATTTATTCTTATATTCCTTCTTTGCTTTCTACTGGTCTTGGCCTTGAAATCTATGAATGCATTCTGGTTTGTAGGTTCAAAGGATCAATAGTTATTTTGTTGTCTTGAATTTGATGTTCACGCACCCGTCACTATGTTTTCAATGGTTAGTTCACTGTGTTGAATTTGACGTCTTCGAGTGCATCACCCCTTGGTCTTCTTTCAATTTTCTACTTGGCACTTTTCCAGATTGGATTTGCCCTTTCAGGCCTTGAGAAATGACCCATTTTGAGTCAAACTAGCCTCCCATAAGGGTATCTATCCTTCGGGTAGTCTTTAAGTGGCCTTCAGGCTTCTTCAAGTGACCCTTCAGCTTCAAGAAGTGTCTTCAAATTGGTAGCTGAGAGTCCCCCGCAAGGGCACTTGCCCTTTGGGGTCCTTTGACAGCCCTTCACAAATTCCCCTAGGCTCTTCCCTGGGTATTTTCCCCATGGACAATTTCTGTGGACAAATTATCTGGGGACAAATTCCCGCAAACATAAAGTCTACAAAAAATTCCTGTGGACAAAAAGTCTATGGAAATTCTTTGTCTTGATTATTTCTATTTGATTCAGGGTTTTTTTACCTACGACCACGTAGAATTCTTTTGGACTTTTACCTTAGTCATTTTGAAAAGACCCTTCTAAAGGGTATTTTCATTGATCAAGTGCCCTCTATAAGGGTAATTGTCCTTTGGGAAGCCCTTTGAAATTTTGCATTTTGAACTGCTCCTTTGAACCAAGTTGTTGAACCATTTGTTGAACCAAGGTGATGAAACATTTGGTTGAACCAAATGTTGAACCACTTGGTTGAACCAAAATGGTTCAAGCCGATGAACCCTTTATTTGAACCAACCATCGAACCATGGCTTTGAACCATTCCATTGAACCATGGCTTTGAACCTCTTATTGAACCACTTTATTGAACCAATTGGTTGAACCAAGCTCTGAACCAAAATGGTTCAAGCTGATGGTTCAATTGAATGAACCAAGTCGATGAACTAAGCATTGAACCAAATGTTGAACTTACCTTTGAACTATGTGTTTGAACCAATCATTGAACCAAGTTTTAGTTCAATGGTTCAAAAAAAGCCTTGAAATGATTGACTAATTGTTTGTTTAAACCAAAGGATGAATCAAAGCATTGAAACTGAAACAAAGTAGATGAACCAGAGTGAAACAAAGTGTTGAACCACTTGATTGAACCCACCTTTAAACCATTTGATGTTGAACCAAAGGATGAACCAAATGTTGAACCTACTGCTAATGCTTGCCAATGGGGGTTTTTGTTTTAACCAAGGTGATGAACCAATCTTGAAAATGACCAATTGTTAGAAACTAATTATTTTGATTGAACCCACCTACAGAAGCCGTGAAGCCTATTGAAATTGTAGAAATGAGCTTGTTTGCAGAGTTCGTAGAAACTGAGTCCCTATTTTTCTCTAACCTTGAAAGAGTCTATAGATTTCAACTTCTAAAAGCCCATTTAACTTGACCTGCTATGTCCATAGATTTCCTCTTCTTGTTGAGTTTATAGATTCAAGCCTATAGAGTCCGTAGATTTAAGCCAACAAAGTCCATAGATTTAAGCTTACAGAGTCCATAGATTTAAGCCTGCAAAGTCCGTAGATTTCTGAAAAGATTGAAAAATGAGGAATTTGAAAGCCCAAGACAAATTTTGGAAAGGGAAGAGATAATTTTGTTCTGTAGGACCAAAATAGTTCAAATGTTGTCCCAAAAATGAGTGATATTTTTTGGGGGACTACAGTTGGCTCCAGTTGGGGAACTTCTGTCAATTGCAAAAAGAATTGAAAGGAGTAGAATCCAAAATCTCTAGTGTCTTCATGTGTACCATTGGGTTACAGATTCATGCTACCCAAAAATGAAAGACATCAAAAATGGAAACAAATAGAACAAAATAGAATTGAGAACTATACATATATACATATATACAAATGCAATGATCTAATACTTCAAGAGTTGAAGTATTTCAGATGTTGCTCATTATGGGGTAGAGAAAAGAGTGTGTCATATTGATATTTCAATAGAAAGATGTTTTCACCAATGTGTTGATGAATTATAAATGGGCCTCTCCAAAGGGAGTCAAACTTTCCATGCATCCCCTTTGGTTCTTTCCTTTTGTCCCACAGTAGGACTTGATCCCTAATCTAGAAATCACAATTTCTAGCTTTCTAATCAAAGAGTTTCTTTACCAAACTTTGATGAGCAGCAATTCTATCCACCAACATGGTTCTCTGTTCCTCTGGCTCAGCTAGGGACATGATTATTTTGTCAAGAGAACTTTCATATATCTCATCTTCAATTGCCTTTACCAATTTCAAGGCTAGCAATTCTAAGGTGATTGGTATCTCAGCATTGATACCATAAAGAAGTTGAAAAGGAGACATACCAATTTCCCTCTTTGGTGTGATTCTATCTACCCATAGAGCATCAACCAATGCTTTATGCCATGTTCTCTGATTGTCATCTACTAGCTTTTTGATAATAGTTACCAAATACTTATTATTGGACTTAGCTTGTCCATTCTCTTGTGAAAAATAATCAGAAGAGTGAGAGAGTGTAATTCCATAATGAAAATAGAATTATGTAATCTCTTGAGAGGTGAAACTATCTACATTATCAGTAACAATTTTGATTGGAAATCCAAACTTGGAAATAATATTCTCTTTGAGGAAGTTGCATACAACTTTTGAAGTAGCATGCTTAGTTGGGATTGCTTCTACCCACTTGGTGAAATAGTCAGTTGTTGTAGGACATAATCATGTCCAGCACTTGAAGATGGGTTTATTGTCCCAATAAAATCAAGTCCCCATTGTTGGAAAGGTTCTTCTATGATCACTGGTTTGAGAGGCATAGCAGCTAACTTGGGTCTTCCAACAAATTGCTGACATATTTCACATTTTTTCACCCACTTATGTGCATCTTGAAAAAGAGTTGGCCAGTAATACCTAGCTCATAGAATCTTGTGAGTAGTCATAGGAGCAGAAAAGTGTCCTCCACAAGCCAGATTGTGGAAAGATTTTCAAAGCTGAGTTTGTTGCTCTTTGTCTACACATCGAAGGAATAGTCCATATATGCTTCTCTTGTACAGGCCATTATCCCAAAAGACAAAATTGGAAGCTTTCAAGTTGATAGTCCTCCTTTCTTTGTAAGCCAAATGAGTAAGAAATTCATCATAATTAATTAAATGAGTGATACCTAAATACCACTCATTGGTAGTGGAGACAAAAAGAATAGTTGGAGTCTCTTCCACTTTAGTTTCTTCATGTTGTGTGTCTTCTGGCTTATTGTCAGTAATTAATTGGAATAAGCCTTTACCCTTGACCAACTTTGTCAGCTTGATGTCTAGATCAAACTCTTAGATATTTGTAATCTAGTTACCTCTTTTCATGCCAAACTCTTGTTGAGTTAATATAGACTTGACTGTAGTGTCAGGCACTAGGGCAATAGTATGTGAATTCAGAATATAGAAACAAAAATGTTTGACTGCTTTCACCAAGGCATAAACATGCTTCTCTATATTTGAATATTTCATTTCATGGGTTTTAAGAAGGAAACTCATGAAAGAGATAGGAGATGCCATACCTTCCTTATCCTATTGAATAAGAATTGCTAAAAGAGTGTGTTCAGATGCATAGTTGTATATGATTAAATTCTTGTTGTAATCTAGGCAAACCAAGGTAAGGGTGTGAGTAATGGTGATTTTGATATCTTGAAATTCTAATTTACCTTCTTTAGTCCATCTGAAGACAGTCTTCCCTTTCATCATGTTCACAATGTGTCTAGTCTTGTCAGCAATTTGGGGATGAATCTCCATAAGAAATTCACCTTTATAAAGAAAGAATGAACAACATTCTTACTTGTAGGAAAATTAAGCTCTTGAATAGACTTGACTCTATCTAAGTCAATCTTTATGCCTTCTTTGAACACAATGTGTCTAAGGAGTTCCCCTCTGTTACTCCAAAAATAGACTTTTTAGGATTTAAGGAAATACCATTATGGCGGCAGCATTCTAGCACTTGTTGTAGGTGACGTACATGATCTGATCGACACTTTAAAAAGATAGTCAAATCATCAAGGTATACCACTATGAATTTACCAATCTCATCTTTGAAAGCTAGATCCATAGCTCTCTAGAAAGTAACACTAGCATTTATTAGACCAAAAGGCATTCTCCTATATGCAAATGTACCCCAAGGCATGGTGAATGAAATCTTGTGTTGGTCTACTTCACCAACTTCAACTTGATTATAACTTGAGAATCCATCTAACATTGATAACATCTCTGCACCTGTCGCTATTTTAAGCACTTGATCCATAATTGGCAAAGGATAATTATCCTTCAAAGATGCTTGATTCAGATTTTTGAAATCTACACAAATGCAAATTTCACCATTCTTCTTCCTTATAGGCACTATGTTTGCAATCCATATAGAATGATGGATTGAGAAGATGATTCTAGCATTTAACATTTTTTGTATCTCAGACAGAATAGTACCTGATATTTTTGGATTATACTATCTAGATTTTTGCTTTTATGGCATTGAGTCAGCCTTGAGAGGAATGTTATGGGAGATTTCATCTGGTCTGAGAGACTTCAAGTCTTCATAAGAATATGCTAATACATCCATGTATTGATATATTGAAGATGTGAACTTGAGTCTTTTTTCAGGGGTGCAACACTTACCAATATTGATCATCTTGGGATTTTCTTCGGTAGACAAATTCACTTGATTGAATCCTTGAGAGAAACTCAAGTCTGTTTGTTGTTGTTTAATGAATCTATCATGTTTGTCAAATAATTTTTCAAGATAAACTAATCCTTTGGTAATTTTGTTTCCTTTTAGCTACAAGAATTCTTCATTTATATTTGGGCTAGATTTAGACACAGATTCATTCTTCTTAGGTTCACTGCCTTCAAAACATAGTTGTTCAAAATTATCTTTTTATTCTAGGAAGGCAATGATTTGATGATCATCATTAAATACTTGCCAATGATCAGCATTATCAAGAATACTTGGTCTATAGACCACCTCAATGGTATACCTATCTTCTTTGAATCTGAATGAGGAACTAAGAGAGTTCCTAAAATAGAAAGTGCATCAGCTCTATCATTAGACTCTCTGGGTATGGCAAAAATGTTGAAAGCATCAAAACTTTCAATTTGGTCCCAAACAATGTTATGATAGTGGCGTAATCTTTCATTCTTAGTTTGGTATAAATTCTTCACTTGACAAACTACTAATTCATCATCCCCTTTGGCATGAACAAACTTGATGCCTTTTTCTTGAGCAGCCTTCATGCCCAACAATAGAGATTCATATTCAGTTGTATTTTTAGTGTTGCTAAACTATAATTTGAAGGGAACATATCTCCTTTAGGAGATATCAAAACAATCTCAGCTCTTGAATTGGTGGAGGAAAAACTACCATCAAATTCCAAAGTCCATATCTCATCTGATACTATTTTTTCTTTAGACTTTCCTTCATCAGAAATGGAGAATCCTTCATGGTCTATACTGCAGCCTACTAATTTTTTTTTGTTCTTGTTGAACTAATTTTTTAGTTGATACTTTCAAGTGTTTCATGCATTTCATCTATAGATCAAAAATAGTTAACCATACCTATAGATTCAAAAAGGATTTGAGCTTCAGGGGCTGATGTCTGGGTGACTACATACTTTGCTTCCTTTTTAGGGAGCAACCTCTTCATTATGCCTTGTACAGGGATCCTTGCCTCAGATAGATCCATGCTTAGTTCTCCTCTTATGTCTTTGTAGAATTTTGTCTAAGTAAAATGCCATAGGATGCTGGGACATCAGTCACCAAGACAATCATCTTGATTCTCTTATTTGGAAAGGTTGCAAATGCAAATTGGGCATCTTTGATTTGCCCCAGCAATGGTACTTACTTGTTCTCCATGGAGAAACATATCCCAAATGTCCTGGTCAAGGTGAGACCAAGAGACTCAACTAATTTAGCAGGTATGACATTATCAAATGTGCTTGAGTCTATAATATAGTTACTCAACTTGTGTCCATTAATTAATAGGGAAACATAGAAAGGTTCTATTTTTATAGGAGCAGCTGGGTGAGTAATGACTAGATTATTTGGAATAGGCGTGTTCTTTGGAGAATTAGGAGTTACCTTTTTAGCCTTTTGTCCTATAGAAATGATTTTATTTTTGACATATTGGACCAGCTTATTCAATTAATCAGGATTGGACTACAAATATTCAAACTCAGACATTTGTATTTTTGTCTTTTTGACATGATCGATTATGTCAAATGGCTAAATCAAGCTAGGTATAAAGAAAGGTACTTCAACTTTCTAAATTTTAGGAGGGATGGGAGGTGGGTTGGTTTGTGAATTTAAAGTAGAAGGGGAAGGCAAAATTGATATATTTGTTTTTTGAGTAATTAACAGATCTTTTGACTAAAAAGTTAAAATGGTTCCATGCTTAGCAATCATGACTGCTAGCTATAGTTGCTCTTCTATCTTCTCTTTATCAGCTTGCTAGACTGATTGGTTTTTAGACTTGGTAAACACTACATATGATCCATCAAAAGCTTTTCCTTTACTTCCAGGTTCATCCTGGTAGTTTAGGAAACCAATGTGGGAGTCACCAGCTAATTCTTCTTGATTGTCTTCAAGGAGATCAACATCATTTTCTTGATTTAATTTAAATTGGAAAGAGAATTCTGATTGTACTTCAAGATATCCCATTGCTGAATTGGTTGGAGGAGCTTCCAGGGAAAGTTTTCCTTGTGGGGGAGGAAGGTGATTCTATTGCCCTTGATTCTTGGTAGCATTGCCCTGATAAGACTGATTTGGGAATGTCCTTCTGTATGGAGCAGAAGACATGCCTTGAGCCATTTTCTTTTTGAGAGAAAGTAACTCATTTGCTAATTTCTGCACCATTGGATCTGAGGTACCTATAGATGCATATTCAAAAGATGATGAAGCTCTATTTTTATTTGGATCTCTTCTTATCTTCCCTACTAATATGAGATCATCTTCTACTTCAGTGGCCAAAAGTTGAGCTACAACAAGATCTATTTGACTACCACGTCTCAAGAGAAAACTTACTTCAGGTAGCTAAGAATTAATGAAAAAGCATTTGAGATTTTTATCTGTAGGTTGAGAAATTACATGGATATTGTTTCTCAGTTTGTCAAATTTGGCTATGAAGTCTCTCATAGGCTCATCAGGCTCTTTCTTTATCTATGTAAGTTGAGCTAGAAGTGTATGTGCATCTTCTACAGGTTTGAATCTGGCTTCAAACTTAGCTTTGAGAGTATTCCAATCACTCACTGACCGAGTTTGTAGCTGATAAAACCAATCTACAACAACACTTATAGTGTTTCTACAAATAGCTTGACTGCTACATCTTCAAATTCTACTCTGATTACTCCACAAGCTATGCTAAAAGCTGCAATGTGTTCATCAAGATGAACTTTCCCATCACCATAGAATTTGGGGAAGTTCTTCTTAGAACTATGTGGAAGCTCATATAGAGGTGGATTAAGATTGAGAGGACCAAAATCATTACCCTAGGGGCCTTGAACTACCATTTTAGGAATATGAAAAGGAAGGATAACAAATCTCAGAGGTGTAACTATAGGTAAAACTTTATCAATAACAAAAATAGATACTTTGTCTAGCAATGGAGATCTGACTTTAGTAGGAGGAAAACTCTTCATTCATTGGAGATGAGATGCTGAAGAAAATAGATCAAAATCACTTTGCTATACTAACTCGAATACAAGGTCAATGATACCTTTAGCCCTTTAGCTTCGTGTATACCTTGAATCTACCAGATTGTGAAACAAAAATGGAAAAGAATTGACCTTGCTTCAATTAAAGCTTGAGGCTTTAAACTGTGCTTTCTTTCTTAATTAGTGTGGAGGTGAATGGATAGATTATAAATGGATAATGGATTTTATATCCCCAGTAGAGTTGCCAAAAACTATTGGTTAAATATTTTGTCAATCAACGTACTGATAAACAAAATAGGTATGATCAGCCAAAGTAGGAAGATTAGTCATCCAAATGTGTAGATTTACCACATCAAAAGGGGACTGATCTCTCCTCTCATCAAGGGGAGGTTCCTTATAGGTATGCTATATATATATAAACAAAAAATAATACTCAAGGGTAGGACAAACCATCCATCTCTCTTTCTTCAGAGATGATGTGTGTAGATCAAAGGAGAAACTCAAGGAAAATGACAAAAAGCACTCCTTTTCTTTCAAAAGTACTATTGAACAATCCATAAGAATACTCCAGGTAGTAATAGCAAAATGTAGCAAAATATGTAATAACTAGCAAATTGAGATGCAGCACAAAGTCTCCACCTGAATCACTCAAGAGTAAGATATGAAGGACAATGAGGGCACAAAGTCACCTCAAGGTCCTTTACACATAAATGAAAAGAAAACACACTGAAAAGCAATTATGGGGGTACAAAGTCTCTCCACAATTGATTCTTTAGGACACCTTTCTGACTAATTTCACTAATCTTACTTGTTGAATTAAAGGAACAAAAAATAAATCAAGGAAAAAGACATAAGAATAGTTTCCTCAACAACAAAGATATTACAGCACAAAGTCTGAAAAACCATTTGCTTTCTTATTCCAATAACAAAATATGATAAACAAATTGAGCTCAAATTCTCATAAGTGCCTTTCAATTTGGGTAGAGTTTCATTCTGATTGTCCAAAAAAGAGATATTTTACAATAACAAGAGAGTCCCTTATATAGCCATTTCAAGAAGGACTCAAGAACAGTAACACATCGTGTTACATTGGAGTCTGTTAAGAAAAAAAGCTGGAACTTAGGGGTGTTTTACCCATTTGATTTTATCAATGTAAGGAAACAAGTCACGCTTAGTGAAAGTGTGCAACTTTCAATGTCCACCTAGCGATCTGATATTACCTTTATCATTCCTCCTTTTTTGGTTAATTGAATCAGGTCCTGGATTTAGTTTGCTATTCTATTCCTTCTTTGCTTTCGGCTAGTCTTGGCCTTGAAATCATTGAATGCATTCTAGTTTGTAGGTTCAAAATATCAATAGTTATTTTGTTGTCTTGAATTTGACGTTCACACACCCGTCACTATGTTTTCAATAGTTAGTTCACTATGTTGATTTTGATGTCTTCGAGTGCATCACCCCTTGGTCTTCTTTCAGCTTTCTACTTGGCACTTTTCCAGATTGGACTTTCCCTTTCAGGCCTTGAGAAATGACCCATTTTGAGTTAGAATAGCCTCCAACAAGGGTATCTATCCTTCAGGCAGTCTTTAAATGGCCTTCGAGCTTCTTTGGGTGACACTTCAACTTCAAAAAGTGTTTTCATATTGGCAGCTGAGAGTCCCCCATAAGGGCACATACCCTTTGGGGTCCTTTGGTGGCTATTCACAATTTCCCCTAGCATTTTCCATGGTATTTTCCCCACGAACAATTTCTATAGACAAATTGTTTGGGGATAAATTCCTGTGGACAAAAAGTCTGCAAAAATTTCTTGCAGACAAAAAGTCCGTGGAAATTCTTTGTCTTGATTATTTCCATTTGACTCATGTTTTTTTTTACCTGTGACCACTTAGAATTCTTTCAATATTTTGCCTTAGTCTTTTTAAAAACACCCTTCTGAAGGTTATTTTTGTTGATCAAGTGCCCTCTGCAAGGGCACTTGTCCTTCAGGTGTAGTTGTTTATATCTAAGTGGGATATTGTTGAGTTATGGAGCTAAAAGCTTCACTAATGTGTTAATATGGAGGTTGCTAGGTTACACAGTGATTGACATCAGTCAGAACCAACTGGCATCAGTTAGGGGTTGATCGACATCAGTTATCTCCAGCTACACAATAACCAACATCGGTTAGGGGTCGGTCCTAATTCCTCACATTAGTTAGCAACATAGGGAAAAAATCCCTCTCCTATTAGCAACTGGAACTACCTTTATTGAAATCCAAAAGGGAAAAATAAAAGCTAAGTGGACCAAATTACAAGTTAGGTTTTGCAAGTTTTAAAATATCTAAATGTTAAAAGCATTCAATTTTGACCAAGTAATAGTTCATTTTGGTCCCCTATTTTTTGGGAGAGTTTTTAGTAGGACTCAAAGAGAGTTGTTTGTTTAAATAAAAGACTCCAATAGATTTATTTGAAATTTTATATTTTGAACTGCTCCTTTGAACCAAGTTGTTGAACCAAGGTGATGAACCATTTGGTTGAACCGAATGTTGAACCACTTGGTTGAACCAAAATGGTTCAAGCTGACGAATCCTTTGTTTAAACCAACCATCGAACCACATCTTTGAACCTCTTGTTGAACCACTTCATTGAAATAATCAGTTGAACTAAGCTTTGAACCAAAATGATTCAAGCTGATGGTTCAATTGAATGAACAAAGTCGATGAACTAAGCATTGAACCAAACATTGAACTTGCCTTTGAACCATGTGTTTGAACCAACCATTGAACCAAGTTTTGGTTCAACGGTTAAAACAAAGCCTTAAACTGATTGAAAAATTGTTTGTTTGAACCAAAGGATAAATCAAAGTGTTGAAACTAAAACAAATCAGATGAACCAGAGTGAAAAAAAGAATTGAACCACTTGATTGAACCCGCCTTTGAACCATTTGATGTTGAACCCAAGGATGAACCAAATGTTGAAGCTACTGCTAATGCTTGTCGATGGGGATTTCTATTTGAACCAAGGTGATGAACCAATCCCAAAAATGACCAATTGTTAGAAATTGATTCTTTTGATTGAACCCACTTGTAGAAGCCATGAAGCCTATTGAACTTGTAGAAATGAGCTTGTTTACAGAGTTCGTAGAAACCAAGTCCCTAGTTTTATCTAACCTTGAAAGAGTCCATAGATTCAACCTATAAAAGCCCATTAAACTTGACCTACTGAGTCTATAGATTTCCTCTTCTCGCTAAGTCCATAGATTCAAGCCTGCAGAGTCCATAGATTTAAGCCTACAGAGTATGTAGATTTAAGTCTACAGAGTTTTTAGATTTAAGCTTGTAGAGTCCATAGATTTAAGCCTACAAAGTCCATAGATTTCTAAAAAGCTTGAAAAATGAGGAATTTGAAAGCCCAAGACAAATTTTGGAAAGGGAAGAGATAATTTTGGTCTGTAGGACCAAAATAGTTCAAATGTTGTTCCAAAAATGAGTGATATTTTTTATGGGACAACACTACTCATTCCACTAATGTGGTATATGATACTACACATATTGAAACTCATGATATTAATATTAATACTAATGCATTGCATGCTATGCCCACTAGTCAAAATATTACTCAAACTAACCAACTCCTATTAAAAACACTTAATCAAATGCATACCTTTCAAACCAATCATGAAAATTGGATTATGTAGATGTAAATTCATTTTATTCATATTCAAAACCAACCTCAATAGGTTTCATGTGGAGCATAAAATCATAGTGTCTCCCCATCCTCACTTAAGGATTTTCATGGTAACCTTATCCAACAACCACCAATCATTAATAAATTATCAAACATGTATATAATGAACCTCTAGTACCTAAAATTTATAAAATTAACATAAGAGGTATCACACCCACCATCACCTATAATGGATCCACCAATCACACTTTGCATTTAAAAAAATTGGTAATATTTATAAAAATTGGGTTAAAATTAACACCTTTGATGCTACCAAACTATTAGATAAAACACTCTCAAGAGATGATTTAGATAGTTATAATCAATAAAAAACTCATTCTAACACTATCCTTAAATAATTTGTCAAATCATTAGTCCAATAAATCCAAACAAATGATATTCCCAAGAACAACTTAGCTCACTTTATAATTTTTAAATAACTTGAAACAAAAATGGTACAAGCCTTCAGTGAACAATGGAAAAAAATGTCTAACAAATTTGAGCATAATATGGTGGATGAAAACCTATTAAATATATCTAATAATGTTCTATACCACAAATTACAATATCCAGTTAGGACTCTCTCTCGAAGAACCTTGGAATAAGCCCTTGACCAAGCCAAATGAGAAGAATTCCTCATGCATTAATTCAAACCATAACACCCTACAATGGGTAACTTTATGATCATCAAATATAAAAAATTTCATGCAACCAATGATGATGTTACCAACACCTATGACATTATCCATACTATATAAGTAATTTTTCCATATAATGTTATGTAGAATGCTTCCCTAAAATTAACACTCCTACTCATACATTTTATCAACCCAAGCACACTAATGTGCACAAACCATTATCCTTAGTATAAATTCAAAAAGAATCTTCCAAGACCTCTATTATGAGATCTTTAACCCACTGATCCTATGAAGTCATGGTATGATTCAAACAATTTTTTTGTTTCTTGCAAGTTACGGTCATTCTTATGAGTCTTGTAGATAATTACATAATATTTATATGGATTTTATTCTTGGTTCAAACTTTTATCATGAAACACTTATTAAAAAGTTTCAACAATAATATGACATATATTTTAAATATCATGAAACAAAAAATAAAAACCAAACTTTAAACCAAGATAATGCTCATCTTGCTATTCACAAATATCCTCTTCTCAACCACCAAGTTATCATTGAAAAACCTACTCCTATAAATAATGTTTAAAGTCTTATAAAACTCACTACCAATGAATAAAATGTGGTTAATACCACTAAAATTATAATATTATTTTATTTTATCAACTCAATTCCAACACCTATGCATCACATTGTTGGTGATCTAGGTTGCACCATTATTGAGGAATGATCTAGATTGTTCATGTCTAAACCTCAAACCTAGTCTACCATAGGAATGACCTTAGACTGTGGGCTACCTAATATGTAGGTCACACCTATAGATTTTATGGGGATAAATCCCTTAATTTTTAAATTCAACTCTCTCTAAGACTTAAACTTATCACAATGAAGAGGGAAATAGATATGAAAATTAATGAAAAAACCTCCTCTAAGTGACGGTGCACCAATTGATTAAATATCCACTCTTAACTATATCCTTTAAAACCTACTAATTAACCTAATGGATAAAATTATTGGTTAGACTCTTTGATGGTGTTCTAAGCATGAATATTTTGTATTTAAGTCGAATAGGATTCCACAAAGTGAAGGACTAAGCATAGACCTGCATAAGATACTAGTGACTTATGACACTTCAAGAACATTCTTATTTGCTAACACTTCATACAACTTGTAATAGAATAAGATCCTAAAGTTAGGTACATGAAAGGACCTATAGATGATAACATGATTCATACATTATGAAAATCAAACTTCCATAGATCACACTAACATTCAAAAATAGGTCTACAAATGTATTTTATTGATTTAAGAGAGTTACATGGCGAATTTGGTAGAACTTTGCTACACTCAACCGAGGGATGCCAAAGAAAGATCTAAATGCCTAATTAAATATAAATTTATAATGAGAAGAGGGAAGATTCTAGGAATAGAATGATCCATGAATGAGTTTAATTATATAGGGCAATTACAACATGCCTATTCACCATCCTCATGCATTGACATGCATTTAATAGATCCACTTTGGCATTTGGGGAGGATGTGGAGGCTTTGAATCCCATATTTGAATTTATTTATGCATAAATAATTATTAAAATATTCCAATATGCCCCTCTTATGTCAATCAAACATTCACAAATGGAGTGTGAATGGGCCTTCTTGAGGTGTTAAATTTTTTTGGAGATGGTCAGTGAATGTTCTCATGCCACCTTTTTCCTAATATACTCTTTTGTTTACAAGATAATTAGGCACATTTTCTTATCCCTCAACCTTTTAGTCATATCCATTGTTTGAATGATCAAATAATTGAACTAGGATCTCAATTCACCTAATGTGACTTAGATCATATTTGGATAACCTATAATTTATTGACATTGAGATCTTTTAAGTCTCAAATACCTAAAAATACATATTAGCATTACATGACTAGGCCAATTAGACTACCTCACAAATTGGTAGTTTAGATAGAAAGAATAGAGACACTTCTAATTAGTTTCATGGGACATATTGACATTATATGAGTATAATAAGTCTTTATATTACTCTTCCAATAGTTTATAACTCTTATTTAGGCTATAAAACATAATTTATGCCTAAAAGCCTATTAATTTGCCTTTTCAAGAAGTGTCTATATAGTTTTTGTACCATAAGGAGCTATGAGCATGAGCCCCTATGAGTTGGAAATAGGATTAAAGTTATCTAAACCTCTTTAGTCAAGTCACTATGTTTAAGGTTTATGAGTTCTTTGGGGTCTTAGGGGTGTTTCATAGAGATCAGAGCTTGGATCTCTTAACCAATTACACCAAATTCAAGACAATAGACCCCGTCACCTTCCATGCATTTTTATACTCTCCATGCATAATATTCAAGGTATGATGAGCACTTGAAGATACTATTTGTGCTAATAAATCCCTTTGGAGTTATGTTTGTGTGTCTTTAGGTAGAATGGTCTACTATAGTAGCTTCTCTAGGTATCTAAATAATCTATATTCCAAACATTGTGATGGCCTTCCTCATTTTTATTACAAGCATTCCTACTCCCTAATTTATCTTCTAATTCACCTTTTGATGGAATAGTCTTAGTGGAGGTTGTGGATTGGTCATTCTACAGACCTAAAAAATGAAAATTAACCTCAATACTAGGGTTGTGGGCCATTATTAGATCATATATAACTAGAACATTACCTTAGTTATATTATAAGGTAGACTCATTGTATTTAATGTATCATTTGTCCTCCTTTGGATTCATATAGTTATGAATTTCAAAACATGTACCTCTCTGATTGATGAACTAGTCATATAAGTTAACATGGAGGCTAATTTAAGGGGTTTTAAGGTGTTTTAGGACTCATTCTCCCTTATCAAACTCATTATGAATATAAATACTCCTAGTATCCTTGATTTTGATCTCAAACTAGCACTTTTAGGTCCATTTCATACATTTTTACCCTTAAACATGATAACTAATGGGTCATTGTGATGCTCAAATGACATAAAAATACATTAAATGTAATTTTATGGCCAAATCATCTCATCTAGATGGGGTTTGAGACCAAAGTCCACCATCAGGTCATTTTTAGGTTTTTTGTATGGTTTGAGATGTCCACAATCTTAACGATGGTTCATAGAGTATGAACATCTAAACCAAGAATAAATTCCCTAAATTTTTAGGGAAATAAAATCATCATATTTCATTAATGAGATGGGTCCCCATGCAGAGGGTGATTAGAGACATGAATGTTAGAAGATGAGGTTAGGGTTGTTTGTAGGCAATTTTGAGTGCTTAACTTATTAACATTCATTCATTATTACTAGCCCCCAAATTCCAACTAATATTCCATGTATTTTTATTCCATATGGAGACTTAAAATTCCATATCATCTTTGGCCTTGAGTATGCATGTGGTGGAGTGGGTGAGCATATGAAGATGGTGCTTAAACTGACTATATGTAGATTGATTGGCTCAAGCAGGGTTTATAGGCACTTTAACCAAATTTTCCACATCTTGGAACTTGTAACCTTCTTTTTAGGTCTTGAAAACCCTATTAATACTCACATTAGTTAGTAAATTGGTTACAATTTCTTAAAAGAACCTCAAGATGGTACTAGGGTCTGTAAAAAATCTTATATGCTTGAATGTGTTGGCACATTTCCAAGGCTTATAAGTACTGGTATAGGTATTATATCTCTAGAGGAGGTTAAATAACCCTAAAACATCATCCCTTACTATATAAAAACCTTATGTGTGTCAAAAATGGTTTGCAAACCCTATATAACATAGATGGACCCTTTAACTTGCTGAGTAACTATGACAAACAAGCCTTGGTTTGAGATAAAATAATGGGTATACCCACTATTTTATAGCCCAATTGAACATAAGAGTGTCTTTAATAGGTCATGATTACAATTATTACTAATTTTGGGGGATTATCCATGCCCATAAGGTCCCAAACCACCATTTTGGCTAAAAATGGCTCTAAATTACCTATTGACTATGTGCTTAGATATGAAAGTTTTAAGTATGGCCTCTAAGGTATTTATGACCATGGGGGTCTTTATCATGTGCTCAAGGTCATCATCATGCATATGTGATGGTTTTACCACATTATTTTCTTTTCATATCTTACCCTTTAACTTAGACTTAGGTCTCATGTCTTCTCATGCTTGTATGGTTGTGAGCCTATGTAGGTGTTACTCTACCTTAATCATTGGTGATAACCACTAGGTTGCATTATCAAATGTATAATTTTTTTTTCTTTATTGTATGAGCATTGAATTATTATCCCTTTTGAGATGAAGACACTAATATAGAGTAGTGATGCCACATATAACCACCTACTAGTATGGCTATCTATAGGGCTTGGTTACTAAGCCTATATAAGATGAAGGTGATATGTATAGTTCTCAAGAATTTTGGTATGAGGAGCTCATATCACTATTCACTCTTTTTAGGTGCACATTATCTAATATTCATACTAATTCTCATGCTTTGAATAATCTACATAGTGTTTTTGGGACCCTACTATAGTAAGCCTAAAAGGGCTAGTTGTAGGTGTTCATTTTCATTCTCAAACCACTATATGACTATATGGGTCCAAAATTATATAGTTTCATTACCTATAATTGTTATAATTGAGTATGGAGGTTTCTAGCATGGTTTGGGATTGGAAGTAAGGGTACATGGATGGAGGAGGGTGGTAGTGGAGGAATGTATGGAATGTGGTGTATGAAAATAGGGGTAATACAATGAAAATGGTAATGACAACATAGTGAAACAACATAAGTATGTAAATGACGTGACATGGAGATGAATGAACATGCCTATACAAACTGTATGGATCTTGGAGGTCCCTAAATATATACTTGAGAAATCATGTAACTTTGAAGGTATAAACATAGCATACATAGTCCTAAATTAAAACCCTAAAAACTCAAAAAACCTTAACTTTCATAAAAAGACCTTAAACTTTGCTAAAAAGTGATTGTATGTGATTAAAGGTGAGAAAGGATATTTTCTAATCTTGTGAGGATACCATGAAATCTAGGAAGGTTACCTTAAAGGCTGTGATAACTCTCCATCATGATTCCAACATCCTAATACATGTTTTTAAGTTGCATATGAGGTTCTATAGGTATAATTGAGTAACTTACAGTGTAGTCATATAATGTCTTTAAACATGCACAAATTTTATCTACCTGGGATATTCTAAGATAAAAAGGGGATATTGAACATTTAATCTAAGTAAGAAGGCATTAAAAACCTTGAATCACCTCTATAAACTCTTCCACTTAGATCATCACTCTTAATGAAGACACCAATTTCTATTTCATTGCACAGGCTTGTTTGTAGGTCACACATAGGAAGTAGTCATGAATATTTTCAAGTTATCTAATCTCAAAAATGTGATTTAAGTGTTGAAAGCATTATAGAATAATTCTTCAAGAATTGATGAAATAACATCAATGACTAGTTTGAGTAGACCAATCAAAAACCCTTGAAAAACCCTTGAAACCTATTCAGTCAAAGTTGGCCTATGTAGATGATAGAGGCATAGGGATTCCTTAAATTATTAAGGAATATTCATAAATATTAGGATACCAATCCCTAAATAAATGCTCATGGGTGGAGGCTTTTTAAGTCTACATTCTCTAGTAATGATCTTGGGTCCCCAATATCTCTCTTATGTACAATGTGGAAATGAACTTCAATAGCTCTTTAAGCCTATCAATGAGCTTTAAAGAGAAATGGAATGTTTTTGAGATCTTAAGAAACTATAAAAACACTACTCTCTTCACCATTTTATATTTCTAACCTCCTACAAAATCATGACTCTACCTAGGTTGGTCCGTATAGTATGGATTTGTACTATTGAAAAAGCTTATATAAACTATCATTTTTCCTACAAATACTCGTTTCAAAATGAAAATATTGTTATCAAGGGTTTTGGAGGGAAAATAAGAGTCATATGACACTTTTGATTTTGATGGTGCAAATTGGGAGAGTTGAAGATTCATAATTCAACATGTGTGGGGCCCATTTGGGAGGAATTAACATTAACTATGGTTCTAGTGGATTCAATGAGGCATGAAATAGTCTAGTTATGGCTTTATGAGGTTTATGAGGTTCACTATATGTGTGTGGGGTGGTTTAGTTGTCTATCAAGACCAAATTAAATCTCATTATGACCAAAAACCATTAACTTTGCTCACATATATGACTTTAAAAGGGGGTATATCAATTATATTATCACGTTAATACATATAAATTATATTCATTATATATGAAACCTCAATTGAACCTTAAGACACCTCTTATGATGATACTTCAAAGCTTGAGAATGAGAATATTGTATGTTATTAGGTAGAACCATTATGTTTGTGAGCCTCTATCAAACTACCTTATTAGTTCATCTTCACCATGTCACCTTTCACATGTTGGGTACCCTTAAAAGTTATAAAAGACTATGCAAGAATGTTTTATCATCATCCTTCACTTGACTCAAGATTGAAAGGAGATACAAAAGCACATAAGGACTACCAAGGCAAAGTTGTGACATGACAAAATGGTGAACTATCTAAACAACCCTCTTAACTCATGATATGACTAAAAATGATGGTAGTAAATATGGATTGTTACTTAAGGTATAAGGTTGAACCCTTTCTAGGTCTATGACTAGAAAGTGGTCAACATTTCTAGTGACTCAGCTGGCTTGACTAGCCTTCTAGGCAAAGAACATAGAATTTTTTTCAACCTATTCATTATGATTTAGAAAATGAAACATGATAATACATGAACTCAAACTTATAACTTTCATGCTGTTGAAATAATGAGACAAAATAAATTCAAAAATAAGAACTATATAAACAACACACAACTACTAAATAACGAGACTAAGTAACAAACATAACACATGTGCCAAAACACCAGGAGAGAAAAGACAATTTTATTTACCTATATACAAGAGAAATGTGAAAGATGATAATATAAAAACTTGAGGAACCTCATATTTATATGGATGGAGATATCCTCACCATTCAATATATAAATCTCAAAGGCATTAGTTTCTTTGTAGTAGGTGATGATGTAAGGTCCACCCCAAAGGCTATCAAATTTGGAATGTTTTCTTGGATTTGCATGGTCCTCATCCCACTTGAGGACTAAATCTCCATTTTGGAATGTACTAAATGAAGACCTTTTTTTAAATATATTCTTGAATTTATGTTTATGAGAGCACATGAAATGAAAGGCACTATCTCTTGTCTCCTCTAACTTCCTTATTTCATTCATTCTAACTTGTATAACATCATCCTCGAGGAGCTCAAGTTGATGGGTAAGTTATAAGGTAGGCAACTAAATGAAAATAGGTAATCTTGCCTTTCTACCATAGATAAGGAGGTATGGATAGTTTCCAATAGACTTCTTATGTGTCACTCTATCTACCTATAGTGTATTTCTCAATCTTGTGTGTTACTCTCTTTGGTTCCACTCCATAGTTCTCTTGATGATCATTATCAATTTATTATTTATATAATCTACTATTCCATTTCCTTATGGGAAATAGTTGGAGGATTCCTTGAGTTAAATTCCATGTATAATATCCCACTCACATACCTTGGTAATACTAAATACTAATGCATTATCAAATATGATTATTGAAGGCACACCAAATCTGGTCACAAGATTATCATAGAACTCTAGGATAAAATTCTCATTGCCCTCCTTGAGTACAATTACTTCCACATACATTGTGAAGTAGGTAGTGGCTTTGGTGACCCAATTATTTCTAAAAATGGAAGGGGGAAGAATCATTCCTATTAAATCCAATCCCCACTACATGAAGGGATGTTCAACTTGAATTGGTTTCAAAGGGAAGGTAGCTAAGTTCTACTTGCCAGTGAACATGGGACACTTTGAACACTTCCTTACCCAACTAAGTGAATCTCTAAAAAATTTAGTCTACAAGTACCTAGCTCTAGTGATTTTGGAGGTTATGGTATTAGCAACAAAGTACCCAAAAATAGATCGATCATGAAATTATTCAAGTAGATTTTTAGCTTAGCTTAATTCAACACATCTCAAAATCTTACCTCCTATGTTTTTCTTAAAGAGCACTCCATATATCAAGACATAGGGTATGGTCTAAAATCTAAAGTGTCTCATTTTTTGCCTATCCAAGCCCATATGACATTGGGATATTTGAAGGAATTTGACCACATCATTGGTCCAACTAAGAGGAGTGTTGTTTGTAACTAGTTACTGACTATAATGGACTACCAACACTTGGTCTTTGATTTCATTTATTTATGATACAAGATGCTCACATAAACCACTACCTATAATTAAATTTTTCACTCTCACCTTAATGTCATATTACATATATTTTCTTACCCATGAAACCCTCTTTTCACTTAGATATCTATTGAGTATGAATTATTTTATGCTTGGGTGTACCACCATGACTATGACCTTGTTTTTAGACACCATGTGCCTAAAATTATTCAATATTATCATGAAATAAAGCACATGTTTCTCCACAAAAGTATATATTTCTTCATATACTTCTAAGGATTGACTAAATAATGAAATTTGTTGTTCTAGGCCTTCACCATTTTGTTACATAAACATAGCAAAAATTGCATCTGATGTAGAGAAAGCATATAAGAAAAACTTTTTGTTAAATTAAAGATTAAGGAGTTTAAGGGCTTGATAGATGTCCTATTTGATGGCCTCAAAGATCCTATTTCCTTACTTGATCCATGTGAATTAGCTATGCTTCTTAATCATGTGGTTAATTGGCTTGACCAATTCTACAAAACCTAGGATAAATCTGCTTATGAAGTTGATCTTCCCTAAGAAGCTCTACAAAACTTTCTTGTACTTGGGTAGGGGTAAGGCTAAGATAGATTCAAATATCTCATGGTATATATAAATACCATATTTTCACACCACATTCCCCAATAATATACCCTCATGAACAACAAAGATGCATTTTTTGGGATTCAAGGACACTCCAAATTGCCTACACCTATTAAAGACTAGCTTCAAGTGTGCCATTTAGTTTAATGGATCATTTGAGAACATAGTGATGTAATAAAGTTAGATAATCACCATTTCATTGATTAACCTATGAAAGGAAAAATCCATTTCCCTTTGGAAAATTTCTCTTACATTGGCCAATCCAAAGGGCATTTGCATGTATGCATAAGTACCTCATTTTGTGGTGAAGGTAGTCTGATGCCTATCCTCTTCCTTGACCAAGATTTAATTATAACTAGATTAAATATCAAGTATAACCTATGAGAGCCTAAAACCTTTTGAAGTATCTGATCCATGGAGGGAAGTGGGTAGTGTTCCCTTAAAGACACCTCGTTAAGGTCTCTAAATTCAACACACATGCATATATCTCCATTCTTCTTCCTCACATGCAAAATATTTTCTACCCATGAGGAGTGATTTATGGGAAATATTATATTGGATTCAACACACATGCATATATATCCATTCTTCTTCCTCACATGCAAAATATTTTCTACCCATGAGGAGTGATTTATGGGGAATATTATATTGGATTCAATCAATTTGAACAAATCTCTACTCATGAGCTCTTCCACCTTAGGATTGATTGTGATTTACTTCTACCTTAATTTTTTTTACATTATTTTTTAATTCTATAATATGTTGGGTAAGCTTGGGGTCAAATACCTTCAGATCATAGTAATCCCAATAAAAAACATCTATATATTATTGGTATAAGATAATTAAGGTATCTCTCTCTTTTACTCTGTTTACTTTTCTTAACTTTAATAACTTATCCTTAAATATGACTATCTTCTCATAGATCTCTTATTTAGTTGAGACACCCCATTATCTTTATCATTTTATCATATTCATATAATATTATTTGTAATGTCACTAATCCCTTGGGAAATTTATTAGACCTTAATTGCACTATTTAATCATCAAATTGATTTTGAACTTTACCTTGATTCTTGTGGTAGAATTTTGCCTCTTGCATGAGAAAACACATAATTCATTTATCACTATCAAAGACCTACCAACTTACCTCATTATTAGGTATATATGTCCTACATATGACCTTTATTTTTTATTATCTTTGAGTTCCCTTGACTCGATTTGTAATGTCATATTGGGTACAAATAGCTATAAGTCTATATGCATGGTGATTAGACTCCCTTAGTATGGAATAGATGTCAAATGCCAAGAAGTCATATAAAAGGTCCCATACTCAATGCTTATAGGAATTAAATATATGTTTATTTACTACATTAACACCCCTCACTTGCTAAACTAGAAGATCACTATCACCTTTCACTTGTAGAAGTTTGATGCCTCTCCTCCTTGCCTCTTTTAGCCCATGTATAATGGATTCATACTCAGTTGTGTTTAAATTATAACTGAATTAAAAACTTATAGCTGATTAGTATTTTTTATTTTAAGGAGAAACTAACATTGCTCTAACCCCATTGCCTTTCTTTGAACTTGAGCCATCAAAGAACAAGGTCCATATGCCATCATGTTCTTGAATTAAGCTTGTGAGATTAAGAATAACAACCCCTTCCTCATGTATGTAGTATACCCCTAAGTATTCCTCCTCAATGGTATTTTAGGGGTCAAATCCATGGTTATCATCTACCCATTATTAAAATAGCATATCTAAGATACCTTCGAGATGATCCTTGGATTCTTTCTCACTAAAATTCTCGTCCTCATCAAGTATAGCATAGTTTACATTAAAGAGGCTGGCCATATAGGGTTCTAAGTGTAGCCTAGAAATAGGTTTAGACATAATAGTGACCCTAGTCCCATATCTAGTCCTAAATACCATTTATGACCAATCAGATGAAAGGTAACCCCTAATATTTGTTGTAAAGTCCTTAGATAGCATAGGGCAAAATATGGAGGTATATCAACAACCATGACATATTTTTTTGATAATGTAATTTGGGTAGACTAATAACATAATTTTAGTATCCTTTAAGACACCTATTATCTTTGTATGGGACCCATCTTATTGAAATAATCCTTTCTCATTGCACTCATACTTGAGTTTTAGTTTATTTGCTATGGCCTTGGGTATGATTGAGGTTGAGGTACCACTATCTAATATAATTTTGGATAATAAAACCACCTATTATGACTAACAAGTATAATGGAGGTGGTTTAATATCCTTGAGAGCTTGGACTTCACTAAGCTGACTATTATTAAAATAAACTACACTTACCTTGTCATCTTGCTTGTTCATGAGAGAGAGATTGGAAAGCTCTCATTGGAAGATGTCTTTATGCCCTAGAATAAGTAGAGCATCCCACATAGGAATTATAACATTGGATATATTAATGTAGTCCACAATGTTGAATGGATGAATATCACTCTTGGACTACATCTTGGAAGTGGAAGCATGACTTGAGACTTGAGTAACTTGAGGAATGAATGGAGTCTTCTACTATTACCCATGAATTTGAGGTGTTTACTAAGTTAGAGGGAATTTTTTGACTATAATATAATTGTTAGGCTATTAAGTCACTTGGGGTTGTGTTGGAGAGATTTTAGATTGTCCCAACCTATCATCCACCATTCTCCTTTTAGCCCTTGTGTGGGAATATAACTACATCATCTGAGCTTTATGCATTTTTCCCCAAGTGTTTTACCACATGTTAAAAGGTATGATATATTTTTTGGAAGTTTAAAAGGGTGGTTTTAGTAGTTTATTTGATCACATTCCCCTATTATTAATTTAGAACTTATACTAGTGTCATGGTAAGTTTATAACCGTGATGCATTAGAGGACCTTTTGGTAGAGGAGTCATAATGTCATGAGCTTGAAATGTGGAAGCCTAATACAAAATAAAATTATGATGTTTCTCCACTTTTTGACATCACCATATAATTTGATTACACCCATGGAGAAGAACATTGACCTTCTTGTGCAAGATTGTTTTGTGTTGGCACCAATGCCCTTGAGTTGCTTGAAACATTGGGGTTATAGTTATTGTATGGTCTTGCCTATGTGATCTAACCTTGGGATTGTTGAATTGGTGGGTAAAGGAGCCTATTTTAAGGATAATATAGATATGGATAATGATAGGAGGGTGACAATTTTTGTAAGACATCTGTCACTATCTCTCTAAGGATACCAACTTGTTTTTATAGGATTTTAATAAAACTTCAATCTTCCAAAGTATATCCACTTAGATATCATCAAAATTTCCTTGATTATTTGGAGTAGTTAATGGATAAATGGTGGGGGTAGTGGGGTAGAGCTTAGGAAATATGGGCATGATGGGTATAGGAGTCAATTTTCCTACTTGTATTAAATAATTTTCTACACTAATGGATATTTCATATGCCTCTGGTAACGTTGTCCCACCCATGGATTATATCATTAATGCAATATCTAAATTTAAGGCTCTTATGTAATATATAAATGTATAATTGGGTGTAGGCTTTATGATAATAGGGATTTTATGCTCAGTATTTTTAAATCTATAGTTAAAGTCATCCATAGATTCTTGGGGTGCCCTTTTGATTGAGGTGAGTTTCTCAACTAGTGATGCATAGTCACTTATTTCTTCAATGTTTTTATAAAAGAACTCAATAAACTCATCCCAAGTATTTATATAGGTAAGAGTGAGACCTCTATACCACTCAAGGTTTTTCCTCTAAAGGAAGTTGCTAAGAGCCATATCGCTACATTTTCCTAGGTGATGTTGTGTACTAAACATAGGTTTGTAATATAAGCTATGTGTTCTATAGGGGTGGTGGATTTTCCCATATTAAATATGGAAAAATATTCAAGTAATAAGTAATAATATCATCATATTACTTGATTTTAAGAGGTTTTCCCCCATTCAAGGGTACAAATACTTTCAATCTAGGCCTTGCCATTGGGATTGGTGGACTTGTAGTAGGTTATGTATGTATAGAATTGGAAAAATTAGGAGAATTAGAAGAATTGGGAGGTGTGAGGTTTATATTAACTATAATAACCTTATTTATCCTTGATATGTATAATGTTAATTCAACAAACTCAATCTACTTACCTTTTGAAGCTGATCTAGTGGAAATATGGTGTATAAAATTATCTTCCAATCTATTACTGATTATATTTAGCCTTCTAAATCTCTTCCCATGTTGTCAATATTGTAATATCAGGTCTCCAAGGCCCTTTATTGCTAAGAGCCTTATCGCTACATTTTCCTAGGTGATGTGTACTGAACATAGGTTTGTCATATAAGCTATGTTTTCTATAGGGGTGGTGGATTTTCTGATATTAAATATGGAAAAATATTCAAGTAATAAGTAATAATATCATCATATTGCTTGATTTTAAGATGTTTTCCCCCATTCAAGGGTACAAATACTTTTAATCTAGGCCTTGCCATTGGGATTGGTGGACTTGTAGTAGGTTATGTATGTATAGAATTAGAAAAATTAGGAGACTTGGAAGAATTTGGGGGTGTGGGGTTTATATTAACTATAGAAACCTTATTTATCCTTGATATGTATAATGTTAATTCAAAAAACTTAATCTACTTACCTTTTGAAGCTGATCTAGTGGAAATTTGGTGTATAAAATTGTCTTCCAATCTATTACTGATTGTCTTTAGCCTTCTAAATCTCTTCCCATGTTGTCAATCTTGTAATATCAGGTCTCCAAGGCCCTTTATTACTATCCTATAAATTTTGGTGATCTAGGTTTCACCCTTGCTGAGGAGAAGATTGTTCATGTATAAACCTCAAATCGAGTCCAATATGGGAGTGACCTTAGACTATGGTTTGCCTAATATGTAGGTCATACATATAGATTTTATGGGGATAGATCCCCTAATTTTTTATTTAAAATATATATAATACCTAAACTTGTCACAATGAAAAGAGATATGAAAACCAATGAAATAACCTACTCTATGTGGTGATACACCAATTGATTAAAAATCCACTCTTAGCTATATCATTTAAAACCTACTGATGATCCTGATGGAGACATTGAATGGTAAGACTCTTTTATCATGTTCTAAGAATGAATATTTTTATGGAGGTTGAATAGGATTTTTAAACTTGAAGGACTATGCCAAGACCTACACAAGATTCTAGTGACTTATGATAGTTCAAGAACATTACTATTAGCTAACACTTCATACAACTTATAATAGACTAAAAAACTAAATATAGGTAAATTAAAGGACCTACATATGATAACATGATTCATACATTTTAAAAATAAAACTTTCATAAAGCATACTAACATTAAAATAGAAGTCTACAAATGTCTTCTATTAATTCAAGAGAGTTATAAGGTAATTTTGGCATAGCTTTTCTACACCCAACCAAGGGATGCCAAAGAAAGAGATCAATGCTTACTTAAATATAAATTTTGAAGGATAATATGGAAGATTCTAGGAATGGATAAAGCCATTAATGAGGCCAATGTCATGTATAATAGTTACAACAAGACTATTCACCATCCTCATGCATTAACATGCATTAAATAGGTCTACCTTGGCATTTAGGGAGGATGTGGAGGATATAACTCACTCATTTGACTTTATTCAGGTCTTAATTTTTCTAAAAATAATCCAATATTCCCTTTTATGTTAGTTAAGCAACATAAAATTAGTGTGAATGGGCCTTCTTGAGGCATTGAGTATCCTCTCATTTAGTGTGCATGATGAATGGTCCATGAAACTACCTATAACCTATCATAATGGTATTCAATTTGGGGTGGATCACCTAGATTATAGATACCAATGTTTGGATATGTTCAGTCAATGTTATCATGCCACCTGGTTCTTTCTAGACTCTTTTGTTTGTAAGATAAGTAGGACTATTTGCTTGTCCTTTAACCTTATGCTCATATCCATTGCTTGAATGATCAAATAATTGAACTGAGATCTCAATTCACTTGATAGGACTTAGATAATATTTGGATAACCTATAACTTATTTATATTGAGATATTTCAAGTGTTATTTATGTAAAAATACATATTATCCTTGCATGACTAGGCTAATTGGATTGCCTCACAAACTAGAAGTTTAGATAGAAAGAACATAGACACTTATAATCAGATCCATGGGCCATATTGACATTTAATGAGTATAATAAGACTTTATATTACTATTACAATAGTTTATAACTCTTATTTAGGCTCTACAACAAAATTTATGCCTAAAACCCTATAAATTTACCTTTTCAAGAAGTGTTCGTATAGTTTTTGTACCATTAGGAGCCATGAGCAAGAAACTCTATGATTTGGAAATAAGACCCAAGTGTTGGATAAGTAAATTATATGAATTTAAATGCACTTTTATCTAAACCTACATATTCTAGTCACTATTAGAGTTTAAGGGAGGTTTATGAGTTCTTGGGGGTCCTAGGGGTGGTTCATAGATTTCAAAGCTTGGATCTTTGAAAAAATACACCAAATTCAAGACAATAGACCCCCTCATATTCCATGAATATTTGGACTCTCCATGCATAACATTCAGTGTGTGATGAGCATTTGAATATGTTCTTTGTGATAAGATCATCTCTTTAGAGTGATAACTATGTGTTTGTAAGTAGAATGGTTTACTACAGTGGCTTCTCTAGGGATATAAACTAGATAGAGGTATTTTAAACACTATTATGGCCTTCCTAATTTTAATTTGAAGCATTCTTACTACCCAATTTATCTTCTACTTCACATATTTATGGTGTAGTCTTAGTGGATGTTATGGATTTGTCTATATACAAACCTAAACCATGAACCTTGACCTCAATACTAGGGTTATGGGCCATTTTTACATCATATATAACTATAAAATTACCTTATATACCTTAGAAGGTAGCCTAATCAGATTTAATGTATTATTTGTCCTCATTTGGATGCATATAGCTATGTATTTCAGCCTTTTTACCTCTCTTATTTATTAACCAATCATGGAGGTAAACATGGAGGCTATTATAAGGCTTGTTAAGATGTTTTAGGACTCATTCTCCCTTATCAAACTTATTATGCACATAAATACACCTAGTATCCTTGATTTTAAGCTCAGACTAGTACTTTTAGGTCCATTTCATATAGATTTACCCTTTCACATGCCAACTAATGGGTTAGTTTGATGCTCAGAGGACCCCAAGGGACCTTTAAGGTCAACTAATGGCCAAATTATCTCATTTAGATGGGTTTTGAGACCAAACTCCACCATTAGGTAAATTTTGGGGTTTGTGTAGGGTTTGAGACATGCATCATATTAACAATGTTTCAAAGAGTATATATGTCCAAACAAAGAATAAATTCCATAAATTTTTATGGTATTTACATCCTCATCTTTAATTAATGGGTTGGGCTCCCATGTAGAGGGTGATTAGAGATATAAATGTTAGAATTTTAGGTTAGGGTTGTTTGTAGGAAGTTTTGAGTGCCTAAATTGTTAATGTTGATTCATAAAGAATATCCCACAAATACCAAATGATATTCCATACTATTTTAGTTCATATGGAGATTTAAACTTCCATATGATCTTTGGTCTTGATCGTGGTAGAGTGGGTGAGCATCTGAAGATGGTACTTAAATTGACTATGTAGATTTATTAGCTAAAGTAGGGTTTGAAGGCAATTAAACCAAATTTATCACCTATTTTAACTTTTAAATTTATTTTTAGGTCTTAAAAACAATCTCAATCCTTAAATTATCCATTCAATTTGTTACAATGGCTTGAAGGAACCTCGAGATGACATTGGAGTCTATGAGAAAGCTTATATGCTTAACTGTGTTGGCCCATTTCCAAGGGTTCTGACTATTTTTATATGTATTATACCTATATATGAGGCTTATTAACCATAAAACATCATCCATTAATTTATAAAAACCTTTTTTGGGTCTTAAATGGTCTACAAACCTTATAGAGCATAGATGCACTCTTCAACTCACTAAGTAACTGTGACACATAAGCCTTGGTGTGAGATAAAACAGTGGGTATACCCACTATTTTTATATCCTAAGTGAACATATTAGTGCCTTTAATAGGTATTTATGACCATTTTTAATAATATTTGGTGCTTGGACATTCCCATAAAGGTCTCAAACCACCATTTTGGCTAAAACTAGCTATAAACTACATGTTGATTGTATGCTTGGATATGGAAGTTTTGAGTATGGATTGTGCCATTGCCTCCTAAGGTATTTATTACCATAGGGATGTTTATCATGTGCTCAAGTTCATCATCATGCCAAGGTAATGGTCTTCCTTTATTCCTTTCTTTACATATCTTACCCTTTCACTAAGATTTAGGTCTCATGTATGCCCATGCTTGTGTGGTTTTAAGCCTGTGTAGGTGTTAGTTTGCCTTCATCATTGGTGATAACCACTAGGATGCATTATAAAATTTATAAAAATTGTAATTTATTATATGATAATTTTATTCTTATCCCTTATGGGATGAATACATTGATATAGACTAGTGATGTCACATATAATCACCTTCTAATATGACTGTCTACAAGGCTTTATTACCAATATTGAGTCAGATGAAGGTGATCTATATAGTGATTTTATATTATGGTATGAGGATATAAAATCACCATTCACTCATTTAGTTGCACACTATCTAATATTCATACCAATTATCATGCTTTGAATAATCTACATAGTGTTTTGAGGGACCTAGCTATAGTGAGCCTAAATGGGTTGGTTGTAGGTGTTAATTTGCATTCTCAAACCACTATATGACCGTATAGGTCCAATATTCTATAGTTTTATTTCCTAATATGGTTGTAATGGAGTATGATGGTTCATGGTATTATATTGGCTTGTAAGGAAGTGTAGATGGATGGATGAGGGTGGTAGTGGAGGATTGTATGGACTGTGGTGTATGAAAATAGGTGTAACATAGTGAAATTGGTGGTGACAACATAGTTAAACAACATATGTATGTAAATCATGTTAAATGGAGACTAAGACCCTGACTATACAAACCATATGGATCTAGGAGGTCCTCAAACACATACCTAATCAATCATGAAACTTTTAATGCATAAACACAACATACATAGCCACTAAATTAAAACCTCAGAAAATCATAAAACCTTAACTTTCACAAAAATACCTTAAACTTTGCTAAAAAGGGACTGTGTGGGATTTGAGGTGAGAAAGGATAGTTTATAATCTTTTGAGGTTGACATAAAATAAAGGAAGGTTCACTTAAAGGCTAGGATAACTGTCCATCATGATTCCAACATCCTACTACATGTTTTTGAGTTGCATATGAGGCTCTATAGGTATAATTGAGTCACATATAGTGTTGTCATACAATATTTTCCAACATGCACACGTTTTCTCTCTTTGGAGTCTTCTAAGATAACAAGGGGATATTGAACATTAACCCTAAGAAATAAGGCATTAAAAACCTTGAATTGCCTCTACAAACTCTTCCACTCAACTCATAACCTCTATTGAATACATCAAACATCAGTTTATTACACAAGCTAACTTGTAGGTCACACACAAGAACTAGTTATGAAGATTTTCAAGTTATATGATCTCACACTTGTGATTGAAGTATTGAAAGTGTTATGTAAGTATTTTTCAAGACTTTATGGAACAACATTAGTGACTAGTTTGAGTAGACCATTTAATCCAAGTTGGCCTATGTAGATGAGAGGTGCATAGGGATTCCTTAACTTCTTAAGTAATGTTCATAAATATTAGGATAACAATCCCCAGACAAATTCCCATTGGTGGAGGCTTCCTCAATCTAATTTTAATGGTAATTATCTTGGGCCCTACACTCTTTCTTCTCTATATAGTATGAGCATGAACTTGAGGATATCTCTAAGACTACCAATGAGCTAAAAGGAGAAAAGGAATGGTTTTGAGTTCCTAAAACATTTAAAAACACTAATATATTCACCATTTGATATCTTTGACCTCTTATAAAATCATGTCTCTTCCTAGGATGGTCCCTATAGTATGCATCCATACTATTGAAGAAACTTCTATAAATAATCATTTTTCTTGCAAATCCTCATTTTAGACCAAAAACATTATTAGTAGGTGTTATGGAGGGAAAATATGAGTCATATGACACTTTTGAATTTGATGGTGTGAATTGGGGGAGTTTAAGATCCATAATTTAGCATGTATGGGGCCCATTTGGGAGGAATTGTCATGGACTATGGTACTAGTGAATCTAATGAGGCATGAAACAATCTAGTGATGGCTAGATGAGATTTATGAGGTCCATTATAGGTGTGTGGGGTGGCTTATTTGTATATCAAGGTCAAATTAAATATCTTTATAACTAAAAACCATTGACTTTGCTCATATATATGACCTTAAAATGGGGTATGTCAATTGAATTATCATGTTAATACATATGAAAGACCTTCATGATATATGAAACCTCAATTGAACATTAAGACACATTATATGATGCTATTTGAAAGATTGAGAATGAGCATACCTCATGTTATCAGGTAAAACTAATATATTTATGAGCCACTATCAAATTACCTTCTTAGTTCATCTTTACCATTTCACACGTTAGGGACCCCTTAAAGTGAAAAATGACTATCTAAGAATGTCTAGTAATCATCTTTCACTTGACTCAAGATTTAAAGGAGATACAAAGGCACATAAGGACTACCAAGGAAAATTTGTGACATGACAAAATAGTGAACTATCTAAACAACCCTCTCAACTCATGATATGACTGGCGACCATGGTACTAAATATAGATCATGACTTAAGGTATAAGTTTGACCCCTTTCTAGGTCTAGGACTAAAAAGTCATCAACACACACTTCTCAACCATTTCAAATCATTGAAGACACTTCTATATCCATCTAATGGAATTGTGGCAAGAGGAACCTATAGCCATTCAATAACCACTCTCATTAACATAACCTTATTAAACATCTCATATCATTTTTAATCTTCCCCCAAAATCCACACAATAATAAAACATACCCCAAACTTATAATAGTATTTCTTCTTCTCGACCATAATAAATACTTAAACCCACCATCACATCACCTAAAATAACTCAACCCATTTGTAATCAACCTAAACCAATTACACCCTATCAACACAATTTCAAAATTGTACCTCCAACCCTCCTTCCACAGATATCTTACAACATTATGCACCTATATTTAATAATCTTCCCATGGGTTGTGCTGAATGGGATCCCATTGCATAACTTTATCATCTCCCATATCAAATACCTTTCTTATAATTAATGAGAATTTCTCCCCATCATTGAAACCATATAATGCAATTATCATTTTAAAAGAACATTCTTCATCCTCCTTTGACAGGATGTGAGCTACCATATCTAGATCCAAAGATAGTATACTTCAATAATGTGAAGAGATGTCCATCCATATTGATGCAACAATGGATATTTATCTTTCACTTAAGTTCCCTATTACTTCCATGATTCTTTATGAGATATTACTTCATGCAAATGATACTCCTCTATTCATTAGCATCCAAATTGGTGATATCTAAGTTAAGTGTTGATGAAGGTTCATGCACATGTTTTACCTCCATCAATTTCATTAAGACACTTGGATATTTTGAATGCAACCTCAAATCTATACATAGAACATGTCAAGGAATTGTTAGAAGGAAAATGCCTCCTCTAGGTTGTGTTTGTATTCCAATTTCCATTTTTATTGTTGGTTATTTGGGTTGTACCATATTTGAAAGTAGAAGTTCTCAAGTCCTACTCTTAAACCTAGTCCAATGTGGGAATGAATCTAGGCTACGGGTTACCTAATCTTAGGTTAGACCTTTAGGACTTATAATGAGGCTAGCTCCTTTGATATGACAATTTTAATCTCTTTTACTATAACTTAATTTATTAGGATAAAAAGGGGGAGAAAAAACATGAATTAAAACCTACTCTAAGTGGTGATGCACCAAATTTTTAATGATTAACTCTTAGCTTAGATACTTTCATGACTACTAATGAATTCAATGGAGATAAGAATTGATCAAATTCAATAACAAAGTTCCAAAAATGAGTATTTTTTATGAAGGTTAAAAAGAGACCTAAAATTTGAAGGATAAAATGAGATAGGTCTATGCAAGACACTATGGACTTATGACAGTTCAAGATAAATATCAATATCTAACACTTCACACAACCTACAAGAAACTAATAGTATTGAAGAAAGGTACATAAAGGACACATAGGTGATGAATAAGTAACATAAACTCTATAAATCAAAATATAATAAAGTACACTTAGTGTTCAACTAGAATCTAAAATTATCTTATATTTCTTCAAAATAATTTACAAAGTCATTTTAGTAGAGGTTTACTATATCCAACCGAGGGATGAAAATCAAGAGATCACTGCCTACATTTATAGGAAGAAAGAAAAGCTAGGGAGAGAAATTTTGGCATTGAAGGGGTCATTAATGAGCCCAATTCCACTTAGAATAGTAGTTAAAACCACCCTACATTTATTATCTTTAAAAACTCTTAATCGATCAGGGCCACCTCAAAAAATGGCTACAACAGTCACACCATTGCTTCTCCCACTTCTCCTTATATTGATGTTATTTTAAAATCTCTTAAATGATCAAGATCTATTATAGAACACACTCTTTACTAGAAGTTTTACCATTATATATATTTTTTACATGTGTCATCATCTCATTTGTTCCCATAAGTTTTCTTTCAACACTAGACATTGATCCTTGACCGAGGCTTCTAAAAATTGTGCCATCTATTAGCTCTTCATTCATTTGGATTGTAGGCTTTGAGAATATGACACCTAGAAATTGGATGTTTATCATCATGATCCATCTGTCAATTTCATATACTTCCATTATTTCACCATGTGGTGGCCTCGCATTCAATCTAAGTTCTTTGAACTATGCACCATTGATCTTCCTTTATAGAGTCTGAATGTGTACCATTGATTTAATTAACAGTTGCCATAGTTACAAAACTTGGTATGAACTCATTCATCCTTAGGCTAATGAATCTTTAACCTTTACTCATCATTTATCTACTTTGGTATGATGGATCACACATCATTGATTAACTTGGATACACTAGCTTTTCTAGTTGTTGTGCACTGTTAGATCTCCATATGGGTACCTAAGATCTTTCCACTTGTCAATCATACACTTATTTTTAGGATACACTAAGATTTTGATTATGATATCATCATTTATCTTTGATGTATGATTTAATGTGATCTATTAGATCTTTTAGACCCACTGACATCAATGATCACCTACTTTCCATTAGATCTTGACTCAAGTGTCTATAATTTAGACACTTTTAACCATGTGTTCATCTTGGAACATTTAAATTAAAATGGATATTTCATGAGGATTAATTTTTATGTACTCAAGCATGTCCTAAAATGCTAAATTATTTTTGAAAGATTGAATCTTAAGACAAAAAATACACCAAGGCACCAAATTTTCAAACTAAATACATAATATGAAGTACATCCTTTTCACATAATCCTTCACTAAAGGGATGCTAAGACAAGATTAGAATATGACTATATAATAATTGACTATACATGATTGACAAGTAGAATATAAACATATATCATGACCCTTCAAAATATAGGGTTAGTTAGTTTATAGTTCTATAAATTGACCAACATTTTTGATGACTCAACTAGCTTGATGAGCTTGTTGATCATGGAACCCATAATTTGACCAAGCTTGGTCATGATAACTAGATAAATGAAGTATTACTTACAAATTAATTCTATTTGACTCCTAGAAACATTTTGAATCAATGATACATACAAAAATAACAATAAAATAATAAAACATATGAAACAACTACCTAAATAATAGAAAAATAACAAACAGAGCAATGTGCAAGAGCACTTGGAGGTAAAGATAGACATATCTACCTATATATAAAGATCATGATACAATAATAGTAGTATAATTTAAGATACCTCCCACTAATAGGGATGGGAAGTATCTCTCCATTCAACCTAAAAATATCAAAATCATTGCTCTCTTTGTAACCGATGATAACATAAAGCCCACTCCAAAGACTTTCAAATTTGGAGTGTTTTCTTGGTTTTGCATGGTCCTCATCCCATTTGAGGACTATATCACCTTATTATAATGTCTTTGAGGAATATCTCTTATCAAATGACCACTTCGCATTTTTTTTGATTTGACCACATAATGTGCATAGTAGTGTGCCTTGTCTTCTCCAATTTTCATAGCTCATTCAACTTTATTTGCATAGCATCATCCTCTAGGAGCTCAAGTTGGTATATAAGCTCTAATATAGGTATTTAAAGAGAAATAAAAAGTTTGGATTATTTCCCATAAATAATAAGGTATGGGGAGTGTGTATTATATTTATTAGGTGTCACTTTATCTACCCATAAGACAGTTCTTAATCTAGTATGCCACTTCCTTTGACTATCTTTCATAGTTCTCTTGATAATCCTCAATAATATCTTATTCATGGACTCTGCTAGTCCATTGCCTTGTGGGTAATAGTTAGAGTATACCTTGAGATAAATTCCATGTAAAAGAACCCACTCACATACGTTGTTGTTACTAAAGTCCAATGCATTGTTATAAATGATTATAGTAGGCACACTGAATCTAGTCACAAGGCTATCATAAAAGTCCAAAACAAAATCATCATTAACTTCCTTAAGGATAGTCACTTTAACCCATATTATAAAGTATTATATAGATATAATGATCCATTTATGTCTTTTACTTGAATGAGGTGTGTCATCCCTATGAAATATAATACCCATTGCATGAAGGGTTGTTTTACTTGTATGGGCTACAAGGGAAGGACAACTAGTTTATGCTTACCAATGTACATTTCAAATTTTGAGAATTTATTTAATCAAGAGTGTGCATATCTAAACATTATTGGCCAAAATTACCCATATCTAATGATATTAAAGGTTGTGGTCTTGGAAGCAAAGTGCCCACCAATTGGACCATCATGGAACTATTTAATTAACTTGTCTATTTGGCATGATTCCACACACCTTAAAAGCATTCCTCTTATATCTCTCTTCAAAATTACTCCATCTATTAGGACATAGGTGTTATAAGTACAATCACTAAGAGGGTGGGTGAATTAGTGAGCATAGATATTTCAATTTCAAGTCCAAGCCTTTCAAACTATTAAATAATAAACATATATCAACTTGATCAAGCAACATTAACAAGAGAGCTCATTCATTTAATGCATACACGAGATCAAACACATAACACATAGCTATTATGGGAAACCCTCATGGGGAGTAAAACCCACTCTCAAACCTAAAACACATGGACTACTTGTCTTATAATAAATAATAGACAAGAGACTAGTCAAATCCTTTAGACCAAAAAACCTTGTTCAAATCCTCCTAACCAAAGGCCTTTGGTGAAACACTTGTTTCACAAGGATTAACTACCCCTAAGGAAGATCAATTCCTTTAGACCCTCATTTAAAGTAAACACATCCACCTTAGTATTGATCTCTTTAAGACTTGATTATGGATCTATGATTATCTAACCACTACACAAACTCCATTTCTATCTCATATAGGCCTCTCACATAGGTATGCCATAATCTCTCTCCTTCTTCACTCAAGTTGTCCTCATATGCACATTAAACCTCTTCACATATCCTCAAACTATAAAAGTAATATTATGTCATAAAAAATATGAATTTTAAGTTATACACATATTAAAAAAACTATTTTGCTCATCAACTCAGCTAATAGGCACACTACCTATCCTCTCTTATTGGCTTCAACACATACTCCTCAAAAAAGCCTAGCACAAGTTGCAAAAGTATATAAACAATCACATTTAGTTTTAATATTTATATATAATTAATGAATTATCAATTCCATAATATTTATTTCTAGGACAAAACACATGCATTCATCCTTAAGGCATCTACCATGGGTCACACTTAAGCACAACACACTTTGAAATAGGCCTAAGTCACCTTTTAGGTCCTATGATGACCTAATCACCACTTTGACACTTATCTAAGCAAACTAGAAATACAAGAATAATTTCCAACACATTTACACATGCCACATGATCTATATGTTTATTTAAGTTCCATAAACCATCACAATACCCTTAAAATATCTCTTTACACACAATCATTATGAATGAAAACACAGTCAAATTTTAACCCTTTGATCTTACTTCATATGACTGTTAAAACCTTAATAATTCACACATATGGTCCTTATGGAGTCTAAAACACTTAAAAATAGCTAATTCATCATGATACATCAAAACAACATCAACACAAGATTAAACATCCTTCTCAGGTTCTTAACAAATGAATGATGAACACACAGTCAGAGTTAAACATCAATATATTTGATTATACACACTTTTACATATCAATATATATATATATATATATATATATATATATATATATATATCCATATGTACCGTAGATTATTTTTCAAAATTTATTTTTAAACCATGAGCAAATTCTACATATATCAAAAGATATAGAACAAAAATTGAGCACTCATTTTTCCTTTGTAAATTTTAAATATTTAAATCCAAATGATCATAGTTAAAATTTGAACACCATGTTCTCATCTCATGTCCTTGATGCTTAGATTAAATATGTACCATCAATATTATTCTAAATTTAACACATAGTGTTCCACTACCCAAATGTTAAACTTAGAACACTTGGCCTCATCTCTTGCAATCTTGCAATCTTGACCACAAACACTCCATCGATTTCTTTGAGATTGTCCTTTCTTTAAAAATGCTAGACAACTATCACTTTGACCTCTTAAATTTAATATGCACATTTTATATTTATTAATATTAATACCATCCATCTATTTATATTTATAATAAGCTCAATCTTTATCTCTACTCAATGTTAAACATTGAACACTTGGCACTATCTCACTACATCTTAACATCTTGCAGTAAACATGCTATGTCAATCTCTTATACGTAGCTTGCCATTTATCTGTGTTAGACATTTATAACATTTAAATAATATTTATAACAATGTACCATTTATTTTTATATTTATGATCACCCATAAACTATTGAATCTTCATTTGGTCCTGATCTTTAACATTGAGAAAAATAGACTATGTATGTGGACCATTGTTATCTGCATAGAAGGCCAACTTTGGACCTCAATATATTTTGTTGTGATTAGATAAATGATATAAAATTTGGACCATATTATCTCTTCACATAATATAATATAACCATATGACAATCTGATCTTTTAACCCTCATGCATATAAGATATAATTCCATTAATCTGCTCACTTAGAATTTTTTACCACAAAGCCAACTATGTCAAGAACTGCTTGGGAGGCAAACTTTGAACATGAATATATTTTATCACACTTCATTAAATGACCTAAAATTTATAAAATATTAAATATGAAAAAACAAACAAACCCATATGATCAAATTATTTTGAAACATCAACACACGTGAGATATGCCATCACCAAACTACTTACTCAACTATTTTTTGCCTCATGCAAATTTGGCTATGGGAAAAAAGTATCAAACAGCCTGGAAGCCCAACTTTGCACTTTCATATATTTTGTTTCACTTAATCTCATGACTTAATATTTAGTGCATAATATCTAGGAACAAATGTGATCATAACCATATGACCAATTCCCCTTGACTCATCCACATGTGGTAGTGGTGATGTTATCAAACTGCTTACTCAGGTATTCTTCCACTAGACCCAAAATGTCTAGATGAAGAAAATGATCAAATAGATGAAATACATATATGAAATAAGGAATTAAAATCATATAAACCATTTTATATGACCCCTTTCACACTCTTAATACTCCATAATCATCTTTGAATAGATCTAACCGTGCCAAAACTAAAGATCAATCAATCATACTTCAAGCATACTAGGACAAGCACATTGCATACTTTATCATTGTCAATTAGACTATAAAGGAAATCAATCCACTCACCTAGACACCTACATGACATCATTGAAAATTCTCCAACAATCTCCCCTTTTTTCATTAATGTTAACACACATCATATAACAATATACAACTCACCTTCCTTCCCTCTCTCTTTAAGCACTCTCACACCATAAACTTTCTCTCCCTTTGAAAAAATGAAAATTTGGGAAAAAACTAATCTTGAGGACTTGAGAAGACCATAAATAGGAAAGTACCACCTTAGAAAGATGATATAAACTCCCCCTTATCTTAAGCCTACCTTTTTTTTGCCTTGTCAACTTCCTCTTACTCTATGCCAACACTCTCTTCAACTAAGCACTAAAAACAATCAAGAAAAAACACAAAAAAATGCTTAAATATAATGAAGCTCACAAAGAAACATCTAAGATGGTCTCCCCTTAATATTTATAATAAATTTCATCACTTAAGCATCTTCAAATCGCCATACACCATGAAGAGCTACCATACAGGCTTACTAGTCTTCTCACTCAAACCACCTCAAAGATCAACAAAAAAAAAATCGTCACACTAAACGAAATTGAGAACTCACCTTTAAATAATCATTCTTATCTCTCTCATAGAAACTAAAAAAAAGATCACATCTTCATTACTAGGCATGTCTAGTCTCCTTATAGTCTTACCTAGAACTTTTAGATCCCATAACTTCTAGTAGACACATCTTCAAGACCTCAAACTTCACATATAGATCACTCTCATATTCCCCTTCAAGCACACCAATTTTCAATAACTAGCTCATCCTTTGCAATATAAATCCTTCAAAAACCTACTAGCCAATTAAACCTCCATCTTGACAAAAACATGAATAACTTGAAAACCATAAACCTTAAAATCTTTTTGAAGCTTGATCTAAAAACCCATTTGACCCATTCAGACTATTAAAAATACTTATAAATTAACTCATAATATAGACCTCTTTTCAAGCATATCCCAAAACCCTAGTATCTCAAAACAAATAGAGTCCACAAACCTCTTTCTGGTCAATGTCCACCTATGAAACTTCTTGTACACCTCAAGAAAACAATTACACGCTTTTGGAACAAGATTTAATATTCCATATATTTAGGAACCCATACATCCTATAACCCATTTTAGGACCTGTATACTCTTAAGCACAGATTGGAAAACCTGAGAGTAAACAAAAATCTCCAAATTAACTTCAACATACCTTCAGACCACAAAATTACCTAGAGCTTGATATAATAAGGTAAAAAAACCTTCAATATAGACCTAAAAACTAACCATATATAGTTATGACACCACTCTAATATCACCAAATCATATCTTCCACTTGGACATACCTACACCAGCTGAAGACACTCATTTCTAGCCTTTTAGGACCATCTAAAGAACACCAAAAAAACACTTGATTCTCTAATGAAAGGAGTCTCTTAAGAAGCATAGATAGAGACATTCTTTGCACCATAATAATTTAAAATAAAGTGAAGCTTAGAGTGGCCCACATCTCCTTAGTATCCACTAAAATCCTCTTATAGCTATAAGATTTCTTGATTTTGTTCTTCTTCTTAGTCTGAACTATGACAACCAGTTCCTTTTCTAAATAACTATCCTTCTCTTCTAAGATTGGATTGACAATATATAGAGACAACATAGATTAATAACATACCTTTTCACCTGAAGAATCCACCTTACAATTAGGAACCTCATCACTAAGCACTAACAATTGATGTTATTTATATGATACATGCTCAATAATGGTAGGATGTTTACTTGGATCCATACACATCTTAGAACTAGCCTTAACCAGTACCTTGGTCTTCTCCTTGAGTTTGGTCTTTTCACTCACAACATGAGAAAACAATGAGAGACCTAGGCACTCTTCATCTTCTTTAGTATTCTCCACCATAAAAAAAAATATTACTTGGACCTAAAGTCTCATCATGACTCATATTTACCACCTTTGGCTTCCATGAGCTAACTTGTCTTCTTCCTTACACTTTAGGAGATTGATTAAACCTATTCTAACTTGTATACCTTTACTTAAAGAATCTATCAATGTGATCTCTCTATTATTAATTATAGAAAAATAATACATCTTGATGGAAACTCATCTTATCTTACCTTATTTGGATAAAAACTATCAATGTGTCCAATGTCAAGACAATTGAAACAAACTACTCCTTTTGAAGTAGACTCACCTTGCCTTACCTTATTTAGACAATTCTTAGCAAAGTGTCCCTTATCAAAATTGTTAAAACACTCAACCTGCTCACACCTCTTCATTTATTATTCCCATCATAATTCCATGCAAAATCATTTATAATAGGTCTCTTACATTCTCTATCTCTATTCCCAAACTAATTACATGTATAGAATTAACCATTAGAATTTGCATACCTCATGTCATTTGGTTAGCTGATCTAATATGTCTCCATTTTTATAGCACCATCATTCCTTATCTAATTATTTGTATTTAACGTTTGATTGTCTTTATTCACTTAGTCTTCATCTTGTCCTAAGTTGTATTCTTTGGTTTTTATTTGTATCTAAGACTAGTATTATCACTTTCATGCTTTTAATTATTCAAAATATTATCTAGATCACTTGAGCTATTTTCAAATATCAAAAATGACACTACCTTACTATATGTATTATATAACTTAGATTTTAAGGACTCATTCTCAATTACATACCTTAAACATTCATCTTATTTATCTTTCAAGCTTATAGATAGGATTTGTAATTGATAACTAAGATGTTGGACTATATCTTCATGTTCCTTGGTGTCTTCATTCCTGCTTTCCTCTAGTAAACTAATTTTCTCCTCATAATCCTTGAGTTTATATTTCATTTTCTTATTTATCTTCTTCTTAATCTTTAGTTCTTTAAGAACATTTGTCAATGCAATCTCATAGTCCACCTCATCTTCATCGTCATCTAAATTATTCCAAGTATAGTATTTTTAATGTGAAAAACTACCTTCCTTAGCCATGAATAGGGCTTCATCTTCAATAGGACCATCATCTTCATGATCATACTCTGAGTCACTGACTTCACTCTCATCTGATGAGCTACAATCTTCTTTGGTGTAGAGACTCTTCTTGTCCTTGAAGTACTTCTTGTTATAAAACCTTCTAAATCCTTGTTTGGTTTTATCAGTCCTAAATGATCTCTTTCCATTATCATGACCTTTATCATTCTATTCATCATCATCCTTATTATACTTATGAGGTAAATTATTATCAAAATGTCCTATCTCACCACAATTAAAGCATTTGAGGGGTAGTTTACCTTTATACTTGCATGAAACTATTTTCAATTTTATTGAAATCAAATCAATTAGTTCATCCTCATCTATATCAAAAATGTCATCCTCTTTTAGTTTATTACCTTGGAATTTATTATTTGGTTTCATTTCTATATTGAATGTTGCTTCCTTCTCTAGTGGTATATCATCATTCTTTCACATCTCATAGGTAGTAAGGATGATATGCAATTCATCCAAATTTAGTTGAGTGAGATCATGACTTTATTCGATAGTAAATACTTTAGGATCAAACTTGAGAGAGAGGGACATTAATACCTTTTGAACTATAATATCTTCTTCAAGGTTCTCTCTAAGGCCTCTAATTATGTTTACAATCTCATCAACTCTCTATAAAAAAAGATGCCATAGAATCTTCTTCCTTCATCTTGATACTTTTAAATTGCCTTCTGTGAGTCTGCAACTTAGCAAGTTTGACCTTTGAATATCCTTTATAAATGATCTACATTTTATCCCATATCTCTTTAAAAAATTTATAATGTATTACCTTAGTAAAATTAGTCTTTGTAAGATCACAAGTGATAGCATTCATTTACTTATAATTATCCTCAAATAACTTATTTTTTGTAACACTAGATGGAGGAATAGTAGGTATAATATAACCATCCACAATAGATTACCATACATCAAACCCTAGGGACATAATGTATGTCCTCATCCTTGTACTCCAAAAAGCATAATTAGATATAATGAACATCAGTGCCTTATTAGTAGAGAAACCTCCTTGATGACTACCCATATTTTGCCTTGGATCACCTTAAATCTATGAAGTCTTTACCAAAAGACCTACTCTGAAACCAATTGTTAGAGGTATAATCACTAAGTGGGGGGGGGTAAATTAGTGAGCCTAGACATTTTTATTTTTATTCCAATCCTTATAAACTATTAAATAATCAACATATACCAACTTTATAAAGCAACATTACCAAGAGAGCTGATTCATTTAATACATACACAAGATCAAACACATAACACATAGTTCGTATGAGAAACCCTCATAAGTAATAAAACCCACTCTCAAGACTGAAAAACATGGACTACATTTCTTATAATAAATTACAAACAAGATATTAGTTAACTCCTTTAGACTAGAAACCTTAATCAAATCCTCTTGACCAAAGGCCTTTAGTAAAACACCTATTTCACAAGGAGTAACTACCCCTAAGGAATATCAAGTCCTTTATACCATCCTTTAAAATTAACATCTCCACCTTAGTACTAATGTATTTAACACTTGATGATGGATATATAATTATCTAACCCCTACATAAACTCCCTTTCTATCTCATATATGCCTCTCACATAGGCATGCCATAATCTCTCGCCTTCTTCACTCAAAGTATCCTCATATACACACTCAAACCTCTTTACATATCCTCAAAATATAAGATCACTATTATATCATCATAAATATGAAATATAAGTCATACACATAGTCAAAAAACTATTTTATTTATCAACTCGTCCAAAAATCACACTGCTTATACTTTCTTCTTCATTTCAATGTATACTCCCCACATAATCCTTGCACAAGTTACACAAGTATATAAACCATCACATTTGGTTTCACTATTTATAGATAATTCATGAATTATCAAGTCCATAATCTTTATTTATTATCCATAACACACACCTTCACCCTTAAGTCATATAACATGGGTCACACTTAAGTACAACACACTTTCAAATAGGCCTAAGTCATGTTTTAGGTCCTATGATGACCCATTCACCTCTTTAACACTTCTCCAAGCATAATAATAACAAAGGAAAACTTTCAAACTCATTAAAACATGACACATGATATATAGGTACCTTTAAATACCAAAAACCATCACAATACCCTTCTAATTAAGCATAATTTGCTCAAGCAACTCTTTGTACACACAATCATTATGAATGAAAACACAGTTGACTTTCAACCCTTTGATCATACTACATATGATTATTCAAACATTCATAATGAACATAGATGGTACTAATTTAGTCTAAAACACTCTAAAACAGATAAGTTATCATGAGACATCGAAACAACATCAACACAAGCTTTAACATCCTTCCTAGGTTCTTAATAAATGAGTGATGAATACATAGTTAACTTTAAACCTCAATATATTTGACTATACACACTTTTAGATCTTTGAATGTGTGTGTGTGTGTGTGTGTGTGTGTGTGTGTGTGTGTGTGTGTGTGTGTATGTGTGTGTGTGTGTGTGTGTGTGTGTGTGTGAAAGTTGGATTGCTTTACAAATTCAATTTTTACACCATGAGAAAATTCTACATATATTGAAAGATATAACACAAAAACTGAGCACTAGTTTTTCCTTTGCAAATTTTGAATATTTAAATCCAAATGGTCATAGTTAAACTTTGAACACCATGTCCTCATATTTTGTCCTCACTACATATATTAAACATGAACCATCAATATTATTTTAAATTTAACACAAATTTTACGACTACCAAAATGTTAAATTTTTAACACTTGGCCTCATCTCGTGCAATCTTGATGACACACACTCTATTGATCTTTTCAAGATTGTCCTTGCTTTGATAATGCTAGAAAACTATCACTTTGACCTCTTAAATTTAATACACACCATTTATCTTGATTAGCATGAACACCTAGTCACTATTTATCCTTATAATAATCTCAACCTTTATCTCTACTCAATGTTAAACATTAAACATTTGGCATTATCTCACTGCATCTTGACATCTTAGAATAAACACACAACATTAATCTCATGTACGTAACTCAATCTTTATCTATATTAAATATTGAAAAAATTGAAATAATCTAAATTAATACATTTCATTGATATATATATATATATGTATGATCATGTGAAAACTATTGTATCTTCATTTGGTCTAGATCTTTAACATCGAGCAAAATAGACTAAGTATGGGGACCATTGTTATCTGCCTAGAAGGCCAACTTTAGACCTCAATAAATTTTTCTACGCTTAGATGCATGATATAAAATTTGTAAAATATTATTTCATCACATAGGAGAATCCAACCATATTATAATATTCTCTTTTAACCCTTGTGTATGTGAGATATAATGCCATAAATTTTCTCACTCAATTTTTTTTCCATAGAGCAAACTATGTCAAGAAATGCCTAGGAAGCCAACTTTGAACATGCATATATTTTATCGCACTTAATTGTATGACCTAAAATATAATTTATATAAAATGTGAATAAATTTTAATAAATCCATATGATCAAATTATTTTGAAACATCCACATGTGTGATATATTCCATACCAAACTACTTACTTGATTCTTTCTTTCATCATGTAAATTTGGCTATGGGAAAACACTATCAAATTATTTGGGATCCCAAATTCATACTTGCATATATTTTATCATTATTAGTTACATGACCTAATATTTATCACATAATATCTAGGCATAAATTTTATCACAACCATATGACCAACTTCATTTGACTCATCCACACATGGCAATGGTGACATCAACAAACTGCCTACTTAGAGTTTTTTCCACTAGACCCAAAGTGTCTAGATAAAAAAAATTATCAACCAGATGAAATATATACATGTACTCAATCATTAAAAATATATAAAACCTCTTATAATACCCATTTATCATGATCAATACTCCATACTCATCCTTGAACATCTCTAACCATGCCAAAACTAAAGATCAATCAAGCATACTAGGATAAACACATTGCACACTTTGCCATTGTCAATTAAACTATAAAATCACTTCATCCACTAAATTAGACACCTCAAATGGCATAATCATGACATCATTCACAAATATCCAATAATAAGGTATACTTTGAAACCTAAAGTGCCTTCTCTTTGCTTTATCTAGCCCCATAAGACATTGGCCTGACTCAAGAAATCTGATTATATCATGTGTCTAACTAAAAGGTGTGTTGTTTAAAATTGTCTATTGGCTATCATGGACTAAAAACACTTGTTATTTACCTAGTTTTACCTCTAATTCAAGGTGATCACATAACCCTCTACCCCTTACAATATTTTTCACTCTAACCTCAAGGTCATACTCCATGCATTTTGTCACCCATCCTACTCTTTTATCATTGAGGTCTCTATTGAGTATAAACTCTTCAATAGTTGGATTTACCACCATGAGTATGATCTTACTATTGGAGACAATGTGCCTAAACTTATTCAAACCTCTCACTACTAAAATCACATATTTTTATACAAACATATACCTCTCCTCATACCCCTGTAAGGCATGACTAAAGAAAGCAATAGGTTGTTCAAAACCTTACTCATTATGTTGCATCAACATGGTAAAGATTTAATCCAACATAGAGAAGGAATACAAGTATAATTTTTATTAAAAATCAAGATTAAGAACTGTAAGGGCATGATATATGGCCTCCTTAATGGCCTCAAAACTCCTCTTACCTTCTTTGGTCCATGTAAACTCCTTTCATTTTCTTAACATGTGAGTAAGATGCTTGACTAGCTCTATAAAGCTTGGGATAAACCTTCTTATGAAATTAATATTTCAAAAGAAACTTTGTAAAAACTTCTTATTATTAGGCAAGGGTAAGATTAAAATGGACTTAACACTTTCAAAGTCTATGGAAAGATCATACTTGGACACTACATGACCCAATAACTTGCCCTCATGAACACTAAATATAGATTTCTTAGGATTTAATGATATTATAAAGTCTCTCCATATTTCAAATACTAACCTTAAGTTAGAAATTTCATCAGCTAGGTCCTTTGAGAAAATAATGACATCATCTAGGTAGATGAGTACCATGTCATTAATCAAACATCCAAAGGCAGCATCCATTACCCTCTATAAATTTACCACAACATTAGATAGTCCAAAGGGCATTTTCATGTATGCATAAGTGCCCCACTTTGTGGTGAAGGTAGTCTTATGCCTATCTTCTTCCTTGACCATAATGTGATTATAACTAGAGTATCCATCAAGTAATGAGAACCTCTAAGAACCTGCCACCTTTTGAAGAATTTGATCCATTAAGGGAAGTGGGTAATGGTCTTTTAGAGATACCTTATTGAGGTCCCTAAAATCAACACAATTGTATTTTCCCATTATTCTTCCTCACTAGCACAAGGTTTTACACCCATGAGGATTGTTTAATGGGGAATATTATCCTTGATATAATCAACTTAAATAGATCACTTCTCATCAACTCCTCCACTTTTGGATTGAAAGGCCTTTGTTTATGCCTAACTAGCTTTGCATTTCTCTCTGGTTCTTAATTTCATGTATTCATCTCACTTGTTTCATAATGATCTCATTTTTACCCTTGAATTGAAGAATTTTGACACCTCTTCTTCTTGCCTCTCACAAACCATGTAGAAGGGCTTCATATTCAGCTGTGTTTGAAGAGAAACAAAATTAAAATCTTGTAGTTGAATAGTAATTTTGATCTAAAGGTGAAACCAACATGAATCTAACTCCACTATCATTCTTTGACCTTGAGACATAAAATAATAAAGTCCTTAGACCATATTCCTCTTGAGTGGTTTTAGTTAAGGTATAATATCACCCTCCTCATGCATATAATACAACCCTAAATTTTATTCTTCAATATTTCTATAAGGATCAAATACGTGATTGTTATTTCCCATTCATCCAATTATATGTCTAAAATGCCTTCAAGATGGTCATGACACTCTTGTTCACTAGAATTTTCATCCTCATCAAATATGGTACAATTGACATTTGTAAAGTTAGGCATATAGGGATCTAGATGGAACCTAGAGATAGGATCTGACCTAATAATGACCATAGCCCCATATCTAGTCTTGAAAACCATGTATGACTGGTCAGAGGACAAATAACCCCTAATTTTTGTTTTAAAGTCCCTATGTAAGCATAGGGGAAAATATGGGGTTAGGTCTACAACCATTACATCTTGAGTGATGACACAATTTGGGCAAGATAACAATATGATCTTAAGATATTTCAATATACCTACTATTTTAGTGGGAGGACCATCTAGTTGGTGAAAACCCTTTAAATTTTATACATACTTAAGCTTAATTTTATCTGTTATGGCTTTAGTCATAATTAAGGTTGAAGAACCTAAATCTATCATATAATTGTGCACTAAACAATCCCTTATGGTGACTAAAAATTAAAATGGAGGGGAATTAACAACCTTATGGGGATGAACAACATTATGAAATTGACCTTGACTAAGAGATTGACTAGGAACTTGAATTTGACTAGGTTGACTACTATTTGCAAAAATAATTTTCACCTTATCATCTATCTTGTTCACATGAGAAAGCTTGGAGATACCTTTCTAAAGGATATCTTTCTATCTTGGAATAGATAAATCATCACACATATACATAGTGACATTAGCCTTTTTCATATGATCCATAATATTGAAAGGAAGACTAGTACCTTTGAACTGCACCTTAAAAGTAGAATTATCACTTGGCACTTGAGTGACATGAGGAAAAGAAGGAAACTTATATTTTTGTCCATGATGTTGAGGTATTTATAGAGTTATAGGAGATTTATAAGCTATATTTGAAGTGGTAAGATGTTGACTAACTTGTGGAGGTTTTGAATAAGCCTTAAGCTACCCCAATTTATCATCCAACATCTTCTTCTTAGTGCTTGTATTAGATATAACTAGTTAATTTTTCCTTTTTATATTCTTCCCTATGTTTACTAATACATTCTAAAACATATAATCCCCTTATTGACATTTTATGAACATGGTCTCATATGGTGTCTTATCCATGTTCCCTTGTTACTGAATTTGAGCTTCTTATGATGGCATGGAAGGCATGCTATCTTGATTCATTAGAGGGCCTTGTGGTGGAGGAGGCATTGTGTCATGGCCTTGGAATGAAGGATAATGCTACCAATTAGGATCTTGATACATTTTTCCACTTGTGTACATTACCATATAATTGGACTTCCCTCTTGATTGCCATTGACCCTCTTGTGCAAGGTTGTTTTGCATGGGGACCAAGGCTCTTGAATTACTTATAATTATAGGATTGTAGCTATTATGAGATCTACCTTGAGTAATTTGGCATTGGGATTATTTATTTTATGGATAAGGGGGTATATTATAGGATTGAGTATGGAATTGGGCTTGGATGGGACCTTGGTATGGCCTATATGAAGTTGGTTACTATATATCTATAGCCACTAGCTTATTCTTTTGTGCCTTCAACAAGCTCTCAATCTTGACAAATTTGTCCACTTGACTATCATTAGGTTGAGCTTGATTGTTTGGAGTGGTTAATGAAGCAATGGTAGCTGGGGTTCAATAAATATTAGGAAAAAGTGGTATGAGATGACTTGGAATTAGTTTCCCTACTTGTATCAGATAGTTTTCTACCCTTATATATATCTCATAAGTGTTACATAGAGCTGTCCCACTAATAGATTAGATCATGAATGCAATGTCTAAAATCAATGCTCTTAAATAGTAAATAAAAGAATAATTGATTGTGGGCTTAATGATGATAAGGATCTTATGCCAATTTTTTTGGAATCTATAGTTGAAATCAATGATAAATTCTTGGGATGCCCTTGTGATTGAAGTGAGTTATTCAAAAAGTGACACATGGTCACTTCTATCCTCAAAATATTTACATAGGCACTCATAAAACTCATCCAAAATATTGATTAAAGTGGGAGATAGACCCCTATACCATTTTATGGATTTTATTTTCAAGGATGTGGCTAATAATCTCATGGCTATATTCTCATATGTAATGTTATACATTGAGCAAAGGTTTATGATGTCAGATATGTGCTCTAAAGGAGTGGTAGATTTTTCTCTTATAAAGTATGGTAGAATATTCAAAGAGTTAGTAGGGATATCATCATGATTTTTAAGGTTAATAGTGATTCCACCATTAAAGGGTACAAAATATTGTAATCTAGACCTTGCCATTTACATTTACTTTGGTAGAGTTTTAGTGGATTAAATGTGGGAAAAATTTGTAGATTTTAGAGATGTGGGAGAATTAGGGGGTGATAGGTTAGGGTTTAAAATTGGTACCCTTTTCCTCCTTGAAATATCCAAAGGAAATTCAATTAATATAACTCTCTTACCTTTTGAGGTAGACCTAGTAGAGATTTGGTACATGAATTTTCCCTCCAATATGTTGATGACTGCTCTTAAGATTTTCAGGTGTTCTCCCAAATTAAAAATTTTTCCCAAGATGGTGTCTAGATGCCTTGATTGAATTCCCATCAGGTGTGTCAGAACTATTGGAGACTTAGGATTCACCCTAGCTAAAATTAGAAATTTTCAAGTCCTACTCTCAAACCTAGTCTAACATAGGAATGACAATAGGTTGTGTGTTACCCAATTTTGGGTCAAACCTCTAGGATTTTTAATGAGGATAACTCCTCTGATATGGAAATTTAAATCTATTTTCCTAAAACTTAATTTATTGGGATGAAAAGGGGGATAAAATACATGAATGAAAACCTAATATAAGTGGTGATGTATTTAATGTTTAATGATTCACTCTCAGCTTAGACACTTTCATGACTACTAATAAATCCAATAAAGATAAGAATTGATCATATTCAATAATAAGGTTCCAAACATGAGTATTTTTTATGAAGGTTTATAATAGTCCTACAACTTGAAGGATATAAAAATATAGGTCTATGTAAGATATTATGTACTTATGACACTTCAATAAAAATATCACTAGCTAACACTTCACACAACTTGCAAGAAACTAACAGTATTAAAGCAAGGTACATGAAGGAAACATGGATAATGAATAAGTAACATACATTCTATAAATCAAACTCCAATATATTACACTTAACATTTAACTAGAATCTAAAATTATCTTATATTGCTTTAAAAGAGTTTACAGATTTATTTTAATAGAGGTTTGCTATATCTAGCTAAGGGATGAAAATCAAGAGCTCAAAGCCTACATTTATAGGAGGAAAAAAATACAAGGAAAATATTTTTTTCACTAAGGGGATCATTAATGATATTAATTCAACTCAAAAAAATTAGTTACAACTAAACTATGTTTATGTTCTTTAAAAACTATTAATTGATCAGGACCACCTCAAAAAAGGTTATAACAGTCGCACCATTCTTTCTCCCACTTCTCCGTCAATTGATGTTATTTTAAAATCTCTTAGCTAACCAAGATCCATTACAAAAAACACTCTTTACCAAAATTTCAACCATACCATATATTTTGAAAATGTGCCATCATGTCATTTGTTCCCAAAAGTTTGCTTTTAATGCTGGTCATTGATCCTTGACCTGGGCTTCTCAAAATTGTGTTATCTATCATCTCCTAATTAATTTTGATTTCAACCTTTAAGAATGTGACACTTGTAAATTGTACATTTATCCTCAATATCTTGTTATTAATTTCATCTAATTTTTTGCATGTGCCATGTGGTAGCCTCACATTCAATCTAAGTTCCTTAACCTATGCACCATCAATCTTCTTTTCCATAGCTCAAATGTGTACCATTGATTTACCTAATAATTTTCATGGTTATGGCACTTGGTAGGAACTCCTTTATCTTTGAGATCCTTTTACTCTTTAACATTTTCTCATTATTGATCTACTTTGGTATGATGGGTCATGCACCATTGATTAGCTTGGACCCACTAGCTTTGTCAATCATCATGCACCATTACATCTCTATATGGGTACCTGATATCTTTACACTTGTTAACCATGTATTCAATTTTAGGATATGACCCTTTGATTGAAAACTTTTCTATGATATTCAATGAATGATTTAATGTGCTCCATTATATCTTCTGGACCCATTGACATTGTTGATCACCCACTTATTGTTAGATCTTGACTTGAGCTTATATGATTTAAATACTTGTCAGTTGCATGTTCATCCTTGGAACATTTTAATTCAAATGGATATTTCATGAGGATAAATTTTGACATCCTAAGGCATATCCTACAACACTAAATCATTTTTAAAAGCTTGTATGTTAAGATATAAAATGCACTGAGGCACCAAATTTACAAAGGAAATACATAGCATGAAATACATCTTTTTCATGTAATCCTTCACTCAAGGGTTGTTAAGACAAGATTGGAATATGATTTTACAATAATTGAATATACATGTCTTAAACACCTTCAACATGATTGAAAATCATAATATAAACATAGTTCATGACCCTTTAAGCTATAGGGTTGGTCAATTTCTAGATCTAGAAATTGACCAACACTTCTTATCACTGTTTGTGTGAAATTTATGATCTTTAACTTTCCACTCTCTTATAACATATTAATTTTTCAACCTTGGACTCATTATATGAGAGTAGTCACCTCATCTACATGTCAATGCATTAAATTACCTCATAATGGATCTATTTATAAGATTTAAGGAGACACAAACCCTTGGAATTTTGAATAATGCCAAGAATGTGGTGTATTTAAAATTTTTACCCTTGAACCTTTTCCTAGTGTCCCATTTTGGGATTCCTAACTCTTTAACTATCCCATCAATTCTAGTTGAGGATATAAGGGTCACCCCAAATTAATTTAGATAATTCCACCTAACCTCTTAGATTTAAATGATGATGATCTATATGAGATAAGATTCAAGATCAAAACTTCTAATCTTTCCCTTCACATCATCACCTAACTTTCTCCTTATTTGTAATTTTAGTCCTATCAACCACCTTTCGATGGCATACCTATTAACTAAAACTAGACACTCTATCCATTATGTGTCTTTTGACATTAAATTCATTCCTAGAGGTACCATAAACTTCAAAACACTTGATGATGATGATGGCTATGCTTTATATAACCCCCTTTACCTAGATTCATCCAAGATATAAATGTAGAAGTTCTTCGATATCACTCTTCTTTAATTCAATATTTTTGTTCATATTTCATCATTCATTCCTTCATAGCACCTAATAATATTATTTCTATTATTTTTCATAAGGTAGAGATGGAGAAATCACATGGTATGCCTCTAGTAATAGTAGATCCCCTTAGGAGTATGATCATAGATCATGCTAGGATAGGACCTTTACATTTTTATAGATAATATTCCCCTTATAGTCTAACTCTTCTAGAGATTCTAAACACCATACTTAAACTTGCCATACAACCAACCTTACCTTGACATGATCCAAGTCTAATTTTTATCCCAACATTACCTTTAGATGAGCCTAGTTCAATTCATATTCCATCCCTTCATTTCCTTGGTGATGACCTTTTCCCTTTACTGTAGCTTGATCACATGCCCACTCAATGGGTAGATCAAACTTAATGTTATATCCATAAAGTTTTAGTCCTTGGACCAAAGGTTACCAATATATCAACCAAGGATTATCCTTCTACTCCTTTAGATACTAAACCCAAAAATTCTACTAATAAATGCATTTTTTCTTTCACATGATAGATAACCACTCTTCCACTTATTTATATAAACTTAATTAGTACATTGACACATTATGCCTAGCCACTACTTATCCTAAAGATAAGGCCATAACTCCTCTTAAGCTATTACCAAAGTATGTTCATAAACATGGGTAAGCATATTATCTTTGGAACTAATGTGGTACACATCATACAAGTCTTTGCCAAATTCTCAAAAACACCTTCATGGCTTCCCATAGTTGACACTTACACTAGTCATTCCTAATTATATTAGCCACACACATAATAACGTTCCTCCTTATCCACAAGTTGTACCTCCTTCTTGACCCATAGATATTATTCCTATCAAGACATCCATCCCTCACCTTGAGTATCGTATACATGCCATCCCACATGAGCATTACTCTTTGTTAGCTACACCTAAATTTTTAGTTGATATATGGAAGGAAGTCTTTGCATACATTTTTGTGAAGATTGATGAGATTTTGGCTACCATCATATTTTAGCTCCATTAAGATGTTTTAGATGTTATGAATAATATTTGTGGTCAAATATATTAGTATTTTTGAACATGGCATAGTGTTTTTTAATATTATTATATGTTATGATTTGGATTGGATTTGTGATACATATTTTATATCTCTTATATAATTGACTATTTGTCAAATTAGATTTCACTTATCTATTTTACATGGATCATTATATTATATTTTATGTGTTTTATAAAAGTATTCTTGTCATTATTTTAATGAAATCACACTTATTATTAGGATTTCACTTCTTTCATGGATTCTTTCCTTTTCTTTTACAATGATTATTTGCTATCTTATCTCACTCAAAAAAATTAGATAATTATTAGTGTGACTTGGTTATACAACCTTGATTCCCTTAGAATTATATATCTACCATATGATTAGTTATTAAAAAAACTTCTCATTGTACTAATACCATATATCAATCTACTTTGGATCTTATTTCTTTATTTATTTTTCCTTTCACATAATAAACATACATACAGTAAAATCTATAGATTACATATTGGTTTATAGGTAAGACTAAGTGTTTAGTCAATCATATCTTTGGTTACTTACTATCCTTTAAACCAAATTATAAATCCCATTCATGTGTATCACTTCTATCACTCATGTTGGTTATTCAAGATCTGTATGGAGGAGGAATCCTAAAATCCATAAAAAAGTTAAAATCTAAATAATTTAAAAAAAGACAATGATTCAGAAAGGCAACATACAAATTCAAAACTCTAATCACACAAAAATATGTGATTCATAACATATCTCATTTTTCTCATCGAATTTCAAACTCCACATTTGGCCTTATGATAGATTCAGGGTCCATTAGGATGTAATAGGCTAATAGACTGGGATAGGAGAATATAAAAATATATAAGTTTGACCTACTTTCTCACTCAAGTACCCAATCTTTATAGTACACTAGCAGCTCTATAAGAGATCCTAAAAAATGGGGAACATGTTATGAGAAGGTAGGTACATTTTTATTTTCTTATTCATATAACCTTCATGAATAAATCTTATTATTACACATATTTACCTATACATCTTTGTGCTTATTATGAGCATGTGTCCTTTATATTTTTATGGTCACTAGAATCTTAGTTTCTCTTTTTTGTACCTAGTATGCCTCGTGTTTCCTAAAGTATTCTCATAGATGTCTATGCCAAGATTTTTACATTCCCTCCTTCATTACAACTATCCTAATCCATTTAGAATTATTATTTTGTTAACTAATCATCCCCTAGAATTTCCCTTTGCGTGTTGTAGTGTAAAACCATGGATAGGACCAGGATCTCCTCACAAATTACCATAATAAAACATTTCCTTATTTTTACCCTTATTACCATTCACCTCATTGGTGTTCCCCTTGTAAGTTTTAGCGTAAGAACATGGATAGGACCAAGCCCTCGTCACAAATTACTACTTTAAAAACGTATTTTAAATTATTCCCATAGTTGTTTCCACCTTATTGGTGTTCCATTTGTGAGTTGTAGTGTAAGACCATGGATATTACTAAATCCTCCTCAAAAAATATTCCAATACCTAGTTCATACTATAACTAAGGCACAATAAAATTACATTCTTGAAAATTGAGATAATTTGTGTTATATTATGACTTACATGTCATTGATACTTCCCATATTGATTTAGTATGTTTTATGCTTACTTTATAAACACTTCACTTTTATCTTCTTATGTTCTAATTGCATGTATGCTTACTACCATTTTATTAAATTTCTCATGCATCCCATCTTGATTTAGTATGATTAATTTGATTTACACTTACATTTTGTCTTTATTTTCATAATTCCTAGCTTAATTTAGTATGATTGATTGACTTTATTGTTTGTTTATTTTTATAGCATTGGTTTTCATGTGTCTTCCATTTCATTACAAATTTTCATACTTCCCAACATGATATATTGTGAATTTTATTTTGTTTTTGGTGAAATTTTTTTACATGGTTTTAAAACATTTGTTACCCTTTTTACCATTTTTGTTTATTATACTTATTCATATTTTGTTTTTACACATTTCCCATCATGATATAGTGTGTATTACATTTTTTCTTGATTTATTATACTTTTCCAAATCATTTTTAGATTTTATTTTTAACCATGCATGTGTATCAAATAATAATATAAAAGAAAACATACATACCATATTTTCCATAGTATAATATAACAAAAGAAAAATACATGTGGTAGAAAGCAAATATATCCACACATCTATCTACATAAAAATCCAAATACAACACATCATAGATTAATGAACTATTAATATCAATATATATCATGAGTTTGATATAATACAAATACAAAATATAATAGTTATATCTCTAAGGTTTTGATCCATCCTATCTATATTGTGGCCTAGACACACTACCCATCGATGCATTTGATTGACCCCTCTAAATAGTGTGATGTAAAGACATGGTCAGAGATCTCAAGCCAAAAATTTAACCCTATAGGTTGGCTACCTAGGCTTTTACCTATCTTAGTTATATAGTAGTCTCCATGTGCAAAACTCTCTCATGTGTTAGATCCTACTAGGCATAAGACTTTTTATCTCCTACCCCTGTATGTGGCTATAAATCATCACCTTGTGCCTATAGATATTGTATGACCACTCCCATCAGTCTAAAATAGCTAACATGAGCTAGGGTAGATGGTACAATAGGAATAACCAAAGTGGTAGGGTCATAAGGTGATAACACCCTATCCAAAATATCATGGTGTGTATCCATAATCAAGTCCCTCCATCTAATATCCTTTATAGAAATAATATATGCAAAATAGGAAATCAAATATACATCATATTTCATTTATATATCTCAAATCATCTATTTATCATAAACAATGATACAAATAGTGTTCTATATAAAAATCTAAATTAAATAAAAACATTTCTGACCAATACCAATATCATAGACTAAAGTCTTTACATATCCTTGCCCACCAAGCACCTCCTCTATTAGTTGCCTCCTTACCAGTAAAAAACTAGGAGTCATCACCTAAGCCCATCATGTCCCGCTCCTCAATGACCTCTCTATAAACCAATTATATCCTTCCATCACTATAGGATACCCCTATACAATATCCAACACCTATATATCCCCTCATTGATGGTGTCTTTTTATCTAATGAGCTCATGATGTTTTTTGTCATTATTGTTGTGGTCTTTATTGTGCTCTCACATCCCCTACATCCACATCCATGACATCACCTAATCCAAGCCTCACTACCTCCTACTATCATGCCTAACCAACCCATGGTCTTACTCATCAAGGCATAATCATAGGTATCTTGATAGGTACCCCCACACCTCCTCTCCCTCTCATCTCTCTAACATTCCATGCCAAATAAATGACACTATTAGAGGAGCAATTATATGTGGTAGCCCCAACTGTATAAGTACATAAGCCAATAGATGAGGCTCTACCCATGAAATATAATGACCTATGATCCACACATGAGCTAAACTACTAGTAACAATGGCACAACTTAACCATATGGTAGCAATGTGAGTGTATAACTACCACACAATTTACCCTCATGTAAGATTTTGCAAAGTTATAACATGGGGAATGACATGCACTACATGGTCCTACCTCCACCTAATAACTTGAGATAACTTATCATAAACCACATGGGGCAACCTATCCATTCGATACATAGTAAATATATTATATATTCATGCACTTAATTGAATATTGAGGTCCATGATTTTATGTCATAATAATAAAATAAATCTTTAAATATTTTTAAAAAACTAAAAATTAACTACTTCATCAGTTTGTTTGAATTTTTTTCCATTTTCCCCCTTTTCCTACATAATTGGCCCATTTAAAATGAAATTGACCCTATCAAATTTTTTCCATACTACATCATATTTATATTACATAGTCAGACCATTCCTTCAAACACTATCAATTTTCTTGATACTAAATTAGTCCTTTTATGGTTTTAGCACACTACATTAGCCTTTTGATACATAGTTGGCCTAATTTAATAGGCTATATTAGCCACATAGTACAAAATACATTATCCAAAAGGTACTTTGTTAGCCATTTCCTTACTTCTAAGTAGATCAACCGACTACAAGGTAGTCAACCATATCTACTGATATTACATAGGCCCAATGCTATGCAATCGACCTCCTAGCTTTTTCTCATATTACAAACTAAGTCAATAGAGTCATCTCTGTTCTTATTCTAAGATGATTTTTTGACCATTTGACATAAAATGCCTTAGGCATTTATTAGTCAGATATTTTCCTACCTAGTACCCCATTATACCCCTAGTCTACCTAAAAAATTCCTAGGGTTAGTTTTTGTGTCTACATTTCATCTAACATATAATTTTATATATTTATCTTAATTTTAATTAATTTATTTTAAAAAATTTAAATTAATTCTTCCTTTACCTATGTTACACTTGATACAACCTCTATACATCCTCATGTTAACATTTTGGCTCCACAAGCCAAATATTAACCCCTATCATTCAAACCTTTGATGACCATTACCTTAGCTTGATTTTCTATGCCCCATAATGTCATTATTTAAGGAAAAGAAGACTAATACTAGCCTTGAGAATCTAGACCATCATATTCAAGTTAGGTAGGGATGAATATATCCACTTATTTATATATTTAATAAATGCACTTGTAGAATCAACCAAATCTAATGTATTTCAAGATCATGATTTAATTTATCCCAAGATCACCCCCTAAAAATTTGGTGCCTCGATGAATCTTCCATTTCAAGTTAAAAGCATTAAAAGTTAAACCTATAAAATAAGACATGCATGGGGACATCAAAACTAAGATATGAGAACTAACCATTTAGATTAAAATAATCCCAAGAATGAGTGAACAATTGATAAGTGTCCAAATCTTGGGAGATAAGATGAAGAGCTAATGGTGAGTAGGTAATTTGTAGTGTCAATGTGTCCCAAAGATCTAAAGGTGAGCATTTGATCATACATCTAAGATCAACGGTGAACATAAAGATAAAAAGTCATCATGAATGCATTAATGCCAAGTGGAAAGATCTTAGGTACCTGTCAGATGATTCAATAGTGAGCATTAATTGATAGATGCTAGTGGATCTAAGTAGATCAATGATGCATGTTCATTCATACATATAGATCTAATGGTGATCAATGAGTCAATAATTTAATGAACCTCAAAGCTAAATGAGAAGCTACCAAGTGTGTCAACCATGTTATAATGATAGGATATCAATGACTCATGTTTATTCATAGAAAGTAGATCTACTGTGTGCATGAGGTCAAGGAGATAAGGGACTAATAATAGGATTTTGGCAATGAATGTGGAACTAAAAATTATCATAATCTAAAAAGTGGGTCTATGGAAATAAATGGTCAAAATTAAAATTCAAAATCCAATGGAAAATAAAAATGACTTGGGTCAAATAGGAAGCAAGCTTTACAAGTTTACTCATCACCATTAAATATTGATAAAATACCATCTATCAGGAAAACCTATGCTTAGATTTTTAGGTAGGGGCAGATGTGTGATCTTAGATAAACATATTTATAGTTAACATGGTTATTTCATCAAAATGTAGATAGACTTATATCCACTTAAAGAAGGCATTCATAGATCTATCAGGTTTATGGATATGAAGACTTTGTCTTTATAGTAGAGGAAAGTAAAGGACTGGCATTAAAGTGTTTATCTTATATTTGAAGCAAAGTTTCCACATTGTTCATCTTCTCTTCGAATGGAGATTTTCATGCACTTTTAGTCATTAAGTACCAGATCATGCAAGGGAAGCGAAAGTGAAGTTAACCAGTCATCAAACACCAAATCATTCTCAGTTGACTATGTAACTACTTCTTCATGAATCCTCCATAGACTCCATGCACATAAAGGTATTCAAACAGTTCAAACTCAACTTCAACCCTGAGTTAACAAAAAAGGATGGGCGTAGTTTTTCATGTAAGGGTTTGTCAACTTGACAAATGATTACAACCTTCCTTTTAATGCTAAAATTGAAGATCATGCATGAGTTTTAAGACTTTGAGGATATTTTAAGACTTGATTTAATATTGTAAAAGGATTTTAGTCTTGAGTTAACTAAATCAAGACTAATCCTTGTCTCCTTTATGCTAGTTGGCTAGAGTCTTCCCTTTTTGGCTATATATGTAGGATCTTTAAACCATTTTAGAGGATCCCTAAAGCTGGTATATGGAGAGATACAAAAAATTTAAATTGCACTATAAAATTAATAAAGAGAGTTTTTAATAGATCAGTTTATGGTGGTAGTGTGTATTTTTGATTGTGTATTTTCATATAAGTGTGACATTTGTCATCTTTTATAGGTAATTTACTCACCTACTACTATAATTTCATCCTCAATAGATCAATTTAAGAGATAATAATATAAGTTGTACTAAGGATTATTTGTATGTAGTGTCTTTAGAGACCTTCATGCACATAAATTCAATCTGTAAGCCTTATTTCAAGCCTTCCTTTGAAACACTAATGTTTAGGACTAATCTATAGAGTTTATTTTTTGTCCATATGTGTGCCTTAGTTTCAAATCTTTCAAAGGATAAATAAATATTCAGGTGCATCACCAAAGATAAAGTAGGTTCATTTTCAATTTTCTTCTTCCTTTGTCACCCCAAAAGTCAAAAATAGATTTAGTATTGGTCATAAATTCACTTCAGAGGAGCTAGCCTCATCAAAATCTAGAGGTCTGATCTAGATATAAGCATCCCACAACCTTAGATCATTCACATGTTGGTCTAGGTTTGAGTCAGACTTGAGCAATATGGTATCTATTAGGCGTTATCTAGATAATTAACACCTCCATGTCTTAGATGTCATCTCCTCACCATGGTCATTCTTTGGGCTCAAACTAGGGCTCTCAAAATAATGTTTTCTTAGAATAGTAAAATAAAAAATGAATTGATTTTCACCCTATTTATATTTACTATTCAAAATTATTTACTTGTCAAATATGTATAATCAAATTCTATTTTTCAACCATAACTTTGTTTCTACTAGTTCTTTTTCCATATTATAGCATGTTATGGAATCTTGATAACATAGAGAATCTTTTCACCTATTACATGTATATTTTGAAAAAAAAATTGACTTTTCATTAATTTTTATTGTTTTCCTAATGTTCCCTACATTGGACACCTTCACATTTCTTTCACTTCCTTCTTATACAAAAATAAGGTAAGTAAAGGTATGTATTTTTCAATTTTGTCCTTTCATTTATCTTATTCACTTCTTACTGCAATTTATTTAATGTCAACATTATGTGTTACTATGTTCTTTTCTCAAATCACCATCCCATGTTACACTTGCATGACACATGATGATATTAGAGTGGGGATTATGTATACACATACTATTTTTAAAATTTATCAATTACTAATTCTTTTTTTCTTATAGGAACCCATCAAGTCTCAATTTCTCTAAGTTCTTTCCTTAAAGGGTGCATTAGGAAAGGGGTGAGAAGACCATTGGTGCTTCATAAGATTGTTGTCCCCTATACCACCACTTAAAATAAACACAAACATCTCTTATACAGTTACCTAAGCTTGAACACCTCCCTTACACTCTCCTCCAAACAATTCACCACATTAAATAACCCATATATAAGCCAAAATAATAATTTTGAAATTTACCAAACAATGTTAACATAGGCCAACCCTGTACTTAAATTATATTAACATGTTACAAGACTGTGTCAGCCTTGACTAACCTAGTCTAGGACCTAAATTATTTTTATCAATTAACAATATAGGTTCAATTGGGATGACATTATCAGCTAAATATTTGGAAGGGTTTAGGGTTAGATTCAACTATATATACACATCATTTTCACCATTACTATAAAAACAAAGAAAAACATTGTATGTTATGTATCTACTTATCCACCATTTTACTTAAGGAGCATTTCTTAGGGTTTAAATACTATACATGAAGATACAGATTTTGTCTTATGAAATATTAAAAATATAAGACCTAGCTAGGCTTATTACATGTTGTTACTTGACTAGAGGCTTTGAAACCCTCTCTAGTGATGTTATTTTAGTAAACAACCCCTTGGTTATGTCTAGTGGATCTAATTTAGTCATGACCCTAATTGTCTAAATGTACCAACAATTAAAAGTGTAAGTGTGATTTATCTTCTCCAAACTAGGATTGATTTGTAGATCAACTTCACTTTCCTTTGTATATAGGTATAAGTAGTTATATCTTCTCCTATTTCACATGAAGATATAGGTTTACGTGGGCATATGAGAAATGATTCAAAAGGTTGTATTACAACATATGATACTTATTTAGATTTAGAGGCATCTATAGTTGGCACTTATTCTTTATTAGAAGTCACTACATATCATGTCATGGGTATACATATATGGCTTTCATTACAAGTATAATAATTTAAACTACTTCTAACTCCATTTGTACATAGATTTTTTACTTTTAATTAATTTATACATATTTTATTATTTATCCAAGCATGCTTGTTAATGTAGGTATTTATTTTCTTGGATTTATTTATTTGGGAATATTTTATTTGATCACACGGAGTTTTCATTACATTTAGGGATATGCTTTCTTAGATGGAGTTAGTGTGTCATATGTGTCATAAGTTTGATAGGAAGACTAAGATGTAACTCCTTTGACCACCTTTTGTGGAGGAGTTACACCTCTATTCTAGGCTCCCTTGACCACCTTTTGTAGATGATTTACATTTTTATTCTAGGGGTGATTTGACCACCAATTGAGGAGTTAATTAATTTCCTATATGTATTCTCTACTTGATCTTAATCATTTTAATGAAATTTAGGATTTATCCATTTTGGTTGTCTTAATAAATACTTGTATTCTCATTTCATTTTGTTTTAGCTCATTGGTGGTGTGTACTCACATTTGTCTCATGTGACCATTCAACCTTTGAATTTGTTGTAATTAGAACTTGATCCAAATTTGATATGGTATCAGAGTCAAATCAATAATCACATGTCTAGTTTTATTGTTTTTGATAAAGTAAGGTGGCAAACTAGGGGCCAAACCCTATACAGTCAAAAAAGACAAGAAGGCAAATAGACAAAAAATGCCTTTAGAGAGATGATGGCACAGTCGAGAACAATAGATAGAAACAAAACACAAGCCATGGGAAGACCAAAGTCAGAGAGGTCTCCCCTTACATAACTACTGATTTGATAAGATCATTGAGTTTCTCATTCTCCACATTGTTAGCATACCCACTATTACCCACCACTTCCATCATAGACATGTTTAACAGAATTATATTACGAAGCCCTTTGGCAAAGACCTTCTCCAGCTTCTAAGTGTAGTCCTTTAGGTCCCCAATTTTAGTTTTCCAATTAGTCTCATTCTCAATGCCCTCACCAGCTTATTCGACACACATTTTCCCCTTATTGTTAGTAGTTCCCATAGTGTCAACACCCTACTCCTCAGTAACCTCAAAATCCCTAGTAGCCTGATTCCCTCCAGTGTCCTCTAAAATTTCCTAGATTTCAAGCTCCTCAGAATCTTCCTCCTGGGTTGCTTCTTCCAAATCACATTCTAAGTAATCAATTAGTCTAGCCTTTGGGGCTGGTTTACCAGTAATCCACCCTGACCTTCGCACTTTGGAGGGGAATCCTTCCTTATTAATTTTGGAAGGCTTGTGAGATTTGACACCTTGGCCCCTCATGACCCTACCTAGATTCCTGTGGGTCCCTTTCATAGTATCTTTAATAGTTTCTTCTTATTCATCAACCTTTCTCTTCTTGCCCTTCTTACTCACAAAGGAGCTGGGGGTATCAACAAGGGTCTTTTCAGGGTCATCAATATGCCTCATTCCTGACAAGTCATCTCCTTTTGAATGATCTCCCTAATGTTTAAGGGAATATGAACACCTTGTCGCCACACTCTCCAACTTGAAAATTGCTGCCCAAGGTTGGCACAAGCATCAACGACCCTATTGCCTTCTCTGTAGGTATGGTAAATCTCAACTTTAGAAAACTTTTGTAAAAGAAATTGGGTATCAATAATGATGTCTTTTAGCTTGATTCCCAAATTTAAAGATTTATTAATGGCATCTATGACCATCTTAGAGTCTCCTTGTATATTCAAGCTCCTTATTCCTAGGGATATAACTATCTTTAACCCCCATAGTAAAGCCTTTGCTTCAACATAGTTGTTGCTCTGGCATCCAATTCCACCAGTATAGATAGTAGACATCCATCCTTTATCATTCCTTATAATTCCTCCTCCACTAGCTTTACCATCCAACTTGGATGCCCCATCAAAGTTGAGTTTCATCCAATTAAGTATGGGGGGATCCATTTAGTATTAAGTTTCTGTAGTATTTTGGAGTTATTATACCTAGGGGTCTGGTTTAAAACCTTTCATTTGGCTACAATTTGGTTTTTGATTTGAGATAGGGGTTTCTCTGAAACATGAATATGAGCTATTGTAACACTTTCCATAATGGTCTTAGCAAAGGAGTTAAACCCCTGAGAAGCATTTCTAGCAGTGTTCCTAAAAATTTTGTGATTGCACTCTTTCCATAAAGTCCAACTCAAACATGGTAGAGCTTGATTTTATAATTCCATAAGCCATGGATGTGTGAAGGTTGGGTTCTAGCTGAGAATTACTTCTTTAAGGTCAGAAATTGTAGACCCATTTAATACCAAAGTTGTTAAGTATTGTGCCTCATAATTCTCGGGAAAACTCACAGTGGATAAAGAGGTGTGAAATTGATTCCTCTTTTGAACATCACAGGAAACATCTGTTAACCAAAGTAAACCCTCTCTTTTGAAGGTTATCCTGAGTAAGGATTTTTTTATGAGCAGTAGCCCACCAGAACATGTTAATTTTTGGAATAAGTTTATGATTCCAAACCTTTTTCCATACATCTTTATTCAGAAAATTTGATAGAGAATGATCCATTCTTATCTGGCCACTAGTATTTTCCATCCTCTTGGGGAAAGAGAAGGATTCTAATCTCCTGAATGCACTACTGGATCTCTTAAACTCTTGAGAAAAGCTCAGGCCGGTGCACACAACAATCCAAAAGATTTTTCCAGCTCCTCATCCCATTGTTATTTTCCATATAATCATTGACCCTATCTCTAAAAAATTGGGTAGTCAAGTCAGAAATCTGTCCATAGTTTCCCTATGTGATGAGAGCCTTGTCCTTTAACTAGATCTCATCTAGAATTTAATATGCTAGCCATTTCCAAGTTTCCATCTAATTCCCTGTTTGAGAAGGCTTCTACTTTTTAGCATTTTATTCCATATCACATATCACTAGGGTAATCCTGTTTGTTGAAGAAAGTTGGAATAATCAATGTTATGCATGTATTTAGAATACATTATTTCCCCCCAATCATTTCTTTTATGGATTAGGTTCCAACTAACTTTTGAGAGAAGGGCTTTGTTCATGTTCCTAATGGACCTAATATTAAGTCCACCATGAGATTTTGGAAGACACACTTTTTCCCATCTGACTAAAGACATTCTCTATTTGTCTTCCACTCCCATCCATAAAAATTTCCTTTGGATCTATTTCAGTTTCTTATAAAAATACATAGGAATTTTAAAAAGAGATAGGAAGTATGTAGGAATACCTTGTAGTGAACCCTGAAGAAGTTGCAATTTACTAGCACTGCTGAGTAGTTTCCCCTTCCAACCAAGATGTTTCCTCTACATTCTTTCCACAATTCCATTCCAAAATCTAGGACATACCTCTTTGACTAAGAGTGGGAGACCTAGGTAGGTAGCTGGTAGGCTAGCTTCAACATATTCTAATATATCAATGATTATATGTCTAAGTTTATTAGGAGTGTTGAAGAAATACACATTACTTTTTTGGAAATTTATCCTTTGTCCCGACTCTCTAGCATAATTATAAGATATTCTTCCATATTCAAGCTTCAATCACTGATGAGATGACAAAGAAGATGGTATCATCCACAAACTATTGTACCACCATAGGATGAAGGGAGGAGGCAGGTTTGATGCCCACTAGCTTTACTGAGGCTATATCTGCTTGTATGTATCTTCCCAGTGTCTCAGCCATAATGATGAATAAGTATGGGGAGAGAGGGTATCCCTAATGAATTCCTCTTGAGGATGAGAAAAACCCTCTAGGAACACCATTAACCAGCACTAAGAATTCTGTAGAAGAGACTACATTCCATAACAAGCAAGACATTTTATCATTAAACCCAATTTTTTTGATCATTTGGAATAGAAAAGTCCATGAGACTCTATCATAATCTTTAGAAATATCAAGCTTGAGAGACATCATAGGGATTCTACTCTTATCCATGGAGTGAATAGTCTCATGTGTGGTGATCACAATGTCAAGAATCTACCTGCCTAGGATGAAACCTTTCTGAGCAAGAGAAATAATTTTGTTTAGCAAAGGTTAAATCCTCATGACCAGTATTTTAGTACATAACTTATACACAATGTTGCATAGACTAATGGGCCTAAAATTAGTGAGGTGTGAAGGTTTTGATTTTTTAGGAACAAGTACTATGAAGTTATTATTATCTTGTTTCAAAATTTTACCTGATTTGAAAAAATCATGCACAATAGCCGTGAGGTCCGCTCCTACTATCTCCTAATATTCTTGAAAGAATATAGGAGGAAAGCCATTAGGACCTGGGGTTTTAAAAGCACCCATGGAGAATAAAATAGCATGGACTTCTTTCTTGGATATAGGCTTTAACATCTCCATATTATCTTCTTCTATTATCAAATAGGGGATTTTATCAATAAATTGATTTATAGGTCTATCGATTCTATCATTATTATTTTCTTTCATAAATAGATTCTAAAAGAAAGCCCTATCTTGTTCCCCTATTTCATTATCCTTGGTAATAGTGTCACCATTATCTAGGATAGGCTTAGTTATTGAGTTGGCTTTCCTATCTTTCATAGCTAAGAGATGAAAAAAGGCAGTGTTCCTATCCCCCTCTTTAAGCCACTAAACATGAGATTTATGTTTCCAAAAAACCTCTTCTCTTTCCATAAGATTATTCCATTCTAAAGACAAGATATTATCTTCTTCTAAAGTGTCCTCAGAGTCATCCCCTTGATCTATCATTTGTTGTATAACCTTGAGTTTTCCCACTATATTTTTCTTCTGCTGGAAGACCTACCCAAAGATGTATATATTTCATCCATAAACTTCTTGTTTAATGTGTTGGAGTTTCTTGACTATTCTGAACATAGAAGTACCTTGAATAGGAATTTTCCACCATTGGGCCACCATTTGTCTAAAGTCTTTGTGTTTGATCCACATAGCTTTAAAATGAAATGGGGAAGGTCTGGAATCTCCCTATTCTCTCCAATTGAGGAAGATCGGGCAGTGGTCAGACATGGTTCTAGGGAAAGCCTGCACCTACATATTATGATAATCCTTCTAGTTGCTTGATATAAGAAATCTATTTAATTTAACTTGAATCATTTGATCTCCTCTTCTTTTATTGGTCCAAGTAAAATTTTGGTTTTGCAACTTTATGTCCAATAATCCCCAATCATTGATGAATTCAACAAAGTCAAACATGTTGTATGAGTAATCCATAATTCCACCCTATATTTTAGAAGGGTATAGAGGAGTGTTAAAATCTATGGCTAAAATCCATCTAATGTTTTGGGGATTATTCCTGAAATTGCTCGGGTCTATCCATAATTTCTATCTCAAAGCTCTATTATTCAGTCCATAGACATTGATCAACAACCAGTTCAAAGATTTCATAGAAAAATTGGTAATCAAGAAGTGCTTATTATAAGCCATAAGATACCCCTCAATTTTATCACTATTCCACATAGTGACAATCCCCCTAAAGCCCCTTCAGTAGGACTAATGCAAAAAGCTACCTTAGGCCATATATAAGAAGCAGTTTTCATAAAATTCTCCTCATTCATCTTGACTTATTGGAGTAATAAAATATCTAATTTATCATCTAAAATGTAGTTTTTAACCTCAAACTACTTTGAGGGACTGTTAAATCCCCTCAAGTTCCAAGATAATATTCTCATTTAGAGGGTTTGGGGGGTTGGGTCTCTAGTGTATTTTGTTTATCACTGGTAATCTCCCTAGCAATCTCTCTTTGTCTTGTTTCTCTTAGGGTTGGCCTCCCTTGTTTGGGCTCAGTGCCAACATCTGTAGATTTTTTACCTTTTCAGTTCTTTTTCTTTGGGGTAACCCATTCCTCCTATTCATTACTACCACTTTGTCCTATTACACCTATTGCTAAGTAGTTTCCTACTTGGTCTCTGACTTCCAGAGCATGGAAAATGTTTGTATTTAGCTGTGGGTCTACTTATCCTTTAGTGGGACTTTCTGGAGTTACTTCTTCCTATCCAACTCTTGAAACTTTGTCTTCTTCATTGACTTCCTCTATCAAAAGGTTACCTCTTTCTCCTTCCTTAGACATATTAGTATATTTTTCTAGAGGGTTGGATGTGTTAAATATAGGCTTCTGACTATCAGCTGATACTATATTTTCCTTTGGGACACATTTTCCCTCACTATTAGTGATATCCTCCTTTTCCATCTCCTCCTCTCCCTTTTCTATGTTGTCAATATTTTCCACATTACTCTCTATTTCTTGCTTGTTGTTCTTTTTGTAATTGAGAGCCTGATCCTCCCTTTCAATCTAGGAATCATTTTTCCTCCCCTTTTGCTTTGTTGTGCATTGTGTCATTAAATGTCCCTTTCTCTTATATATTTGACAGAAAGTGGTAGAATTTTTATAAGTGATCGGCTGAGTCTAGGTCCCATATTTAGAGTTTAGCTCTATGGTCATAGGGAGAGTCCTATTTATTTCAACATTGACACAAATTCTAGCATACACACATCTAGACTTTGTTCTAGTTGTATAATCTATAATGACATATTGGCCAGTAGAATTTCCAATAGCTGTGAAAATTTTTTCATCCCAAAATTCCAAAGGGAACCCTAGTAGTCTTACCCAAGTAGGAGCAGAGATATTAAGGTCTAAGTTAGGATCAAATCCTGGTTTCCATGAGCACAGGGAAAGATAATGTGGGCCATACAACCATGGTCCTCCAGCAAGAGTAGCGATCATGTCCTCCTTATTCGTAAAACTAAAAAGGAATAGGCCTCTTGCCATGACAGTGATCGAAACACTACCCTTAACTTTCCACCTAGACAGAACCCATTTCCTAATCATTTCGATACTAGGATGGAAATAAAAAAACTTACCTACCAACATAAGGTCCATGGATGCCATGATTTCCTCCACCAGATCATTTGGGATATGCAAGGCCATGCCCTCTGAGATAACATGGAGGGTTGTCAGGATTTTTGAGGGGCACATCTTTTCACCTATAAGTGCCTTCTTCCATCCATTAGATGGACTATCCACTATCAGATTTTTGAATAGATCCCCAAAGGCACTGCCACCAGTAGTGTCCTCCATTGGATCCATGGTGAACAAGTTTCCATCTTTCTTCATTGCTAATAATATTCTCTATTGGTTATTTTTCTCTTTGTATAGATAACTATATGATTCTAGTTTTTTTTACTCTATATCCTATCTTCTTTGTATTAGGAGAAAATTATCCATAGGTCTCACACTATTAATGGATTTGGTCACCTCCATTCATAATTTGGACTTCATTTGACTTACCATTCTCAACTTGTAAACTATGTTTGGTCTTTTTATGGCCTCTACTAGTTTGATTTGGTGAAAATCGCTTAACCACGACCTATAATTAGAGCTTGGAGACCTACTAAAGGCTTATGTACTATTTAACATCCTCACTAAGTATCACCTTCTATTTTACAACCTCATTATGGCCTACATGTTGTTTCACAATCTCAACAGGCCATACATGTTATTTCATAACCTCACTAGGGCATGTTTGCTCTTTGATGACTTAGCA